>VZTG01004087.1:582145-758232 GCA_013397845.1 Melanocharis versteri
TTTTTTTTTTAAGGGGTGAGAAGTTAATTTTCCACTATCTATACTCCAGGCGGGGACTTTGAGTTTTCTCACAAACAACCCCATTCTGGACTGTCCAGGAAAAGAAGCAGACTTTAAAAAAAAACCAAATAGTCTGATTGTATTGTTTTTTTTCTTGAAGAAAAGAATTTTAGTGCTAGAATTTTTATGTAGAGGAAAATAGTTAATATGTCTCAAGAACTTGCTTCCAGTGCTGCATTAAAATTGTGTTTTGTAACAGTCTCATCAGCTACAGCTGTATGTGATTAAATAGTGTAATATCAAAAGCATGTGTGAATAAGAGCTTTTATGATATAGTTGTTCCATACCAAAGACTGCAGATGGGCAGAGAAGGGAGACAGAGAACAGTGATTTACTCAGATATTGTCAGAGCCTATGCTCTGAGTATTCCTGTAGTGGTGTTTTGTAATTGCTTTCCCACTCATATGGGCAAGATTGAGTAACAAAGGGAAGTTTAGAAGTCAACAGTTTTACAAAGAGAGGTATTCTAAACAAGCGGGTATCAGCCCAAGAATGGTGTCTACTGATGCAGAATGCTGTACCAATATTTTAAGTAGAGGATTAACAATAATATTATTGAATAGAAGTTATAGTGAGAGGGATCTGTTCTGCTTCCTTTGAAAAAACAATGAAAAAGAGTCAGGTGTCTTCAGCAAGACAGAATCAGGCCCACAAAGCACATACTGATCACCATGGCAAAACCAGGACAGCTGAAGAATATGCAGGTTTAAAAAAAAATGCAGTCACAAAAGAAATAAAAAGAGTCAATCAAAATGATTCTGCATTGTGCAAGGGGCTGAGGACATACCTCATCTGATACTTAACAGCATTTTGTGTTTGCTGTGGCCATAATTTCTATTTAACATTATTTATCCTGATTTATGATTTTAGAGAATGAGCAGCATAAACCAGATGCTTTGTCTTTCTGTCTGTTTCTCTCCCTGCCAGTTGAGATATGATTTATACAGAGGGGAAGTCTAATTGCCATAGGAGATGTCTCACATGGAGCCCAGTGCTTATAATGAAGATTAACAATTTCTGTAAGAGACCAAGTGTGGTTAATCCACAAAAAAATGTATTGGAGAGCTGGTTTTGCTTTTAGTTAAGTAATTCTTAAGAAAAAATACAGTGTATCCTCTTTGAAATTTGAAACAGTTTTCTGTGTCAGTCCGTTCTGAGGATACAGTGTTTCTAAATGGAGAAGTTAAGCAATGGTTGCTTGTCCTATCTGTAGCTGCAGATTGGAAGCTCCAGTTAAATTTCTCAGTCATACTGTGTTTTATATTTTGTTGCTTTGCAGCAAAGTCTAATCTCTTCGCCTAGAAGTTTTTTATTAGCTGAAAGACTTCAGGTCTGACACTGTCGAATAAGAGAAAAAGATTATTTTTCCTGCTTTTTGTATGGAACGACTTTTTTTTTTCTTTCCTTCTTTCTTTCTTATTTATCTTGTTTGTTTTTGAGCTTGCTTGCAACCATGGTGCAAATAAATTTCCTCTCTGCTTATTTGTTGTAAAGTCAACTTCAGTATCAAATGTGGTCGTTTATTAAAAAGTAAATATTTACATTTTTAAGTGCTTCATTTGTGGTATATTTATGCAGATGAAATTGTTTGGACAGATTTTCTATGAGGGTTCCTCTGTTAATTGTATTGACTTCATTCAGATGCAAATGAATGAAATAAACCACCTGACATATATAGATCATAGCAGAAGTCAGAAGATGCATGAGATTGCATGTTTACAATGTAAAGCGGTCTGATATTTTGTTCCTTGTTGGTGTCTTCCTGACACATGTTTTATGGTTAGTACCATGTGGCTGATGATGATTTATGTGCTGTCATGTTGTGGAAGTGATGTCACTCCTGTGTGATTCAAATTTATTCAAGAAGATAAGTTGTTGAACAGATTTGTGTTCCCCCCTCCCCAAGTATAAATCAACCAGCAGTTTGTTTTTGTTCTGTGACTTTGCGTTCACAGACCAAATCCTGAAGCTGTGCTTAAATACTCTGCTGCAGAACGTGGCAGAGTAGAGAGGGAAAGTCTTACTGGTGGACAAGCACGATGTTGTTGTATTTAACTGATTGCTCATTTGGCTTCTGTTCCGCTCATTCCCCACCCACTTTGACAGCCCTTCCTCTGCCCAGCTATATTTAGAGACCAGCCAGGCCGAGCCATTCAGAGTGCAGTATCGACGCTGCACAGGAGCCTGACCTTTCTGCCTCATGCTGATGGGAGGTGGCAGGGCTGGATCCACCATCAAGTCTCGTGTGTCTTGCCTGCAAGAAACTGGTTACGTGGAACAACATGTGATGCAGTCTAGTTGCCTTCCTGGTTGAGAAGCTGGCAATCTTCGTGCCAGGGTTATGAGAGGGTGAAAGGCAGACTGAAGATGCAGTGGATAGGGCACAGGGCTGTTTTGGAGGTGCAGTCCCGGAGCTGGAAAAACCTTGCAGTGGTGCATTGGTGGCTTGTGAGATAAAGGGACGTTAGGGAACTTCAGATGGAAGCGTTTCACCAGAGGAGGAGGTAAGGGAGCCTGGTGTACCGCTACATCACAAAAGGTTTTTAAAGCTAGGTATCCATAGTTACAACAGGAGAGTTAAAATCTAGATTTCAGGGACTCACCTGGTGTAATGTCCTCCTTCCCTTTAAAGAAGAAAGTGTTTGGCAGTTCTTAAAGCTGGAATGATGTGCCTGTGTGAATTCCCCGGTGCTCAGAGAGCTGCCTGTTTAAAGTTTGCTCTATTTTCCCCTCTTGTTCTAATTTTTCCGGCTGTGGAAAAAAATGGCATTGCAATTCTTAGCCATATAAGGGACTTGTTAGTTCCTTTATGTGGTTGGGAATTGTTTCTCCTTTTGGTCTTCAAAGGCTGTTGCTGCTGAGTATGCTTTAAAGGGAAGGAACTACTTGCTTAGACAAAGGCTGCAATCCTTATTTCTTCTCTTTCTCACTTCTCTCTGGCCTTTTATTGGGGGACATGCATATAAATAAATTCTGCTTTTTGGTGTCATGCAAGTTGATGGACACTCTTACAAAGAGAGAAGCATAATGGGAAATGCAGTCTTCATTTCTGTTCTCTCATTTTGTAGTGATGAATTTGGTTTGGTGCCAGTTCGTAAGTACATGACCTTTTCCCTACATCTTTTGATTCATGACAGGGAGTGTCAGAGCCGTGTTAGTGATCTCTCGTTACAGCTTTTAACAAACTATGAAATATTAAAAATTAATTAGGTCACTTGGAGCTTGGCGAATATGTCAGTGATGCACGGTGGTGATTTCATATTAACGAAGCATAACACACAGCTTAAAATACAAAATTCAGATTTTTGTGAACATGGACAGCAGGGGCGTATCTCTTTTAAGTCAGGACATTTTTATCTTGAAAATGTTATCTTTTAAAGACAAACCAAACAAGGTATTTTGCAGAGATGGTGTTATCAGCCACATTCATTTAGTGTTCATTCCAGAAAATCGTATCAGCCTCAGCCTAATTGGAGCTAAGTTTTTCTGTGTATTTACTTTAAGATCAGAACTGCCAACAAGACTTCTTTTAGTATCAGCTGAGATGTGTCTACACAGCTGTCGATGTTCTGCTTAGCTGCTATACACAACCTGATAATCTACCACGTATAACTGAATGGTACAATATACACTTGTTCAGTGTGCAAATGACACTTCTGGAATTGTTTAGGGGAAGGGAGACTGGTGATAAAAATGTGCTGGGAATGGTACAATGAATAAGGTAAAAAATAGGACTGATAGCTCTTAGACAAGCCACTGCCTGGTTTTGCCTTCATGAAAACTGCCTTTAATACCACTCTATACCTGCAAGACATCAGGAAAAAGTCAGAGGCACTGCAGTCCTTCAGATGTTTGACAAAGCATGCAGCAGGACTGGATAAGCTGAAAGCTTTGCCTAGGCTGTATTAAGACGACGTTTGCTGTGTCAATGTAGAGCTGCACTAAGTGTGCTGTTAAACAATCCTTCAGGAAAACAAGCATAAAGCAGACATATTGCTGTGGCCTTTAGCAAAGCAGCTGGGAGCTTTCTGCCTGGGGGAGCATCGCGCTCGTTGCATTTCGTGTTTGTGCTCTTTGTGTCTCTTTGGAGCTTTTGCATCCTAAAGAAACACATGGGTTGTTCCAAATATTTCCATGTCCTTTTTGGTGTTGCTTTTACTGTGAGTGTCAACTAGTGGTGCAAGATGGGTTAATAATAAATCTGGCTGATGTATGCTGACTCCACGATGGCAGTAATAGTACATGCTGATCAGTGACATGTCTGTCATTGCCTCACAGATACAGGTGTGCAATGCACTGAGTTGTCTTGAATTTTGAGATTATGGATATAATTCCTGTCCCTAGGAACAGCTGTGAGAAAGATGTAGACTGCTGGCCCACCAGGACATACTTGTTATCTGTGTGATTTAGAAGCCTTGCCGGCCACTCAGTTTCTGCTTTATATCTCTGCCATTTTATGAAATCACTGTAATTGTATACAGTTGTCCCTGTGCAACATGCAATTTCCTGTAGTTTGAAAAGCTTTCAGCTTAAGATTGTCTAAACTTAATAGCATAAACATTAATTTATTGTGTTAGATGGGTTATTGGGTGTTTTTAGCATGCATAAGTCTGGCAGTAATTGTGCTGGACAGAAAAAATAAGTTTTGTTTCCTTCACTGTCTGCTCTGCTTTGACTTAAATGGATCCCTGGTGATGGTAATACTTAGTATGTAGCAGTCATTTCAATTTTCAGTGGGCTGTATAAACATTAACTAATCTTCAGAGCCCATTCTGAGAGGTGCCTTAAACACCTTATTTGCTCATGCAATGGCTGCATGCAAATAATGACCTCAGCTTTCAGAAGCTTGTACTGGATTATCAAGAGTTGGGGCACAGACTTGTGTAGCATCCACACCTTCTCTCTTTAGGTAGAATCTGGAGGTGGGGAATGTTGTTGCTGCTTTATGAGCAAATGTGGTGCGTGAGTGGTATAAAAGTGGAGACAAAGCTGGAAAAAAATAAGGGGAAAGCCTTTTCAGAGGGTGACATGTTCATCTCTGGTTATCCAGAAGTGTTGAGTGCCCATAGCTTTAGCAGATGGAGTTCTCAAAGACATTTGACACTAAACACAGTGTGACTCTCAGAATTACAGAGCACTTTGCAAGACCACTTACCTGAGGCAAGTGCCTGAACCTGCCTGCTGGTTCAACATTACACCTTCCTTTTGAGCCTTTCTGCTGGGGAAGAGGACAAATGGAGCAGGGTGAGAGGATGCACTTTCTGGAGGAGAGGAATTGCCTGTGATGCCCCCAGTGTCAGGGAAGGAGGATGACTGCAGTCCTGCTAAGGTGCCTGAAAAAAGTGTTTGTGGTGTTTGGCCAGTGCTATGAGAGGCAGATCAGGGCCCAGCTTGCAGTGTTTTAGAGATTCAAACACTGCTTGGCCCAAATGTTTCCAGAAGACAAAAACTTTGCAGAAACCTGAACAAGGATGCAAAGGACTTCTTCATTCCTCCAAGTAGAAGAGAGAAAAACACTTTCAAACAGTACCTGTGCACAGCCCCCAGTCCCACTGGCCCTTGCCAGCTTTGTTAGGCACTGACGGGAAGGTTATAGAAAAACAACTGTCACCATTCCACCTACGCTGTGTAAGGAAGCTGGTCTGTGTTCGAGTCCTTCAGGTTAATATTTCAAATCTGCAGCACCCTGTTAATCACCGAGGCAATAGCAAAGAAGTTATTTATGGGTGGGTGCTAGCTAAGTAGTAATTGATAGATATAGAATTGTCACAGCCAACTGGCTTTGGTTTTCTCATGCCCGATGTCGTGTGCCTTGCCAGGACTTACTTTAGATTTTCTGTTGTCATTACTCTTTCTATTCCTCTCACCTTGGCTTGTAACAGTATCATATGTGCTTCCCTCTCTGTTGTGTTGGAAATAGTTGCATTTTTAAAAATCACAGCTTGTTTGGCTCAAAGGTACTTCGTAGATGGGAGAGAAATTATGATATTCTTGATGCTGATAACTTCTTGTGTCCCAAGGGTTTTGTTTTAAATATGTGAAAACACTACAAACAAGGGTTGATTATTGGTGTTTTAAAACGGAACAAGGAACTGTGCCAATGGCCACAAAGATGTAGATTGTAATTTTACAATGTGTGTTGAGGAATAAAGTAGGACTGCCATGCTCCAGCAACAGCTGATGAAGTAGGCGTTTATGCTTCATCTCTCCTGGTCTTTTAGCAAGGGAGTAAATTATTAGTTGTTTATTATTTCTTAACCTTCAGTGGGTGACTTCCTTTCTGCACTAGTCAGCTATTTTGAGGTAGAGATAGGTGGATTTTATTTCCTTCCTCCTCTTTCCCACATTCTCATTTGCTCTCAGGATAGATTGTCAGGTAAGTTCATGCCTTCTTTTTTACCAGCCTGAGGGTCAAAGAGGTGATCTGATGTTTAGGTGACAAGGACAGACCTTAAAAATGCTGAGGCATAAGGGCATCATGAAAGCAAGAAGCCTTATTCCTATTCTACAATTTGTCCATCATTTGTGATTTAGCAAATCTACTTCTTTACCAATGTCTTTGTTTTGATTTTTTCCCCTTGTTTTGGTTTTCTTCTTAGCCTTTTAAGAACTCTGTTGGTTCTTATTTTTCTTTCAGCTAATTCTTATTTGTATGCCATGGTGTTTGTTCTACCATTTGACCATCACAACTTTTTTTTTGTATATAGATATTGCCATTGTATTTCCTAAGCCAGTCATACTCTTCCCCTCTTTATTTTCTCTTTTTTTAATGGTATTTTACTGTTTGCAGACTCCCTCTGACTGTGCAGTTTGGTTGTGCTGAGCTGCATACAAAACCAGGGTAAGAGGTAGTCCCTGCCTGCAAGAGTTTATGAGCAATGTAAATAAGGCAGCCTCCCAAGGGTGGGTAGGAACAGCAAGGGAGAGAAGTGAAGTGCCTGGTGGGAGGTTGTGTTGCAAAGCAGTGCCAGGACCTGGATGGTAGATGGTAACTAGTGTTTACTGTTTACCCAGGTACCGTATGCTGCTCCATCACCTTGGGAATGAGTCACTCTGCCTTCCCAGTTCATGCATTGCTGATTTTTTTTCATTTTCTTCCCTAATATTTAGGGTTTCAGTTGCACACAATCATTTCTACTTTTCTACAACCACCTTTGTGCTTCCCTGGGCTTTAATTTCTCTATCTTTGCTGTTTGGTGGCCAGTCTCCCGTGCATTGCCTGGCAGATTTTGGGTGTTGCAAAGTGAAGGAAGCCGTGGAGTGGCTTTCTGGAGTTGCCTGTGTCAGTAAACCGGCACTGAACAAGTACAGTCTTAGCTGACATTGCTGACTGACTTCATGGAGAATGTAATGGAACTGGACAAAAGAGCAAAGCAGTTGAGGTCAGCATGAGACAAGAAGTCTATTCCCAGCAGATGTGAGCTCTGGAAATATCCTGGTGTGCAATGGCTGGGGGCTCGTGCTCGGTGAGGATTAGAGCTGGTATTTTTTCATGCCTGCTTCCTGTTTCATTCACCGGGGCTGTAATGTTGCAGGAGAGCCATGCTGCCCACAACCGTTTGGTGCTTTTGAAAAGTAAATACTGTGGGGGAAAGGGGAGCATGTGTGCATGTGTGTTGCACTTCAGCAAGTTGGCTGCTGGTAAATGCTGGAATTTCAAAGGGACAGTGCTCTGTACAGTAGCTTGGGGCCTCAGAGTCGGAAGTGCTGGTCACCTACAGCTCCTTTTAATTTCAACTAGAACCGTATGTACTTTGCACTTTTGAAGACCAAGAGCTCCTTAGGGCTTAAATGTTACTTTTTTTTTTTTTTCAAATAGCACTTGCAAGCTGACAGGGAAATCTCTCACTTTTACTGTATTTTTTGTAGGGGAAGAAAAGAGGGTTGGGAGACAAAGGGAAGAGGTTTGGGTCTTCTGGGGTGGTTTTGTTTGTTCATATTCTTTTTTTACAGCCATGAATAGAATGTATTTCCTAAAGCAGGTATCTCTTTAAACAGGTAACTCTTCATTTTGTTAGTGGCATGCTGTTAATGATTTAAATAACTTTATTGTTTATTTAGCTTCTGCAGCTTAGACTGGATAATGAAGAGAGATGTGATTTTTTCCCTTATTTCATTTTGATTTTTAAAAATCTTGTAGCGTTTGGGATACATGGACTGTCAGGAAATTATTATTTGCTTAGATAGAAAAAATGCAACACAAGCTTCTCTAGAAGTTATGTGATTTTTTTTTTTAATTAAACATGCATTTTGAAAAATACTTACTGCTTTGGTCTGTTACCAGTTCTTCCAGTTATATTAGGTGGTAGGAATTTATTTTTTCTAAGGTACTTCAGTTCAAAAGGATCTAAACTTTCAAAATGTGTATGTACCAATTCTAATCTCCCTCTAGATTGCGGGGAAAGCTTGAATGTCTAACCCAGATACACCTAAAAGGCTCAAAAGTCACACAAGAAAAAGCAGAATGCAGTCTTCTAAAAAGCTTGGGATGTAACATCCAAGGCTCCCTATGTTTAGGTGTAGGTTGCAGTGCTGAGTATTTCTTGAGTTTATAGACAGCAGTTTTGGGGTTAACACTCAGCTGATGATTGACTTTTTTTAATTAGACATGCATTTTGAAATTCTGGGTTTGTGTTTCATATTGATGCCAAGTGCTGCTGTATCTGTCGCTTACTCAGCATTTATAGTGGGAATATCCAAAGCAGACGACTAGAGGAAAAAACCCCCTGTGCCTGATTTGTTTAATTGTATTAATTTTCTTCCCACTGAGGTTGGTAGAAGTGATTTATTGGGGCAGATGGAGTGCTGGTGTTGGGAGACTGGTAACCTGTGAGGTGTTTTCCCTTTGGGCCTCATCCTGTGGTCCAGGTGTGCTCACAGCTGAACATTGCCTTGTAAGCAACTCTGCTGAAACTGCAGCACTGCATACGGGATGAGGAATTATTCAGTGGGAAGAAGACTGTCAGAACTTGGCCTTTAGGATAGGAATTCCATTTTGTGTGTGTATTACAAACAAGAGAGAGTTAAAAGATGAAAAACTGCTTCTACATAGAAAAATAATACTGTTTCAATTTATGCCTTGGTTTAGTAAGCTTTCTTGGAAAGAAACTTGTTCCTGAGGGCATTTTATCTATTTTTCTCTCTCTCTTTGGGTTTTATACTGCTGCCCATCACGGCAGTATCTGAATGCTTTCTATATAGAGATTGATAGCAGCTTTGAAGTCCCCAGTGAACTGTGCAATCTTTGACACATCTTTCTTTACGGGGTGAGAAAATACACCAGGTGGGATTTTTTTTTTTTTTTTTAATATTTGTATTTTGTAATTTTACGTTCTAATAGCATTTTGTTTAGATTGTTGTTTTGGAAGATGTTAAGTGGGGCTTTTTTATTTTTTTCTTCTCCTTTTCATGATTTGACTGAGGTTATGGGGTACAAGAAGTGTCTGTGTTCCATTCAGAATACATTACTGACTTTTAAAAATGTGTTTTCCTAAATGTCACATCAAGCAGATAAGGGATAAGTTATCAAATATCCAGTGTTACAGAGGTTTTCTTTTTTGTTCAGTGTTATCTAAATTGTTTGAAAAACATTCAAATAATATTTGCACTTTTACAGGTGATGCGTACCAGATCTATATCAGTTAATGTGAACAGTTAGATGCAATCTTTCACCTTTTAAAATTATGCTAGTAAGAGTAAATATTTAAATTAGTACATAGGACTAAGTTCTTAAAGCTAGAAAGATTACAGTGAGAGGATTTACTAACTGGTTTAGGTATTCAGTTCTGAACCATTTCAGTATTAGTCTTATGGGGCTAATCTATCTATCCAGCTACATAGTCTGTTTAAACGAGGTACTTGGCTCTTCCCAAATAATTTCAAAGAGAAATAAAAATAACATCATTGTTTTCTCTCCTTCTTTCCAGTCTGTCAGAGAAACACCTTGATTAGTTTATATTTAGTTTGTATGCGTGGGTGTCTTCCTTGGATGTGAACAGTAAGAAATTTTTGAAGAAACTCAAGGTGTGATAATGAGTCCTGTGGTTAATTCAGAAGATGACTGATCCTGTCGTCATTTCTTAGTTCTTGTTTTTCTAGAGCAAGCTAGACCTGTCCTACTGCCAACATTTATGAGTGCTTCCAGGGGTGTCCTAGTGAAGGTGGAAGTCTGTGGTAACTTTTGACTGAAAAACTACTGGTGGTCATTTCATAGCTAGAGAAAATTGAAGATAAACCACTCATCATTTAGGCATGGATTTGAACTAGGCTGTGCATTTAGTAGGCAGTTTTTGGATAAGGAGAAATTCTGGTAGAGTTCGGGAGAAATAGGGAGAGCAGGGCAGATAATCTTGCAGTGTGAAGTTTCATTTCCTCAATGTACTGATAGTATTTTGTTAGAAGGTGTGCAGTATTAGAAGAGACCTCATCCAGACCATGTTCCCTTCCTCAGAAGTGAAATCAAATGGATTTACAGCACCTCTACCAGACATTTCTCAGTGGCTTGTATTATAAAGAGACACAAGGAATTCCTACCTCATGGTGAGAGATGTGGCTGAGGAAGCTGCTGAACCCCTTACCCTTGGTTAGCGAGGGTTCTGCTACCAACCTGTGTAGGTGTATTAGTAATTATATAGTGAAGTGGAAAAAATTAAGGCAAATTCATCTGGTTCTTTTATTTTTTCCTTCAGGGAGGGCTTATTGTACCTCCCCTGTAAGACACTTAGTTTTAAACATATGAAGGTAAAGGAGGATGGTCAACTCAGGTGTGACAGGTCCATCTGAAATGTCTTAATCATTTTTTTGTATTACCTTTCTTTTTTCCTACAGCAGCTATTTTAACTTAACATGTGCTTCGAAGGTGTTAAACATGCCTTATCACATGAGCTATGTCACAGTTTTTACCCATGGGTTCAAGAAGTCAGCCTGTATATTCTTGTTTCAAAAGCTGTGTAGCCTTATCTTTTTTTTCACTGTTGAGTGCCCATTGTGTTTGGTGGGAGCTACTGGGTGCGTAATATTTTTGGAAATCAGGCCATTGAGGTATACTTGGGTTATAAATATCTGCAAGCTAATTAGGCTTTAAAACGATAAAGATTCCCAAACGGAACACATCTTCCTTCTCTTTCACTAGTAGAAAGCCCGGGTCAGCTTGGACAAGTTCCTCGCTGGCGTGGATGGCGTACCCACGTCTCAGCACGGTCTTTGAGCGAGTTTCCTTTTTGAGGCCTGTGAGTCAGCAGGGTTTTGAAGCGGATGAGTCATAGACAAACTCGCTGAATGATGGTTACCAAGTGGGTGGGGGAAGCAAGGGTTTTATTCTGGGAAGGTGTAAATGCAGACAGAGGCCAAGTCTGGAGGTGAAGGAGGCCACAGGATGAAAGGCGTTAGCTGATAGGAACTGAACCAGTGTTTGATGCGGGCTGCTCCTTGTGGTTCGCTGCAGCCATGTGCTTCCTCCTGGCTCTGTTTGATGCTCCTGTGCGAAGTCTGTCCCCCTCTTGGGGAGCAGATGTTCCAAATGAACGGCGGATAATCCTGACAGATAATAAAGCAACATTAACTGTGCTGAGAGCCAGCTAGTTTCTATCCAAGAGTTAGATTTCTGACCAGAAGAGAAATTGAGCTAGTCTGTGCTTCATCCCTTTCAGTCATACAGAACATAAACCTCTAACTTCTCTCTGACTGGGACAGATAGCATCAACCGCACCTGTGCAGAGCAGATTAGTGTGCCAGCCTCTGAAATCAGAAACAACAGTGGCATATATTGTACTTTCTGATGAATCTTCTTGGGAGGCTTAGAAACAAAAATGCAAACAACATGAAAACATCCTGTTCTGGACAATCCCATTTACTGGTTGATAGAAGACCAGAATGCCACTCCAGAGCATCCCTTTATGTGTTTCTCTGATGTTCCTGCAATTCCTTAAGTTGTAATGGAATTTGTAATGAGATTTCCCTTAAGGTGTGAGGATTTTTTGTTACACAGTATTTTGTAGTTCGACAGGAAACGAGAAAATATGACTGTACATCATTGGCACTAGAGCCACTGCTGACCACATATCTCTATGTATTAGCAGATGGTGATAAAATCTGAATTTTTTTGTGTGTTGGAGTGTTCACTTAGAGTGGGATAGCAGAATAGCTGTCAGTCAGAGAGCTTTGGAAGGAGCTGAAGAGCAGTGATTTAACAATCAAGCCTCTTGCAACCCTGGCTCTATTTCCCTTCTTCCCAGTATGTTCAGGTAGAGTAGAGAGAGTAAATACTTCAATTGGTAGTATCCCAGAGTGCTCAGATACTGAAGGAAGAGACTGGTCACCAGATTCCAGCTGTCCTGTTTCCTCTCCCAAATGAAAAAGCTTTTATCAGGATAGCATATATAAATACTTTTCAGTGCAAGCTCAACTGATTCTAAAACTATTTTGAGTACAAAGTTTATATTCTCTTGAGTCCGGATGTAGAAAATGTGAAACAGTGAACTGAAGGGTGAGAGGCAATTGAATATATACTCTATAAGAAACATATAGAGAAATTCAGTAGAACAAAGAAAGAGCCAATGGCTGAAAGTTGAAGCCAGTAATATTCCGGAGATGATGCGGTGCATGTTTTGAAAGGCAATGGCAATTTACCACTGGAACATATTGCTGAGGGATGCAGTAGATTCCCCTATCACTTGAAGTCTTTAAACTGACATTGGGTCTTTCTCCTTCATCCTTGCTGTGTTCCGTCCAGGGGTTTCTGGGTGATATTTGATGACTTCTGTTGTGCAGAAGGTCAAACCAGGCCATGGTAATGTAATGTTCCTCCTGGCCCTAAATTGAGGGTCTCTGAGCTGTGACTGCTTGTATCGTTTGAGTAACAAATTCAATTGCCAGTGGTAATGGAGGATATGCAGAGCCAAATCTCAAATTGAATCCAAGTGCTGGGAAGAGTGGATGTGCATGTGAGAGACACCTGGCTTCTCTAACTTCTGTGTTACATCTATTTAGATTTCCTTTGAGTCATGCTCATTTACCTACGCTCTGCCTCTCACTTGGCCCATTGCATTTCAGGGATTCTTGATGGCGTAAATCAGAGGCTGAAACAGTAAAGGGAGGGAGGATTCAGGACAGATTAATGAAGAGAACAATATGTAGGAAAGCATGACTTTAAGTGCCCCCGACTTTGAGGCCTTATAGCGTTTCTGACTCTTTGATATATAAATTACATCAATTTAGATTCCCTCATGCACCAATAGAGTGGGTAGAACAAGTTCTGAGGGAATCTGAGTGAGCATAAGTGGGTATAAATTACATTACCTTACAGATTGCCTCTGAATTTGGCCCAGGTTCTTTCCTTTATTTTCATTATGTCAACTTTGTGCATTGGCATTATAGTCTTTTCAGCAACTGGCCTGACAGCTAATGAGTTCTTTCTACCAACAGTAAATCAACCAAGACAGACAATGCTGCTCCATGTAAATACTTCTCTTTATGTTCAGAGTATTCAGAATCCCATTAAATTTGGAACAGTGTGCTAGTAGAAATGCATGTGAAGAAGTACTGTAAAAAGTGCTAATTATTCATCAGCCACCTGGTTTCCTCTTTGCTCCCCAGCTAACCATGTTCTGAAGCTAGGGGGAAATTAGAAGAGGACTAGACAGCCCGATAATGCTGAAATATAAACTGCTGTGTTGAAACCAATTAGGTCCAAGTGGTTTTAGGAAGTTTTCTCAATTTATGGTTGTTTGTACTCCCTGAAATTCCTGCAACAAACAAGGTTAAAAGAAAAAGTCAAGAAATGAACTAGTAACATTTCCACTCTTGGAGAGCTGAAACAAAGGAAACTTTAACTGTAGTTCATTAGGGAATAGAATGGATTTTTCCTTCTATTATTGAATAGAAGAAAAATTGTATTTGTATGTTAATTAAGTTACAGTAGAATTTGCTTTAGGAATAAGTTACATGCTATGCAACGTATTTCATCTCTCAGTTCAGAGTATGTTGCTAAAAGGCTAAACTCTATTCCAGATTGCAGCATTGATAAATGTTTCTGTGCCACTTCATTATGTTTTGGAGAATTTTTTCTTTTTCTGATGTCAGCACTTAAGCATTTAAGAAGCCGTGGGGTAGGTAGAGCAAGGAATTCCTGAGTGGTTTCTTCTTATGCCTTTTACCCTGCTGTATGAACTGAAGAAAACCTCACTGTTTTGTCTTCCTTTTCTGATCTGAAGTCGGCAAGAAGGCCTATGGAATCTTATGAAAGATGTTCAGAGATACAGTTGATATCTTTTTTTTTTTAATATTCTCAGGTGGTGGGAGCTATATAAATGCAAACTACCCATATTATTTTCTATCATATAAGATTTTCAATCGTGCTTCCCCTCCAGAATCCCTGTGTTCTCTTGAATGATGAAATTGCAAATGTTCCATGAATGTCAGTGCAATTTATTATCATCTTTCATTCAGAGCATTACAAAATGATTTGCAGATGCAGGTGTTGCTAATGATTTTCAGCCACCCTCCTTAAAGATTGGAGAACATGATTGTCACTGTTTCTATAACAAGGATGAAACTGCCTAACTAAAATGGAAAGGCCAGCTTGGAAGGTGAGTTTGTATTGCCTACTACATCTTCTTGGGGCTCTTTTATACATTCTTCTGTATTTTCTGTTATTTTTGCTTAGTGGAATCCATTGGCTGCATGGGAGGTAGAATTTGTTAGTTTTTTTTTTTTTTTAATGTACAGAAGGATGCTTTAGATGAAAAGGAGGAGGTAAGGGAGAAAAACAAATGCTGCTTGACAGGCCTAAAAAAGTATGTTGCAATATTTAACTGTGTGGACATCATGGCTCTTTCTTTGTTATCTAAAGACTCTTAAACCTCTGTTTATTCCAAAAGTGTACTTCAACAGATTCACTTGCAGTATCTTACAGATTGTTTCTGATTTTAGTTCCACAAAGTCCTTTGTTAATAGGAGGCATTATATATTACTTTTGTCATGGATGTTTTGAAGGGGATGTGTGGGGAAACATTTCTGGCTGTATCTCACACAGTCGTTTGTTAAGCTTCCTGGTGAGGAAATCACTGTGAAATCAAAGGTGTAAATGGAGGCGTACTAGAGGCACTAAACGTTTGAGAATGCACTGGTCTATCTACTCTTGTTGGCGAGGACATTGGATCCAAGATCCTGGTGATAGGAATGACTCTATCAGTAGAAAAAGGACAAGGTTCCTTCTCTCTGAAGGACTGAGCAGGTGTAGTTGGTCCTGGTTGCATAGAGATGCAGAGATTCAGCCTTCTTTTCCTGCAGCCTCAAATGGAGAAAGTACTGTAAAGCATTAGCTGCAAATTAAAGCTTTTTTCCTTAGGTAAGAACCCTTGCGGGGAGGTTGGTGCAGTCATGTCAGCTCTCTTTGAGGCAGATTGTCTTAGGTGTTTCTGTATAAAGGGATGCAGTTTGAAGTCACATGCCAGTGGGAATAAGTCAAGTATGATGGCTCATGTGGCCGATGTCAAAGGTATTTTAGCACAGATGAGGCTATGATATTTTTGTTGTTATTGTCTTTTAAAGTGAAGCTGTACATACTTTGCTTGTGGCAGCCCTCTGAAGGTTCAGTGGCTCACTTTTTATTTGATTTTGATTAAAATCGATGTTTCTGCCAGCCTTAGTGATCTCATGAGCGAGATACCCGAGTTTGATTCCTGGATTTGATTTTTCGCTGTTGTATGGTGAGGGGAATCCCTGCCTCCCTCTAGAAGGAAGGCAAAGCTTCAGATCTCTGTGCAGCAACTCTGTTAGGGGTGGTGTGGCTTTGATGGACTCCACAGGAGGGGTCTTTACCACTAATTAGCTGTGGATACACGCCATGTAGGCATACCCAGCGACCTAAGCTTCCCAAACACAGAACAGGCAGGGTTGATTCGAGTCTCCTATCCCTCCCTGATAATCCTATTTAACGTTAATAGGGAAAGATCGCGTCTTGTGGAGAATTGTCCTCTGTCCTAGGTTTACATGAACCTTTGTGTTTCTCCAAGGGCTGAGAAAAAAAGGGTGGTCCTTTTTTGACTCAGCAGAGATGAAGATGGCAGGTTGTAAAGTTCTTGTGAAATTAGGCTGGGCTCTGTACAGCACATTGCTGCTAAAGAGTGTTCTCTATTGAGAAAGCTGAGCCAGGCTTACTGGCTTAGATAAACTATCCAAGGCTTGGTGAAGTAATTAGTAAATGTGCACTGTCAGACCAACTAATTTGTTTAATTTTGAACAGGCAATGTTTATAGATATTTAAATCATCTTAAGAAGTGGCTGTCCAGAGCCATGGCAGGATCATGATCCATGCAGTGCTGCAGATAAACAGACCTGTTCCCTCCCTTTGCTGCAACACCACTGAGTGCTGTAGAGGACAAGCGCAGCCCTACCACACTGCTATTTCATGGTTCTTTAACTCAGTCCTGGTGGTAGGAGGTAATTCTGCCCTTGCTGGAAGCTGCTCCTTCCCTCGTTGAGACATTTGCTTTTGTATGGCTACCAGGTGAATCGGGCTAGGGAGCAGATATGGCTGAAAGCTAGGGCATTCTGGTTTCTGTCACTTTTTTTTTTTTCTTTCTTTTTTTCCCCTTTGTCCTTGGGCTCTCTGAGCCAGCTCAGCACATGGCCAAACAAGCACTAGTACTGGCATCCAAGAGGGAGTGCAAATACCTCCCAGCCAAGGGAGGTAGCAAGGGCAGAGACAACTTGCACTTGGGGCAATTTAAATTGGTAACAAAATTGCAACCTGAGTTTACATGCCTGTTTGTGTAAATTGCAGAGTTTACTGACTTCTGGCTGGAGTTGTGTTTGGGTTCTCCAGGGCCCAGGCACAAAAATGTCAGAAGCTTCTCTATAGTGACTGAGTCTTTCAGCTTCCTGTGCAGTTCTTTGCCAAATTAAATAGAGCCAGAAATCTCAGCACCAGCAGCTGTAGGGAGTTAATCCCACCCAGATCCAGATTAGCCATGGCACATTCTTGTAACCATAGGCACGACAGTTTAGTGTAGACAGCTGTTCTGATAAACCGATCTGGGAATCCTGCCCTCATAGGAATGTTTGATGTGTACTGGTCACAGAAGTGGTTTCAAAGTTATGGTAAGACAAACTGGTAATCTGGATAACAGTTGCATGTTTTTGTCGGTGTTGTGATGGCAATGCTACATGGGTATCAAAAATTACATGAATGGTTTAACTTTAGGAGAAGAATGAATTTATCTCTCTACCTGAAATTATATAGGTGCCAGTACTCACCTCCTGTGTGGTAAGGGTGATGCCTATTTGCTTATCCGATAGGGACTTGGTACAGAGGGATGACAGGTGTAGAGATTGACAGCCTGCTTCCCAGCCTGAGAAATATCCTTTTTTTCAAAGATGATTTTCTTCCCTCTCAGTTTTGCTCTTGTGGCCTGTGTTGGCATCATTGTTGATGGTACTGGCTGAATACTTCATGGAACAGAAGGACAGGGAGATTTGAAAAATAGGGTAATGTGGTGATTGTAGACAAGGACAACTTCTGACTGGGTGAATGGGGGTAAAACTTTTCAAATTGTTTGGAGCCATAATGATGCGTCACCTTGGGTATTTGCATGGGTTGAGCACCAGACTTTGAATCTCAGAGTTGGGGATCTGATCACAATTCAAGGAAAAAAACCCCATGTTTTGCCATAGAGTAATGGGATGCTAAAAGTTCACCTGGGTTCTAAATGAGAGTTGATAATTTCATTGCATAGAAATTACTGAGGAATTGCCTCCAAAAGACTGTGCATGGAGTGACAAACATTCAGATTGTTAAAGGCTGGGAGTATGATCAAGGGTAGTTATCTGTATGTTTCCTCTGATCCTGTGCTTTCTTTTTGCCATCTACTTCTGGTTATTGTTGAAGACAAGATTTGGGGCTAGATGGAATAATGCTATGAACTGACATAGCTGTTTTTGCGACTTGAAGGGAGAATATTTTTAGAAGTAGCAGCGTCCAGTAAGTAGAGTATTGTAACCATAGGCACAAGAGCTTAGTGCAGACAGCTGTTCTGATAAACCAGTCTGGGGATCCTGCCCTCAGAGGGGTGTTTGTGTACTGGTCACAGATGCTCACAAGGTCGTGGTGAGCAGGTTTGATAGCTACCCTGATAGGGTCGGTAGTCTGGAAGGAAACCCATTATCTTCTCGGCTGTACCATTAGCGTGCTGTTCAGCTCAGGACAAGTTATTTCATCTGTTTGACTCGACTCTCCTCCTGACACACACCCTTTTTCTGTGTTGCCATTTCAGTTGTCATCTCTGTCAGCTGAGGACTTTCTTAGGCCACGTTTGCACAGTCACAAGTGAGGCGATGCATTTCAAGGACTTGGCTCTGCGCTGCTGGAAGTTCTGCCTCTCAGCAGAATTTCATCGTGGCTGCATATTAAAGCAGGTTAAATTAAACTATCCTGAAGCATTGCCATTAAAATAGATTACACTAACGTTGAAATTATAATAGTTGAGGAGCACACGTGTCAGGTAAGATGGGGCAGTGTCCCAAGGTGTCCTACCTCACCAGCTTCCAGTGGGGTCCCCCATGTTCTGCTCGGTGCTTTGCCCGAAGGAGCTCTCAGTCCATTTTTTTGTTGCTACTCACTACTCTAGTAATAATAATAATAATGATAAATCTGAACATCGGAGCAGAATCATTTTGCTATGCAACCTCTGCTGCTCCTTCGATTAAGGAAAGATTTAATGCTTTAATTTGAGACATGTTTTGTTAAAGAATAGAGGGCTTTGATTCACATGTTTATAAAGGGGTGCACTTCCTGAGCGGAATGGAAAACATTCTTTGGTAGTAAAGGATGTTGAAAGTACAGGCACTCCCTGCAGCTGATGGATTTGTTCTGGGCTCGTATTTATCAGTACATGTTAACAGAAAAGAAAAATGTTGAGGTATGGTTCCACAAACAAGGTAAATTATATTCTTTCCCACATTTTTGCTGAGATTGATGCAAAACCTTAAGCTCCTTCTGAGTAACTTCTTGATGTTAGGACACCTTAGTGGCAGGATTTCTTTCTCTTTTTTTTTCTTTTTTGTTTTGCTTTGTTTTGGCTTTTGGTTGTTGATTTTTTTTTTTGTTTTTCATTTTCTTTTTAATTTTTGCTACTTTATGTTCATTCCTTTCCTTCTCAAGTGACTGTATTTAACGTCAGCAATTACTTTAGAATGATGTTTGCAAATAATATGCAACTTATATGAAATTAATTGTTGCTGTATTAGATAATTTGAATTGCAAATATAAAACTCTCAAAACAAACACCAGCAAACTCCCGTGATGATTTGGCTTCCTGGTCTTCTTGAAAGACTGGTGACTGATTCTGATAGCAGAGACAGATATTTTTCTCCATTTTTTTTCCCTGAGGGAATAAAAGTTAAGTGCCTATTCTAGAGTTGAGAAAGAACATTTATTACATAAACTATTGGTCTTCTAGCTACAGTTTGGCATTATGATTTTACCAGCACTATACACTGTCACTAATATGACCCAGAGCTTAAACTTGCTACTGTCACTGTAACATGTGTTTCTTCTACAACTATTATTGTCCGCCAGCTCCTGCAAGTCCAATACCACATTCTAGCATCCTCTCTGAGAACAGCTAGGCTTAGCTTATCATCCTCCTGGCACAGAAAGGGATGTGGTTTTGAGCTCTGTAGGGTGCAATCAGAGCTGAGAAGTGCTGTTCTCCAGGAGCAGCACATAGTAAGTACTGAGTTTTAATCTGCTTTCTCTTCAAAACCTACATGAGCATCTCTGGCTTGGCCAGAGCTCAAAGATAAGAATTTTCAGGGTTCTTAAAACCCAGGGTGAGATTAGTACAGTTTGAAAGACCTGAAGACCATTATGGCTTGAGCAGAAGGAAAACTTGCAGTTGTTCTCTAAAAGCCTGGCTGTTACTGCCCCTTTTGGGAAGGTGCACAATGTCTGTCTTTTTCTCTTGTGCAAGACAAGTCAATTGCTGCAGGCATAACCCTCCTCAAGTGCTTTTGAGAGTCTAGCACTGGCCTCCACTTCATAAATTGGAAGGCTGTGAATCCTGGCTTGCCCTGCTGAAAATACATTGTGTATTGTAGGCTCTTTGTGATCTTTTCCCCTTTGCACACCTTCACAGAGCCAGGCACAATCCAGCCCATTATCTGTATGTGAAAGTTTTCACTATTACAGACTTGTAAAACTTTCTATTAGCAATTCTGATTTGGAAAGGACAATTGGAGGCTGAAAGAATGGCAAATGCAACCTGGATATAACTTTTTGATCCCAGAACCCAATTAAATTTGTGGTTTTAAAGTGCATGTGACTCCTGAGTTCAGCTCTAATACTAGATTTATATTATTTCCTGGAATGAAAGTCACTGCAGACAATTTCCAGAAGAGCATAATAATGATCCAGTGAAAAATGAATCCAGCTTTTGAATTTTTTTTTCCCCAACAGAAATAAGATAGGGAACCAATTTAGTTTTATATTGGCTATTCTTTTAATGCTCAGTAACTTTCCTACCATCAGTGACTTTTTCTTCCCAAGATATCTACTTCATTAGTGCTGCTGTTTCTACACAGGGTTAGTGTGCATTTGTCTTGACATGGCTAGTGCTGTAGTACTAACACATATTTGGGAATAAAACCCACAGAATATTGGTTGAAATACATTATCTAAATCCTATTCATAAGCTCACTTAAAAAGAATAATTAGCATTCTGTGAGCCATGTGTTTCTTTCTACCTCCTGTCAAGGTCCTCTGCCTAAAGTGCTTCAGCCTGATCAGTTTAGGTAAGGGGGAACTTTAGACAGCAGTAATCATGAATGCTCTGTACTTAGCTACTGTCTGGCTCAAAACAGCCTTCGTGCTTTTGAATTATTATTAGAGACGCTTAAGTTTTGGACTAGCAGTGCCCTGTCTGTGTCTCATTTTTAGTTATATCACAGGACAGCTTTTGTCTCACAAGGAGACTGTTATTTTAATTCTGCTGCTTCTTGGAGTTTGTGGCCCCTTTTGCTCTTACAGATCTCTAGGAAAGAGACCTGAGTGATGTCAAAGATGAAAACAAGTGTCCTTGCCCTCCTCTTCATTCTCTTTTCTGATCTCTTTGCTATGGAGCGTGGCAGGTTCTGCATGTAGCCTGAGGTTTTCTGTTCTGAAAAGTGAGAGCTTTGGGGCAAACCATGAATTATTCTTAGGGAGAAAGAAACTACAAATTCTCTTTTCCAGGGCAGTAAATGAAGGTGTGTGAGAAGTCTTCTGTGGAGTTGGGCTTTGTTTTTTCCCTACCTTTGCTGCCTGGCTGGTAATTTTGGGGTACATTTATCATAATGACATTTTTGTCCAGCAAGGCTGTGCTCTGAAAATAAGCAAGAATCAGAAGTGCAAATGTGCTTTTTTGTTATTATCGATGGACTTGCGCAGACATGAATTAAGCTGATTTTTTCTGCTTCCTGAGGTTGGAACTGTGCAACCCATTTGACATCTTCCTCTAACTTCAGGTGACCGGGGAAGGAATTGTGTAAAGCTCTGTGTGGTGTATCTGATACCTGATATCTAGGTAGATTACAAAAATAGGTGCATCTTCATATTCTCTCTTCAGTTCAAATATGAATGGCAGCCTTTGTTTTCAGCCTTTGGTTGCTACTGTTTGAAAGCTTTCCCAGATAAGGCCAGCCTATCTGTGAAGTTGAAGCATGTTCATTTTTACTTCTCAGAATTTTTCTTCTACCTGATCTGAGTTCTGTCCAGAGACATAGCAGAGGGAAACATACATGGTAATTTAGTTCCTGGATTACGCTGGATTTGCTGTAACCATGAACACAAGGGGATAAATGCTGTCAAGAACAAGTTTCAGCTCAGATGAATGTTAACTGAAGATGAAAATCACTATGAAAAAATAGCACTGTTGCTGCTAAATCAAAACAATACATCCTTTTTGAACCCTCTGGGAAAGCCCTTCTTGCACAAAAGATCTTCTGTGAATCAAAAAGATATCCATTAATTCCTGTTATCTTTTCCCTGTTTCACATTAGAAGATACCTTGGCTATGATGATCATCATCTTTTATTCTTTCTCTGCTGCCTTGACTGAATACAGAATATGACTCTGTGGTCAGTTTAATCCTCATTTCAGATGCTGAGAGGAGAGGTGCTTATTTATGTCCAAAGTGAAAAAGCAAAAACCTCCATCCAGCTGAACTTGGTGATTCAGTAAGATCTTGGAGCAATGCTTTTTCTGTGAGCAGCTAACTTAATCAAACTGATGCTGATTTACTGAGTAAACCTCTCTTGGATGATACAGAGCTTATTGTATCTCTCAGCATTGCCCAATAGGGGGAAAATTCAACAGAATGAAGACTTGACCGCTATACTGCCTTTATTTTTTTTTCTTTCTCTTTTTGCTTATTTTCACTCTAAGACAGTTTGCTAGTTGACCACATTGCATCTTGAAAGACAAGTAATGTACCTGGAGCCGTCCCCATTCGGTGTAGCATGATTCATGAAACTGGGCTGTGTCTCTTCATGTATTTTCTTTCAGACTCTGGAGAACAACGTTGTGCTGTTGGTACTGGTTTTGAGCTGAAGTTCCTATCTGGATAATGTATCCCTGCATGTGGCATACTGAGCTTGCAGAGCTGGTCTGCAGTGCAGTCTGGGACCAGATGAGGAAATGGATACTTGAATGAAATCATTATTACTCTCACAGATGCAGAAAAGTAGACATACAGTAATGGCTTAGACAAAATGTATTGTTTAAAGACCATGCTAAATGGATTCCTTCAGGAGGGCTTGTGTTTTTATGGAGAATGCTGTCCAAGCAAGAAGGATCTGTTCTTCCTTAGTCCAACAGAGTAATTGAAAATGATTTGGAAACTTCAGTCTGCTTTGTATATTTCTCTCCAGGCCAAATACCTGCAAAAATAAACATTATACTACTTTTTCCATCAAGATAGACATGTTTAGAGGCCCTGTTTCTAATCAGACAATTTTTGAAGCCTAATATTATACTCTGAAATCAGAGGAGTAGTCTACTCAACTGATTCCCATGTTTTTCCAAAGTAAATGTAAGAGATTTTCTTTCTTTTGTTAAACTTCAAAATGTAGTCCTGTGGAACTTTTAGTATTTCAAGGCAGGGAAATCACTTTGCCTGGAGTGACACAGGCCAAATGGCCTCAGGGTTAGTGATATAGATATTCACCCATTGTGCTTCTTTGTCATCAGTCTGTTACCAGTTCTTTAAGTGTGTGTCCCCAGATCTTTTCTGCGCATTGGTGTCTATTGAGAGAAAACCTTACACAACTTGTCTCATTCTCTGTATTTATATTCTAAGGAATGCATCTGGGAGGAAGAGGTGGAAATTCTTTTTACAAAGGATCTTTGATCCCTAGGATCATGATTGATAGGAAGAAATGTGTCTGTATTTACTTTAAAATCCTCTTTCTTTGAACAAGATGATCCACAAGAACAACTTTGCTAGAAATAAACAGATCAGGGGGGAGAGACTCAGGAAGTTACTCAGTTGCTGTTAGTGGGAGCATGCTACGCAGTTCATATTTTTAGAATATATATTACAATAATTTTAGAAGTTGCTTATTAGCTTTTTCCCTGGCTTGTACTTGGGAACCAGTGTGTATTTGTGTGTATAGGAAATGACCAAGAAGTAAAATATCTTGTCTAAATTTTTAGTAAGCAGCTAGTTAACATCCTTTAATTCTGGTTTCATATAAGGTGCTGAACATTTCACTAATTTGCATGTGAACAGACAGACAGGCACACACATATGCATTGCTTGTCAGCTTATCAATTTGTAGAGGTGAATGCTGTGTTTGCAGTCTATGATGTGCCTTTAACCTCTTTATTACCAACATGTAGTTATAAGTAAAGAATCAGATTTCCTCTTATCCATATTATTTCTCGATATGTGAGCAAGTCTGTGCACTAGCTCTGATTTGTACGTTTTCTTACATGTAGAAGTGATTTTTGGCATGAGTGTTTCTCTGAAGGGGTCTAATAATGTAGTAATAGACTGTTTTGTGTTATTCAGAAGTGTTTATTTTCAATGTCTGCTTTTGCTGATCAGAAAGTGGTAGGTATTTGGTGCGCTGTGTTTGTGTGAGAAGAGCGGGCTCAATGCACTATTTAAAGGTTTAGTTGTATTTGAGAGATTGCATGATACTGAAAAAGTGCTTGGTGTAAACCTCACTTTTCTTCTCAAGTGTGTGATGCTGTTGTGTAAGCAGAGTAGCACACAAGCACAACTGCCTCTTGCTATGCTAGAGTAGTATTCCAATTTTAGCTTAGCCTTAACTGATCTGAAATCTTTATCCTGTCTTCAGAGCAGAGGTACTGTATCAATAGGCACAGCTGAGCAGTGTGAGGAAGCTTGTGTTGCAGTCCCCAGCATGGTTGAATCTCATTAGGATGGGTAAGAATTGTCATGAGACTAAAAGCTGGAGGCTCAGAAGGCAATGTTTGTAGGCTTGCTTAAAAATGATGCGTCATCACTGACCTGGCATCTTGTTTACAAACATCTCGTTGTGCTGGTGAGGAAAGCTTTCATATCATTAGCCATCTCCTGAACAATGTTCTCTTGCTTCCCCTCACCCATTGGCTGTGATCCTTATGAAATGATACAAGGCTGGACTGTGGGGTTTTTGTTTCCTCCTTTTCCCTATGGGATCCTAAAAGAGTACGGTATCCAACTCGTATTTAAGCCTCAGTGGAGATTGGCTGTCTGATTTTCATTCCAGCATAATATATCATGAATACTAAAACTCCTAAAATATGCAGCTGTGTGTGCGTTTCTGCAAGTACTACAACTCTTGCAAAAGCAGAGCAGAAATTCTCTGAGCTCTAAACAAAAAGCTTTCTTCCTCAGGAGATGTTTCACAGTACAGGTATCGTGAACAGGTGGGGACAGGAGTTCACGAGTTTGATATTGTTGATAGTGATGCTGGTACTGGGTTGTGATGCTGACACTGGGAGCAGCATTCACACTTGCACAAGAGGAGATGTTTGGGCAGGAGTTTCATACTGCTCTGCAGAATGGGTTCAACAGTTTGGAAGAGTCTTGATTCCTTTTTGAGCAAAGGCGCAGTGGTTACAAATATCCAGGCATTTGCTAAGGGCCTGTGTGCTCCGTTTGGGTGGTAAATTGCATTTGAGCCAAACATAGAAACCCAGCAGTTTCTGTAGAGCTGCCTGTGGAGTGGGATGCCACACAAGTAGCCTCAGCAAGTTCTGGTCTTCGTTGCTAAGAATGGAACCAGGAACAAATGTTCAATTTTTAGTTTTCTACATGCATCTTCTTCTATTAGTAAACACAAATGTAGTCATGGAAATCTGTATGTCTTCCATGTGAAATCTCTGCTTTTATAACTGTTTCCTCATAATGTAGAGCAAAGCTAACAAAAAAAGACGTGGTTTTATGATGCAAACAATGTTTTTCCTATTTAGCTTTCTGAAAGCAAACCTGAAATAAATAGCTGTGCAGCCAGAGTACAATTTGCAAGCAGTATTTGAATAAAGATAATAAAGAAGAATTACAGTTTACTATAAGAACTCAGTTTAGTTGCATCAGTCTTAATGCAGTGTTACATATTCTGCATTTATAAAAGTAAAAGAAATAAAGTGATAGTGGCCTTAAAACCTCAGTAGTGCAATCTAGACAGCTGCCAGTAGAATCCAGTCTTCATTAAGACAACAACTTCTAGTATTGCAATAGATTTTTTTTTTAAATTAAGACATCTCTATATCTTTATCCTTCTCGGTCCCGAGGACTTGCTAAGTTATTAGTTCTGAAATTCAGGGCATATGAATGATGCAGCTTTACAAATGAGGTATATGTGCAAAAAAATCATTCCACTGTCAGTCTATTAATTTATCCAAGTAGATGCTGTTCTATCCATTTGTTTTGCATTCCTAATGTTTCAGTTTGTAAACCTTTTAGAGCAGAAACGTCTGACTTTAGGTTGTGCAGGGAGCAGGGTTTTGGCTTGGGTTTGTCAGTACTGCTAGGAAAAACCTTAAAAATGTGTTTCTGGAAGGAGGGGGAATATCTGAAAGTGTGAGCAGTAATGCAAAGTAGAAGTGTAAACTTGCACATATCACGTTTCAATTCTGTTTGGGCTTTGTTGTATACATCTCAAATAGTAGGTGGAAACTCTAGTGAATAACAGCTAAGAAGAGCTTTTATGTACTTTTCCTAAGTGCATTATAAAGGCAGAAATATATCGAACATAGCAAAATAAGAGGACATGATTTCACATATATTTGTAAGAAATAATCAAATGGGATTTCTTCATGGGTGTTATTAGACAACTGTTAGTATCATTCTTAACTGCCTGTCAGTGTGATTTGATCAAGAGTTTCTTAGTGAATGTGCTCATTTGATTAATAAAGTTGTGTATAATATCAAAGTGCTTGCAATTTAGGCAGAGAGTTGTTACTTTTATTGGGCAAAAAGAGATAAAACCCTATTGATTTGCTAAAGTGAGCTTTGACGTTCAGTAATATATATTGTTTCTCATGTTTTAGGGTCAGGTTTTCCTTTCCTGAGACTTCCTTGTAGAAATAAAATAATTAACAGAGGATGGCATGTCTTCTGTGCTTTCTCACAGCAGGAACAGAATTCCTGCCTTACCCTGTTGCGGTCTTTACATTGCCCTCAAAGGGATTTAGATCAGACCCATAAATCTCAGCTCAAGTCCGTAGGCTATTTGAAGGCATTTCTATAGAGTCAGGTTTCTTCCATTCCTATTCTATTCACATGATTCACGGTATTTGACTGAGGAAAATGTTCAGCGATAACCTTCTGGCAAAATCACTCGTCAGGGGGTTGGGCTCTACTTCTCATAATTGGAGAGAACAGGGGAGGAAAAGTTGTGAGCGTCCGTGGTGGTACCCAGAGCGAATCTGTTTACACCTTTCCTGTGGCTGTGGGAGGTGGTGTCGATTCCAGACATGCTGTCCCAAAGCAGGATCCTTCAGGCCTGTAAAAGGCAGGAATGTTTCCCTCCATCACTGCCACGTCCTTGAAGCTTTGTTTCTGGAAAAGCTCCCAGCTCCATATTAGGCATGACTAAGCTCATCTGGTCAAAGGGCAGGATTACCGAACATGTTAGTAGAGGTTCTTTTTCCATATTTTGGAAGTTCTTTCCTTAACAGTACCTTGTTTTTCCTTCATGTGTTTCCTTGGTAATTGGGAAGTCGAGGTCTGAAAACGAAGGGGTCTGACTACTCACGCCAGGTATTTTGTTCTGTTTACAGAACATCCTTTCTCAAGGCAAGTGAGAGAGAAGTGGGATGACTTTGCCATCATATGCATAGTTTTGAAATAGTTCAATAAAAATCTTTCTCAATTCTAAAAGTATGTTGCTGACTCTATGTAATATACTGTCTTTAATGAAGAGCTAGATATTCAAATTTGGAGGTGCCTGACTGTGCTGCTCCTCACACTGGCCGTACCTGATCACAAGTGATACTCTGAGCAACAGGTGTGTTGGTACAGTTGGCCAGAGATACCAAGAAGGTTGGAGGTGTCTAAATATAGGATTTAAGAAATATATCGTTTCATGGTCCAGCTGTCAGCATCTGGCTTTAATTCTGTAGGAACTGTTCTGCTGTCCTTGTAAAGGGGAGCTAAAGAGAGAATGGAGCTAGTATTTAAAACCTAACTTAAAGTTGGCTGCTGAGTGAAAGAAATATCTATGTGTTTTTAATAAAATTTAAGAGAAATATGATCAAAGATTTTAAAGATGACTGCTCATCTTCCTCCTCTCTAGCCGTATCAAACAGTAATTTGGAGAGATTCTGTTTGGAGTGAGTGGGGGTTACTCCATGAGAATTGGTGGGGTGGAGGGCTACGTTTATCTCCTGTAATGCTTCTCCTCTTATTACCTTCAATTATTCTTTTTGTGTCTCTAAACCAGTGGGAAAAGATTTTCCTTACATTAAAGTAGGGCTCTTTCTTTAACTCTTCGCTTCTACTGATATTTCATCACTGATACTTATATTTCTAACCATCAGTGATGATGTCTCAAAGAACTGATGCTTTGAGAGCATTTTGTGAGGGCCGCCTTAAAACACAGGTTGGTGCTGTTCAGAAATTCTGTGGACGCATGTGGTTTGGGTTATACATCACATACCTGAAGTTATAATGAGGTTTGACCATTGATTAATGAAGGCTTCTGTGGTCTGTTGTAATCTGTGAATTTGTCTAATCGGTGTTGCAAACATCTTACTTGTGATGGGTCTACAGCAGAGTTTAATGAAATATTAATAGCTCTAGAAAAAAAAATCATCATCTCTTCTTCCAAATATCAATCAATTTGTATGTCTCCTGATCAGGGTATTTTTTTTAAATTTGTTTTGTGTGGGTTTTTTTTAGTCATGAGACTATACAAGTGCAGGGAACTCTGTTCTCAGCCTTACTGTAAAAGCAGTTTTATTGGATAGGAACATTAAATTCACCACTGTAGTCAGTTTGGGGAAAAGTTTCAAGATAGCGTATGGATGGTGAGTGTGCAAATCCTGTTTGCAGGATTATAGAAGTTGGATGAGAAACTAATTCAGTATGGCGTGTTGCTTTTTCATTCGTGAGTCTTGAAAAGACATCACCAAAATCAGCATTCTTAAACTAATTCTGAAATTCTTTAGATTTGCAGTGAAATAGGCATGGAAAATGTACATGTAGCGCCTCACTGGAAGGGGTAGCAGCTTTGGAGTCCTCCAAATTTAAATTTCTTTTGCAGTTGTGGATAATACAGAAGGTGGAGAGACTGAAAGTCTTTTTTCTTCATTTTTTTCTTTGACACCTTTTGATTGGAAATGTGAAGTGCCACAATATCTGTTACTTTCGTGTAATTGCTCCTTTTACACATTTAACAGGTATGTCCCATCAGATTCGATTTTTCTTTTACATACTGTATCCTCTCTTGTAAAATTCCTTTGAATTTTGGTGTGTTACTGGGACTGCACCAAGGTGAAGGGGAGGAGAACAAAGCCAAAAGTGTCCCTGACTGGTATTTCTGAGCTGAAGTCGCTTTGCTTGTGGTGATTTCTCTTTTCCTGGCAAACTGTTCTATTCTTTGAGCTGCTATTCTTAAAATCCCACGATGATGACTATACTGAATGCTGAACTGAAGCTCTGGTTTCCCTTAGTGATGTTTTCCTTCCTGGATGGTCTGTTACCAAAGACTTAAGCAAAATCTGTGTGCGGGTTGCTCGTCTTGCAGCATCAAATGGCATCTGGATAGGAGCTGTCAGCACGAGAGCAACGATGCT
Organism: Melanocharis versteri; assembly: GCA_013397845.1. Lineage (NCBI taxonomy): Eukaryota > Metazoa > Chordata > Aves > Passeriformes > Melanocharitidae > Melanocharis > Melanocharis versteri. The sequence goes on from VZTG01004087.1 coordinate 611,493, forward strand.
GTTCAGCCAGTGCCACACAAATAACTGGTGACTGACCTCTCCCCCACATCCAGCCCAGCTAGAATTTCTCCTGCTCTTTCTCGTGTCTCTTCTGGGAGGATGAGGGCTTTCTAACCCTTCAGGAGTCTGAGCGTGTTACAACCCAAAGTAAATGGGATGGAGGTAGGTGGAGGTAGCTTTGCATTGCTCCATCTCAGGCCTCAGGCTAATTGCAACAGAGTTACTAAAACCTCCTGCTGTGTAGGATTAGCTGGGTCCTCCCTGCATGTGAGCTTGGAATTCTACAGTAACACAGGGATGTCCTTAAATAGTACCACAGAGCCTTGTAAATTTGGGATTTGTTTAGTCTTTCATTGTTCTAAGGAATCTTCAATTATAGCATTGGTTTGTGCATGAATGTATATTATTAAACCAGTTTTTAAAATGCATAATGCTTGGAGAGCGGTGTTTCGCAAAGTTGAAACTTGGCATTATAAATTCATTCTTTTGCATTTGAGAGAAATATGAGGAAAGAGTGCACGTCTGTCAGAAATTAACTCCTTGTGGTCCTTGTTTTGGCTTAACAATGGGGTGCCCTTCTTTCTTTTTGTGATAACTTAAAGTATCTTCTTGCTTTAAAGATTTTTGTTAAAATCCTCAGGACGTCCCTTCCAACCAATCAGTCCATCCTCAAGTCCCTGTACTGGTTCAAGTAAAAACTCCAAACAAATCCACTTTATGGTGAAATATTCAAGCACCTCATAAATGCTAAGCCAGAGCCAATATGAAGTCCTCTGTCCTTCGGGATTAATGAGCAGTCATCAAGACCAGGGGAAGGGGTGGGAAGAGAGAGAGAAGAAAAAAGCGCAAACTATTCTTTGTTCAAACTTATTTAATAGAACTGTGCCTTTTAAACAGTTCTTATTGTAAGCTAATTTATCATTGAAATTCAGGATAAATTTTCTAGTTAGTCACATTGGTTTTGGGAAAAAGAAATCCTAATCTTAGTGGAAAGGAGTCTGATACCCTAAAATGATGGTGTGTAAGGACACATTGTGTTCTTTCATTTTGCTTTGAATTTTTGAGACATCAAGGTACATTTGGTTCCTGTTCTCAGGCTTTTATGTTCAACATGAGGGCTGAAAGTATTCTTTGGGAAGTGAAAGCTGACATTCCTAGAGGATCATTTGTTTGGAGGAGCTAGGGTTTTAAATAAAACATCAAATATGAGAAAATCAGAAGAACTGTCAATGTTGTCATTACCTGAGTGCAGTTCAGATCAGCAGTGCTGAAAAGTTGTCATCTGATGGTTACAAGATGGCCTGTGACACAGAGCAGTTTCCTCAGAGACAGGTGTGTATTAGGTTGATGTAACAAAATTGCTACCTGCAGAAAGACAGGCAGAGCTGCACTTCCATTCCTCACATGAACTTCTTCTGCGGTGAGGGCTGGGAGACCATGCTAATTGGGAGGGCAAGAAGTACTGTGCGATTACTCCGGGGAGAAAAGAGTCTGCATGAGCTGAGAACTAACCAAGTTCATAATTGTCCTGGATACTAGCATTGTTATAAATTAAAAACACATTTAAGTGTGGTTTTGCTAGAGTTTCCTTCAGAGACTTCATTCCCCTTTCAGTCTGTTACATCAGTTCCATCAGAGAATGTAATTCCAGTTTTTTCTTTATTTTTTGTTTCATGTGTGTGTGTGCCTTGATTGTAAAACATAAACTAGACCTGCCAGTGTGAGTGCAAAGAAGTTTTGATGTATGCTTAGGCAGAAGGATGTCTAGCACTTGCCTGAGAGTGACTCGACAGAAGAGCTTTTAATTCCTGTGTAAATATATGGAGACCTGGCACCCGCTTCTGAGGGCAGCTGGGGTCAGTGTTACCACACACATGCTCTCACAGATTGTTCCTTTCCTTGTAGCACAAGAATATCTGCAATCTGTTCAAAACTTACCGATTTCTGGTTTTAATTGTAGATTGTGCACAGGGATGTATGTGCTCCTAAACCCCATTCCTTTTGTAGGTGAAGGCCTCATAGAAGTTTAAGTCATACAAATAATCCTCTGTTGAAATGACAGGCAAAGTGGGTGAAACATCTCAAACCCCAGAGCCAGCCTGGCAGAATCCTGAATTTGACTTCAGAACTCATGAGACGCAGTCCAGAGCTTCTATCAGAGAATGGTTCCTTTTGCCTCTTGCAGTCATTTATTTTCAAAGATGTTCCTGCTTAAATGTTTTGACCATGTGCAGATGACCTGTAAGGAGCAGGCAATAATCAGAAAGCCTTGAGAAGCTCAGTTATGCTTTTTTTCAAAGCTCTGACCTGTGCAGGATACCTTCTGAATGTCTGACCATTTCCTCTGATTTCTGAACCCTCTATGGCAGATGTTTGTCATGGGTTCCCATGAGTGAGAGCAGAGAGGCCATTGGCAAACTTAATGCCCTTTCAATATCTGCTTGAAAACATCCAGAGCAGATCAGGGAAATAATGTTTACGTAGCATGGTCATGAAATCATTACTAAGCTGGCTGGCAAATTAGAATTTTTTAAAAAGGAAAATTTAATTAAGTAATGACATAGTTGTAGTGCAGTTTCATGTCCTCCTCCTAGACAAGCATTCATTATGAGCTTGAGTAAATATTAGATATTTATCACATAAGATGTTAAATATTTAAATTTTCCTCTAAAAGATATATATTCCTACCTGGTAGGCTGCTGCTCAGTACTGAATAAGAAGGACAAGTTTTTCTTAAGTTTTTTTCTTGTTTGGGTGTCAGCTTGTGATGGGTAAGCACTGAACTGGATGAAAGTAAGATTTTTTTCTATAGTGATTGTGTGGTTAAGTGCCTACACTGGGAATTAAGGCTTTTATTTCCAAAGGATATCATTGCAACCTGGTCCAGAAGAGTCTGGTCAGTGGCAATCAGCATCTGCAGCTGGTACTGTAGGGTGAAGGCATGGAAATTGTTCTGTTGGCTTTCATGGGACATTTCCCATACTGGCATTTGTCATGAGGTCTTTGTTTATTTGTTTGTTGTTTTTGTTGTTGTTTGGTTTTTGTGGTTTTTTGGTGTTGGTTTGGTTTGGTTTTTTGTTGCATTTTTTTTTTTTTTTAGCAGGATGTTAATCAAGCATGTTGTGAGCTCTTTGGCCAAACCCACCATGGTCTTTTCCATGAGTATTTGTGCATCCCAGCTGCCACAGCATTACATGGCAAGCTTCTGTAATACATAAGTATATGAGTACGTGGGTGTCAGGTGCAGGTTCAGCTCCAGTCTGGAAGCAAATTTTTGCTTAGAAGGTAAACCTTCTAAGGTTCCAATGTATTGTTTTTTCCTCCATTTATGTTCCATTATTCCTCTCATCGTTTTCTAGTCTCTGGGAAAGAAGCTGCAAGTGGTTCTTACAGTTTAGCCATGAAGAAGTTGGTCCAGGGAAGCTGGAGTCATTGCATTGCTCCTTGATCAGCAGATCTTCATAGAAACTTAGATCTAGATCTGGAGTCTTGTGACTACAAGCATGCTTGGAACAGCAAAATACTGTGGAGCCAGAAGGAAATGTATTATTACACCTTGTGTCTGGTTTGTCACTGTGCCACCAGCTGAAAGGGAGTTTGAGGAATGTAGCATAAGGAGCAGCTTATGCTGAAACCAGACTGGCAAAGTGGAATCAGTTGTGTTGCATGTGATGTCTTCAGAAAAGGTATTCTCATGTTATTGCCTTGTTATCTTTATTTTTTTTAATTTCAGAAAAGATACATCAGCTATTTGTAACTTTGAATGCATTAGGAAGCAGTCAAAACCGTGACAGCTAGGTCAGAAAAACAGATGCATTCCTTCATTTTAACCACATATGATAATCCTATCCATTGTTGTTATTTTAAAGGAAATTATACTGATTTTAAATGAGTCTTTGATTTGAGTTCTGTGCAAGAACCACAGCAGAGTTATCTTTGCTTTGGAATTGACAAAACTGCACCATTTGTCATTCAGTCATTTAGTAGCAACCCAGCAAATGCAAAGCTGCATAACTATAAATCAGAAACTAATGTTTGCTACCGCCTTTAAAAAAATTGTTGATGTATTAGAGAGACGCTAAATGAGCGTTATTGATGTTTCATTCTAATTAAATACAGGGTAAATGTTAAGTAATTGCACCTTTCATTAAAATGTGAATGTGTGATTTGCAAGCTTCCCAGCACTGCCCTTTAAAAAGCATCAGAAAATATTCTGGCCTGGTGGCATTAAGTCACTATAGCTTAGCAATGCATTGGTAACTTAATAAGCTGTTGGCATTTGTTTTGGAGAAATTGTCCTTCATAGGCAAAGTTGTCTGACTGCTTGACTATACCATCTTTCTTCATGTGAAATCACGTGATAAGGTTCTTGGTAGTGAGTTGAATGCTTTACCGTGACCTGTGCTTGGGATCTTTGTGCATGGGCTGGAATTGCTTGACAGCAGTAGGATCATTTGGTGACAAATGTGCCCATTTCATTATGTTCGTCTCATTTTTACATGGTGGATCGCCTACTGCTGATGTGTGCTCGGCTCTGAGCAGCTCCATGTTACAAAATGGAGCCATCACTCTCATTATTTTTTATGTTGTTGGAATTAATAAATGTTGAACTTTGCAATCAGTACTGCAGGTGAGTTTGTCCTCCTATGAAAGCCTGGCACATGTTGTTCTGTGAAAGAAGATAGGGAAAATTTACATTTTTGCCTGCTTTAAATTAGGATCTGTATTAACGATTTAGGCTATTGTGTTATGAGAGCATCGATTTCATCTTTTCCAATGATTCCTTTTAATGAAATTGTTCAAGGCTCAGTTCACCACAGAGGAGAGGCTGCTCTCTGCATTATTGGAGCCAAGTTTAGGTCACAGATCTTGGCTCCTCTATCATGAGAATCGTTCAATAGAAAACATGGACAGGCCAGAGAACAATTTTCAGCTAATTCCGTGATTGCTTTGAAAGCACTGGTGAAAAGCACAGGAGTTAATGAGTCTCTCCATTACTTACCCATTCCAACTAACTCAGAAAGCCAAATAGAAAAAGCCCCTGATTTTCAACTGAAGCTATTTTTTTTAACTGTCCCCAAAATAGACCTGTTTCAGCTGAGGAGGAGGCCTCTCTCTAGTAAAAGATCAAATGTTTGAAAGGCTGATTCTGCTTCTTTCTGTTCTCCTGTCTGTCAGTGGCCTTGGAAAAGTCACTTCATCTTTACTTCTGTCTTTACATTTGAAAAGATAATATTTTCCCACTTCATTAGGGTTGTGGCTTTGCAGTGTTTGAGCTGCTTGTAAAAACACAAGTACAATTAACTACGAAGTATCCCTGAGCACAATTAAAATAGTGTTTCCCTTTTCTTACCGTGTACTTGCTATGTGTTTAAAAATACCGACAAACCCCCATAAAGCCCACCAAAAAAAAACCAACTGAAGAAAAGAGCTAGTCGAGATCTTCTCTGTTTCTTAATATAATGTATCTGGTATAGTGTCCTTTAAAAAGAAAAGTAGGCAGTCAGAGAAGAGTACACAAGCACAGGAATTATATTGATAAACCAGCATCTAAATTCTCAAGGAAATAATTTTCACCACATTATGCATATGTGGGTATTGAATTGGAAATGTGTTGCTACATACAATATAATTATATGTGTAACTTACACAAATATAAATATTTTTAATTAAATATAATTAGTATTTATTACAACCGTAATAATATGTAATCGTGTGCTTGGGTACTAATATATAGATAAAATTTAGTAGATAGAGTAATAATTGGATTGGTACAATAATACGTTTTCATATTCAGGATGCCCTTGAGAGGCAGTTCCCACTTCAAAAGTGTTTTCATAGATTCCTGCCCTGAAGTATCTTCATTGTGGCAAACTCTGAAAGCCTTTCTTCCAGGGCATCCTTTTTGCATTCCCTAGATAGCACTGATAGAAAGCTAATTTCCTTGTTTTCATGTAAACAAGGAAGGCTGCAATTCAGAATGTTTTGTCTGGCACAGAAGAGACAAATGATAGTAATAACACCTATCTCTTATATAGCACATCTCAGACCATTTGGTCTAACTATGGGTCAGGTGCTATCAGGGAATACCAATTCCTGATGTGTAATCCGTGGCCTGAGTCCTGAATGCTCCCTAGATCCTGGAGTACTGCTACCTTGTGTCCAGTGATGAAAATGGAGACACCCAAAATTTGGGGCTTTCATAAAGTGGAAGAGACAAGAGAATAATCCAGGATTACAGGTTTTGAGAAATGTGCTTTCAGCAGATGCAATTCATTTTGGAATGCACCTGAGTTGTGATGATGCTACAAACGTGGGTAGAGTTTAAAGATCCCTCTCTGCATAGCACAGCTGGACTGTTATCCAGATTTTTATTTCCAGCCACAGCACTGTCAGGAAAAGGGGCAGCAGTAGCTGCTTCAGCTCTTCAGGTCATGGCTGAGGGAGTGGTCCTGTCTTCCCTTCTCTGAGTGTTTTTGCAGTAGCTTAGTGCTTCCTTGTGATTTGTCTGCCTCTTGATCTATTCTGATGAAAAAAGGGTCTCTCAAAAATTCTTCTGGGAAATACACTGAAATGTCAGGAAAGGCCCCAAAAGAAGAAACCTGCATGCTTCACTTTCAGGAATGTGCAACTTTTACAGTTGAGTAGGAATGACGGGAGGGAAAAAATGCCAGGAAGGAGGGAGAGAACTCCTGGACTTGATTTTGTGTTGTAACTGCAGCATCACTGATGTGAATGTGATTTTGAGTCTGTCTGGTCTTCGTAAGTGATGTATGACTTCTGCTGAAGCTGCTCTGCATTTTTTCTCCTGATGCTTCCAGGCTCTGACTTGCAAAGAGGTCAGCTCTGCAAGGAGAAGCTGACATGATGAGATGCAATTCTTGAAAATCCTTTTTAGTGACAGTAGGTAGGGAAAAAAGACCCTTTAGTCAGGGTCAAGGTAAAACACTAAGACTACAGTATATGGGGGTTCACGATTACTAAGTGCCTCTTAGAAATAAGTGAAGACCAGTGTTGCAGAAGAAAAAAACTTTACTGATCTGGATCACCATTCACCTCTCTACCTTAAACTTGGCTTGTTGAAATAGGGCAAAAAGACCACCCAAACTCTGTGGATGATCATGCAGTGCCTGGTTATGTAGTCTGGCTTTTGAGCCAGCCTAAAATGTTAGTGAATGAGCCAGGCAAATATAAGGAATAATGTATTTTGCAGAATTCGCAGCCAAGTCTTCAGTTCTTGATGAATAAAGAGGAGTTGAATGCCATGTACTTGTTTTAATCAGACGTGCTGATCTGTAAGAAGTGTTTTACTGCTCGTCAGTTTTTGAGGAAGTTACTCTAGGTAATAATAGTTTTCCTTATAACAAAGCTTGTCAACCAACACTATACACACATCAAAATATTCTCAAGATAACAGTGGATATAGAATGGGGATAACAGTAAAAGTCTATGGGTGTCTGCATAGGAATTTCTGTGTTATATACACAAGGAAAAGCTTGCTAAAGATTGCTGAAGACTAGGATAGATATGACCACAGGATTCATACTTATCCTCCCTAATGGTAATTTAATAGTGGTGACGAGACTTGCTCCTAACAGTGTATACCATAAATAAATTGAATAACCTAGATATGTACTGCAGGGATTGCTGCATTTATGTATGTATATATATATATATAGGTATATAATTTTTGATTTGTGACTTTTATGGCATAAATCCACAAATTTCATAATTCTAAATTATCTGAGGGGAAAAAAAATCATTAAGGACAAAGAAACTGGAAACTGGGAGGCGTGGGGAACCCCAAACAGTGGAGTTTAAGGAGCAAGCAGAGTGTGCCTGATAATTGGGAAGTAATCTGTCTCAGTAAAAGTTTGCACTGTGGAAATAGAGTTGCCTTGTTAAAAGCCCGTAACTGTAACTCATGCAATTAAGCTCTTATGTGGATGCAGATGTGTGGATATGATGGGGAGCATGAAGTGCAGGAGTCTGCAGCGTGAGCTGCACTTGTGCAGGCTCAGGACAAGACAAGCATAGCTGGGCAGAAACCAATTTCAGAAACTTTTTTTTGAGTGAACTGAACTTTTTTTTTTAGGATCTGATTCCTCAGGTCCAATTTTTAGCTAAAAGCTACTTCCAGGTAGTGGTATGAGGCTGCTTGGGTTTTGCACTTTTTTTTTTTTTTTAAAATATATTTACATAAAGATTGTCTCATGCAGAGAGACTTGGAGAAAGGTTTTTGAGGTGAAAATGCATTTCCAGTAAAATTGGCTCTATTTTAATTTCTTTTCTTGGAAATATGAATTTTTGATTTAGTTTTCTGTGTCTGGTGCTGCTTGAGTGGGAAGGGAAACACCTTCATTTAAGTATATAGGTCTTTGTTATCATACATTGCCTTGCCGAGACCCAAATTTTAACTAGAAGTATTTTTTTTTTTTACTATTATTATGGCCTGGTAAAGTAGCCAGATATTTCAGTTTTCTTTCAGTAGGCAAATATTTAATTCTTCCTAAGAGCATGAAGAGGTAATATATGGGGGAATGAAATTATATCAATATGACTTACATGATCATCAAAGACAAACTCTTTTTTTTGTTCAAATCCTGATTTATTTAAACTATCTTGCACTGAATAAACTGTTTAATGATACATACGTTTAGTTCCCGTTTTCAATCTCTTATTTGTTGGCTTTCCTTTGCTAGCTTGTGTTATGTCCTCAGCAGCCGTGTTTGCTTATTGTACTTTTTTGATGTTTTTCCACCAGCTCTAAAAATCATACAGTTCGTCCAAAACAGTAATTAGGAAAGAAAGGTCTGTGATCAGCATTAGTTGAACGTAAAATGTTAAAATTAGAAAAAGCATGTAAGTCTTCCAATTCATCATAGCAGGTAGCTTCCCCCCACCCCCCGTGTTGTTGAGAGGGGAGAGGTGCCCAGCCTGGTTAACTCCAGCATTTGCATGTGAAGGACATTTAAAAGAAGAAAGCAATCCTGGCAATTCCTGTAGAGCAAAAGAAGGAGGTATTAGAGGCTGGTGAAACCTTGATATGTCAAAATTAAGATAGAAGACATACGTAATCTGTTGTTGTAAATCATCTTCCGTAAAAGAGAGATGCAATGGAAATTCATGGTGGGAAAAGTGGTTTGATGACATAAAAAGCAAGAGTTGTTTTCTTTGAGGGCATCATCAGTTGAGTAAAATAGTTTTACTCAGAGCTGCCTGATTTACACCAGGATAGGACCTGTCCTTTGAGCTTGTATCTCTGATATTAAGGAAAAAGTTCTTTTTCCATCGCTGAAAAGAACCCCAAACAGAAATCTAAGTACATTTTGAGGAAAGTGAAAAGACTTTATTATTTTGCTGGCAAATATTTTAGCAATGTTTGTAAACTATATATAGATTCTTGAGTCATATTTCTTAAATAATTGCTAGGCACAATTTCAGTCTACAAGAATTTATTAAAGATATTATGGAATTGGAGTAGGGATGAATTCCGTACGCATCAAGTTGCCAAAGTAATGCTTAGACCATTTTACGGTATGCATTTAAATGAAAGTTTACCTTAGAACCTTGCCATAAAGCACAACATACCATCCTTCATAAAACATTTGTTTGATAATAAGCTTTTAAGAATACATCTTATAAATCTGTTGGATTACACCAGTAATGTTTATGTAGAAAATATGTTCCAATACAACTCAGACTTTTAGGAGATAGAATTTGTCTGTGTGTTGCTCTGCCCAGGTAATGCTTTGACTTCATTATTAGCTGGCTCATGATACTGGTGTTCTCAAACTGCTGAATAGATTCAGTGCATTATAAAATGCCTTCCTGTGGGATATTTAAAAAATTTAGATCCATCCTTGATAATTGTTTCCGTTGTTTGCTCTATGAATGAAAATAGTTGTTGCAAATCTGTGTAAAAGTTACAGAAATCCCTACAATTTAACCTTATGTATAATTGTTTTCCCCCTTTTAGTTGCCCAGTGCCATTCAGGCACTGTCTTATTTTACATATCAGCATTGTCAAGCATCAGATATTGCTGTTTATATAAGTCATCAGAAATTTGGTGACAAATATGAGCTGCGTCTTGCTTTACAAACCCCAAACGCTTGATATTTTCACAGGAGAACCGCTTTCTGAGTGTCAGGCTGTCCTTTCTGTGTGCGTTATTTTCAGTTCTGAAGCAGCTGTAATACATACAGGGCAACACAATGTACAACAGCAACTGGAAGCTGTTTCTTAAGCTCGACGTGGGGCTTCTTGTGTGGCTGCAAATGCTGTGTTCATTATGGAAGACTTTCCCAGTGTCTTGATACCTTCCAAGCTCACCTGCTCCCTGGCAGCACAGGCAGGCCAGGGCACAGCTGCACCTTGCTCCATCAGGAGTGCTATCATGCTGTTGCAGTTGTTTCTGACAGCCAAACAGCAGGAATTACATTGAGGAATGCTGTGCCGGGGAAGGGGTGGTGGTATTATTGTATACTGAGGCTAGGATATTAGTTAAGACATTTGGGAAGCAGCATTTTTGTAACACAACTTTCTTATGATTCAGCATATACCCTAAGTAATAGTGCTATAGCCGTATTTTATATCTTCCTGTAGGATGGATAAGTATCTTTCATTTCCATGTAGTTAATTTATGATGGTTCTACTTGCTTGCCTTTTCTGTCTTCCTGGCACCTGCCATGCAGCACCGATTCTGTGGAGTAGCAGTTCTGCGTTCACCTCTTCCACTGCCCATGCAGTTTTTGTAAACTTTGCCCTTATTTCTGCCCATCCCCCCTCCATATTCAAATGTCTCAGCCTTTTTAGCCTCTCATGGTAAGGGGCAAGCTGCTTGGCCAGAGTTTAGGCAAAAAGCCTGGCTTAAGGCTGTTTTGTTTAAAAATGGCTGTGTAAAATTGGGCATCCCAAGCTGTGGTCCTAAGGGACTCAAATAAGTGGCCTGGTTTTCAAACTGCTAACACCCCATTAGTTCCTGGGCAATGATTAGAAACTGCTGAATCTTCAGCAATTTTGAAAATTAGGCCAAGGATTTAGTTGCCCGCAGGTGGTATTTTCAAAAGAGTGTGGGTTAGGCCAACACAAAGTGCTTGTAAGCACCTTGCTTCAGTGGCAGCTTTAAGCGTGTGACTTTACGAAAGCTAATACTTTTCTTTAAAAAGATAGTTATTCAGCCTTGTAGAGGGGCGGATGGGATTTGTGGAAGCTGAAGCCAGGAAAGAAAATGCGAGGTATGCATACTTTCAGGTGCTGTGCTGTTAGAAATGTTAGCTTTTGAGAAATATTCTGAGAAGACATGGAGAGTGGCCAGTCTGTGAGTTTAATAACACGTTTTTGATCTGTAAATGTTACTGTGCCATGGTTAAAAGGTAACTATATTTTTCTTGTCCAGTAATCACTACTGGTTTAACTGCAGTGTATTTCCTTTCAGAACTGTGTGGTTATAGCAGAAATGAGCTATTGACTGGAATCTTATCATTTATCTAGACTTCTTTTGGTTATTTGAAATGTGCCTGAGAGGTAATAGGTGGCAATTTGCATTCTTTTGTTCTGTGAATTTTACCTGACAGTCCTGTCTGCAGGCTCTTTTGTAAGGTTTAAAGGAACACCAGGGAGGGGAGGAAAAAAGCTGAGCAAAATCTCGACCTTGCCAGTACATATTTTTGTTGCATTAAAATTCTGCCAATTTGGGAAGGTTTCACTAAAGCAAATGCAGAAAAAAAATACAGGAAGGATCACAGCTCATCACAAAGCAAAAAGGAAAGGATTATTATCTTCCTTCTCTGCTACACTTCCATTTCAACCGGCTTTCTCCCTGTTACTTTTACGAGAATTCGAATGAAAGATTCGAAAAAATTCCCGTGTTCCTGAGACAGGACTTCCAGGAGGTTGGGTTTTTTTCTATGTGCGTATGAAAATTCAGAGTGTATTCTTTAAATTATTTAAAGTGATTGTCTATATGAAGGCCTGCCTATAATGGAATATCCTAACATGTAGTTTAGCAATTTAAAAGAGGATTGGGTAAAAAGCGTATGGCAACAGGATCTCATTAACGAAACAGATTTGATTTGAAGCCCTGATGCAGCTGTTGACAGCATAATTAAAATGATTAATTTGGAGTAGAAGAAGTACTTTGAACTAATTTGAAAAAATGGTTATGATCTTGACCATACATCTGACCGGTGTTAGGCAGGTACATGGAAATGCTTAATGGGAAAAAAACTTGAAGTGTTTTAGCTGAAGGAGAGAAGGCTTTGTCTCACATCCCTGTTTTTTCAGACATCAGATATTTCCTAACAAAAAGGTGAAGGTAAAAAAGTGAAAGAAAACCTGACCTAAACGCATGAACAAAAGCAGTTACATAATTTCTTTCCTAAATATCTAGGGATTTCTGCATGTGCCATTTTGTCACAGAGAATCATATTTAAAATCATAATTAAGAGTATAAATATTCTTAACGACTAATTCCATCGATTTCTTCATCTTTAATACAATTGACTACATATTGTTTACATATATATATATGTACTTTTACATATTAGTGTATGTATACGTATATATTTAAAAAATAAATTGTTCCTTTTCCTCTTTCTCTGGCTGGATCATGGTGGGAATTTCAGTTAATGCCTGGGGCAAAGTGCCCTGCAAGGATGTTTGGAATTCCTTTGCTCCCCATAAAGGAGATCTTTGGAATCTGTAAGAGGGTTAGAAAATACATGGTTGTTCTATAACAATTGGCTTAAAGTTCTGTAAGTTTCTTTTGTTTTCTTGATATAATAAATAAATATATTTGATATGCTTCAGTTATGTCCTAAAAGAAGAGCTGGGCTGTGTTTTCTAGTTTTTAAACAGGCTGAATTAGAATGTCCCCCTTTTAGTGTCAGCTATGTCACGTCCTGTACTTTCATGGATGTTGTAGCATACGTGCATTTAAGCTTATATATGTAAGCTTTCCTTTTGATTGGACATCTTATATCTCAGCATTTAATTACTCAGATCTTTAACATGGATAATATGAATTGTTCCCCCAAACTGGAGTTTGCAGTTTATGGGGTATTAATCTGTTCAAGCATCTGTTTTCAGACTACTTCACACATTTGTGTGGGTGGGGCTACAGGGCTGTGAGGTGTAGAGAGAAGATAAAAACTGGACAGAAGTTTTAGCTAGAGAAAGTGTTCAATTCCACAGTCTCTTAGTGTTTGTGTATTAAAAGTGCACGTATGTTAGGAGTAGATGTTTAATGTTAGAATGACAGTTTTGTCTGAAATGTGGAGCTTGAAGACTATTTTATTTCTCTCCTCTGGGCTTCTAGATTCGTAATTGCTTTTCCTTACTTCTTATTATAGTAAAGATTAAACATTTTTATTGTAGGGGAACCAAATGGTTTGCTTTGTAAACACAAAGCCACACACACACTCTTCCTGCAAAAGTGTTTTTTGTCACCGGCACTCACCCCATCTGCCTGGGCATCAAGGCAGGACTGGATCATATGTGCAACATCCTTTTCTTTTAAAATGGGCAAAGTGAGTGTGCGACGCTGTGGTGCATGCTCCCAGTTTTCCTAGTTCTTCTGCCTGAAATTGAGGCCTGATTTACCACACATGCAAGCAGTTTTCTTTGCTAAAGATTCTGCGTCCTAAATCTACAGTGTGATACCACCTTAGCGATGGTAACACATGCGTTTTCTGAAAGGCTAAATGCCTGCTTAAGACATGTATTTTTTTTTCTTTGTACATTTAATAACCCCCCCCAAACCAAAACCCCAACAAAAATTTCAAAAACCAAGAAACAACCAACAACCCCAAACCACCCAGATTTCTTGAATAAATGGTCTGCTTTTTTTTTTTTTTAATTTTGGGCTGACCTTTGGAGTTAAGCCTCTCTGTGGTGTATAAATAAGTGGTGACCGATTACTCTTGGGAAGAAGGAAGTTTGATGAATCACAGGAAATAGTAAATTATGTGGATTCCACATGATTCCCAAGGTTGAAACTACTTTTTTTTTTCTTTCCCCCCTTGCACAGGGGCCTTAAAATGTCACTGATTTGATGGGATGGTAGGCTCGGGTTACTTCTGGAGGGCACGGTGGGGGGAGTGAGGAACGGAAAGCAGAAGATTTCACAGTTGTTATCACACCGAGTAGGTTAAATTTGCTCTCCTTTGTTTCCTCCCTGGAGGGTGGAGGAAAACAATCGTGGTGTGCTAAAACTGTTCAAAAGCATACCAGCTATTTGGGGACAGCAAGTGATGAAAGTGGGGCTTTTAAAGTGAAAAAAAAAGAGGTGTGTGAGGCATGGCTGTGGTGCCGATAACCTATTAAGTTTTACTCTACTGGTCTCCCATGATTTAAAGTTTCAACATATCCATGAAGTGGTAGTAATACAAATAGTTAGGGTGGGGGAGGCTGCAAGTTCTAATAGCAAATAGACTCCGGGATGTGAGAGCAAATGGGGAAACAGAGCCTTTCCTGGCCTACTCTCTCTATCTCTGTCTCTTCGCTGCTATTCTCTTGGCTTCCTTGTCAATTAAACTAATTGGTGCTGAAGATATTTCCCTAAAGGAGATCTCATACTAGGGCTTTTCAGGCAAAATCATTTGCAAGACTTTTAATCTAGTCAGGATATATTAAGAGTATGCAGGGGTTTTTATGCGTGAAGGGAATGCTTTGAAATTGTTACATTGTTCATGATCCCATATAGCTAGACAAAACACTCCCATACTTACTGTCTCCAGTAAATGAAAGTTAATTTATACAGTGTAGCAACATACTTTGTTGTGGAGCCACATTAATATAATACAGTTTGAGTCACAAGAATTTTTACTGTTTGATTTAGTCTTTTTCATAACAAAAGTAACTTTTCAATGCAAAAGGAAGATTTTCCTTCTCATTTCTTTCCCATCTTTTTTTTTCAGTTTGCTGTCTTCACATTTACATCAAGAGGTTCAAGACCTTTATTTTGCTTGAATGTCTAATATCTGCATTGTGCCACTAAAAGTTTTCATTCTCTCTACAATTCTCGCTTTCATTCACTCTGCAATAGAATTTATTTGTAGTGTGGATTAATAAAATGCATTGGGAAGAGTGTACAGGAATGATACTGAAAAGTGGTGTATCTATCTGGAATTCAGCACAACTCTGGGAGAATTAATTAAAAATAAAACAACCAAAACTCAAACCTTTAAATTACAAGCAAGTAGTTTTTTTAGATGAACTTTTGTGAGGTCTGATTTGGTCACAGAACTTCATTGTTTGTGTATCTTCAAAAGTATAAATTGGTATTTTCTAATAAGAGCGTGAGCTTGCAAATATGACCGTGCTTGCTAGAGGTAATCTCTGCTCAGAAAGGCTCCTGTGCCTAGGACAGTGCCTCACTGTGATCAGAAAGCCGTAGGATGAATACTATTTCTTCATTTTAAGTCCTTGCTATTAGTGTGTATTCCTTAGTGCCACGGATGTGTGTGATGCTTTGTGAAGCAGCGAGATGGAGTCCCTATGCCCTGGAGCGTAGGGTGGCTGCGCTCATGTGAAGCTGTCGTGCTTTTGCTGTCAGGTTTACCCATGTGAAGAGCTCCAGTAAGGGCTTTTAGCATTGGCCACGTGGTTGGAACCTGGATAAGTGGGCTTTAGTCACTGCATGAGTGGCATTGTGAGAGTACTGCAGCTTTCCACAGGGTAAGTGCTGGGGACAAGTGTGGTACTTACAGTAGCCTTAAAACTGTTCTCAGCTCAGGCATCTTTGGTGCATCTTCTGCAGGTAAGCTGCAAGGCTTTCACACCTCTGGGATGTGGCAGAAAGGAGCTGATGTGGAGCCTGGTGTCTTGGTCTAAAATGTGAAAAACATCACAGCTGTAACTCGATCACAGGACCTCAATTTCAGACTGTTTGGATGTGGCTCTTGGGGGAAGACTGCAGTTCCCCCCTGGATGACTTCCCAAGAGCACTGGAGTGGTGACCTGACAAAACAGTATTTTTCTTTTTAGATGTAGTGCTTAGGTTCCTCCTGGTTGGGGCACACTGAAACTGCTCTGTCCTAGGCACTCACCCATTGCAAGTTACCTGCCAGAAACTTGAGCAGTCAGATTCCAAGAAGTAAGAGAGATGTAGGATTGCCATAATTACCCACTGGTTCTTCAGCAGCTCATTTGTACTTGAGCGCTACCACCATCTGGGGACATCCTTCCCAAGCCATGTAGGAAGTGACCCAAAAGAGAGCTGGAGGACCAGAGCAAGGTGTGAGATACATTACATGTGGAGCTGGATATATACAGGGCTTTCAAGTCTGTCAATGGATTGGAAAGTTGGCTGAAAACTTGATTTGCATTGAACCAATTAAATCTAATACTTTCCATCTTAGTTAATGATACTTTGTCCTTTAAGGTAAGAGTGTTTCGATCAAAAAACCTCATCTTTTTCTGGTTGGAACATCCTTTGTGTTGCTCACTTCTGGGTTTGTTTGGGGTTTTAATATTTAAACAATATCAGCTTCAAGTGATTCAGTGAAAATGTGGAGAAAAACCTTACTATTTTTATAGATCAAATTTCTCAGTTAATATAGCAGCTGAAACCTTCCTTTCACTGAAACTATTATCTGAGTTTGAACCATGGATAGGTTCTGTTCGTATTTCAAATCACAAAATAAATTTTGCAGTGTATTTAGTATTGATTTCCTCCCCTTTCCCTGATCTAGCTGAAAGTGTTATGTGCTTATTTTTATTTGGGCTTGCAGGTACATGATTAGCTTTCTACAAACTGTGACTCAATCCAAGGTCAGTTCAGTTTTCAGGCTTGCTGGGGCTCTCAGTGAACATTTAAACCAATTTTCACTGTGACTGACCACTTGGAGAGAGTTGCAGGCAAAGCTGGGCAGGAAGTTACAGAATACCTCTTCTTCCAGTCTTATTTACCACTCAAATACCTACCAACTTCAACAAGACTCTTTACATAAATATTTCTGAGGTGCATGGTGAGTTTTCAGTTGAGAGAGAGGAAGAGTGTCCAGTGTAGTCACTAACGCATTTTTTTGGGATAGTCCCATGCAAAGAACATGATCACAGGGCAGTTTCCAGCTGCTTTCTAAGTTGGATGTGGGCCCTGGTTTCTGGGTTTCCCATACCCAAAACAACATTTTCCTTCTCTTAGATTTGTTCAGTTTGGTAGAATTAAAAATGAATTCATTCAAGAAGAGCTGGCTTTCTAACTGCATGAATCAGGCACTTACTATGGCACATACATCAGAACGACTTCTTTTGAAGCCTTCCCTCTGTTTGAGGTGTCTGGAAAAGAGCTTTATTCCAGGGTAGAATGTCTAGTTGGTGGCTGAGAGGGAAAGGATCTGGTGGAGGAAAGGCATGAATTATATTTTCATACTAAAACCCCTAACTTAGAGCTGCCTCTTTTCTTTAAATGCGAATAGAAGAGATATCTGTAAATGGTGGGGGAAGAAAGAAGAGCTGGAGACAGAGAGGCCAACAGCTGAGCACAGATGCCTCCGAACCACTGCCTTCTGATGGGTCACTGACCAAGGTGCAGAGCTGGCAGTGCATGCAGACAGCTCTGAGCTGGGCTGGGCTTCAGTTTTTAGTGCTGTTGGGTACAAGCAGCTCTCGACTGCTCTCCCTACAGTGATCATCTGCTCCTTGTGAAGACCAGTTTTGCTGGCCATGAATGAGCAGCACCCATTGGTACTATTGATGAACTTTCAGGCCAGGCAGCATAATTTTACTGAAGAGTGTTCTTAATAGCCTACGTTTTTTTTGAAATGCAAGATTTTTACCCTGTAAAGAAACAAGATCAATTGTAGGAAGGGAAGTGCATATACATGTAAGTAAGGAAACTTTTCTTTTTGTTCCCCAGAAAAACATTAGTTGAAAATACTTTCCTCTGTTTCTTCATCTCTAAAGGCTGTTGTCTCATGAAATTTGAGGTTTCAGAAACCTCCCAGTAGAATGAGAGTTGGCAAAGAAATTCTGTTTTATTGTATCATCTTCTTGTAATGGGAAAAAGTGTGGTTGCCAGCAGACAATTTCTTGGTGTCATTTATTCTAATCAAAATGTTCTATCATTGGGCTGCTTTCACAAGTAGTCTCATTTGGCTCTCCTTCTCTTCTTGGAGTAATGACAGCATCCTTTCATTCCCAAATGACACCCAGAAGTCCCCTGCTATTGAGAGTCAGACAGCAGTGTGATGCCTGTGACTTTCACACAATCTGATAAGTATTCATAACTCTCAGGTTGTTTCTGCTTAGCTGGCGCGTATGAAAAGTGGCCACTTACAGCAGTGAACTGACAAAATGTCTTTGTAACTAGAATCTCACAGTCAGTTTCTGGGAGGGAGGAGGAAGTAGTGAATGTTCTTGTCAAATGGTTTAACATGATCTCTATTTCTGGGCATGCCTCGTAAAACAGAAGTCATGCGGTGAAGGGGAAGAGAGCACTTTTGATGTATGTATTATCTACTCTTCTGCCATAGGGTGAGAAACACTTGAGCCGGCTTGTCTGTTTATCCAGCTAAAAAGCAAATCAAGGTTACCCATAATTAGAGATGGTTGAAGAAGAGGGTTTTTAGATCTGAGTCTGGATTACAGGCAAGCTGTAGTTCATGTTTGAGGCTGAATGATCTTGTCTGGCTTCAAGGGCACTGACACTGGAGATAGGCAATTTTTAGGAGTATCTTCGCCTCGAATGGCAGAAACACACCGTGTGTTGTTTATAAGTTCCTTATGAGGAGATGAGAAATTTTTGATTTAGAGTTAGGCCCTGGTAGAAACTCTAGAGAATTTCATGCTCCAGCCCTCCCTGTGAAACTCATGTTTAATATTCAGTGCCATGGTACATGAATTCCAAGGAGGCAATGAAGTGCCCTTTATGAAAAGGAGCAGAGAGCTGTGGCACCAACCCTGATCTTTTGTTACCTGTGGGATGATCTTGTGGAAAAAAAATTATGTGGCTTAATTGGAACTCTGTTTTGTGCCACTGGCTCTCTTCATTCTCTGCTACTGGAAGATTTATGGGAAGTGTGGGAATATTTCTTCTCAATTCTCACATCCCCAAAGAACTAGTGTTTCATCAGTAA
Source organism: Melanocharis versteri (assembly GCA_013397845.1). Classification (NCBI taxonomy): domain Eukaryota; kingdom Metazoa; phylum Chordata; class Aves; order Passeriformes; family Melanocharitidae; genus Melanocharis; species Melanocharis versteri. Next base: position 630,573 of record VZTG01004087.1, read on the forward strand.
GGAAAGCAGATGTAACAATTTTCTTTTTTTTTTTTTACGTGTGTGTATCAGATCTCTACTAGATTTCCAAAAATCTAATGCTGGGATCATTAGTTATGTTTGTGAGCTACCAACATCACAGTAATAGGACAGCATATTTGTCATGAACGTGCTCTTTAGGTCTCGAGAGAAAAGGAGCAGAACATGAAGACTTCCTGCCTCTCCCTCCCTCCCTTCCCTGCCCCCCTGCTGCAGTTATTTGAATGATTACATCTTCACATCTAAATATGTGAGCATGGTCTTGGAATGCTAAAAGTGGATTCTTTTCAGGTTTATAGATTAATCTAACAAAGAGGGGTTAACAGTCAAATAGATTTGATGGTATCTATCTAATTGCCTTTTTACATAATTTATACTTTGCTAGCTATAAAAAGATGCTTTGGAAATGATTCGGAAAGTCCTTCAGGAATAGTCCCAATCTCTGCAGCCTTATTAAATGCATACAGGCATGTCTCCCAGTGAGAATCTCAAGCTGTGAAAGTCATTAGAATAATAAATTAAACTTCTATGTATACAGGCATTTTAAACTTCAGGTGAAAATTCCTTATATGCCATGTTCTAATTTTCAACTCAAGGGCTAACAAAAAGGGACTTTGGAAATGATTGGTGATCTTCTGCAATGTTTTACATGCCTAACAAGTAACTGGGCTGTGCTGGGTCCTGAAACATGCTTCAAAACTTGAGATGTTAATGCTATGAAAGGTTCTTTTCCTTTCTTGACTTCTAGGGCTGCTAAAATCTAATTAAGCTAGTTTTGACTATTTAATGGTGGAAACTACACTGCTAATAGCAGAGTGCATGTTGTTATTTTGGATTGGTTCCTGTCAACACTTTCTATTAATATTTTAGTCAATATTATATTGTAAAATGGACTCATTGAATACATTGTGTAATCGGGATGACAAATGAACTTCATCAGGTTTTGTAACTGGAGCAACATGGCTTAGAAGAATAACTCCAAGAATCCGAAAGTCAAGGGGCCAGTGGAAACAATTATTTCATGGAAAAGTCTGTAAGAGTAGTGGCTGCACAAATCTGCAGAGGCAACTCTGTAGGAAAGGCTAACATTGCCTTTTAGTATCAATTTTTTGTTTCCCAAGACCGTCTTGCTTGTGTTAAATTGCTTCATTTGATGAGTGTGTTCGCTTGGATGTTTCAAGGTACTTATCAGCCAGTTAGTGAAGTGGGCCAGAACCAAAGAATATACTTCATGTTCTGTCAAAAACTGTCTCTTGAACCACTAGAATTCCCTACTTGACCTGAAACATTTTACCTTTAGCTGTTTTGCACTACTTAACGCATGTCAGAGTACTCACCTATGCCCATGCATGTGAGCACAGGGGAGGAGCACAATGTGTGTGAAGGAAAACAAATAGATGAGGAAAATAGCAAAAGAGTTGGAGAGGCGTTTGCAAGGGAGCTGTGATCGTTATCTTCCAGTTAAGAATTTGGTATATACCTTGACTAATTGATGTGGAATGCTCCTTCATAAATTTCACTAAAGTTACTTTGACTTCACTAGAGAGAAAAAGATATTTTTATTTAGGCAAAAGTTGCAATTTCTTCCATTTCCAAAATTCTGAATTTTTTCAGAGTGGGAGAATTCAATTAGTGAAATTGATTGTTGTGAGTTGAAAGGTGCTGCCTAAAAGCTAGGGAGTGGAAACACTAGAGTCTTGCTTGATTGTGTGGGGCTTTTTTTAAATGTCTGGAGGTTATGATTATGGAGGATGCTGGATCCTCTAATTAGAATTTTAGTTCTTAGTTGATACCTTAGGCTGTGATTGCCTAATAAAGTAGTTTACTCAGAAAGTCTGAGAAACAGAAATTAGGAAGGGATACAGCTTTAACAGGAATTAAATTTGCCTTATTGGCTTCAACCATAGCCAGAATTATATTTTCACATTGTAAGTGTGGCCTCTCACTATGCTTGGGTTGAGGAACTTAATCAAGAGCATTTTCTTTTCTCTTATAGAATCTGCAGAAACCATTAGAAATAAATCTATATGCAGGACAGTTTTAGGAGGAAAAAAAATTCAAATACTTTCCAGATAATAACATTGAATCTAACTCTTGGTCATGCTGCCGCAAAGTAGTCTGTGGCAGCAGCTGCTGCCCAAACAGCTAAAAACACTGTAGCATCTATTTCAATACAAATAAAAATAGACCTAAAAATGCTTAGTCTGAACCTAGCTCTGAAACTAATCCAAAATAAGTGTTTTCTGGGAATTGGCTGTATTCAACAACTGGTCATGTTTAGCATTTCATCAGGCAATAATGTGAAAGAAATATCTACTATAAAAGTACTGAAGAACCTAGTCAATCACAGACCAGAAGTGGACAGAACAAATCGTAACAAGAGGTAGTGTTTCCATCTACTTTGGTGGACTCTTAATTCATCATATGGTGACTGTTTGCCTGGATTCCTGGGCTCACTTTGGCCTGGGTGAGCAATAGCAAATAATGTCCTCATCCTGCATTTGTTTTCCTGGAAATAGATCTTTCAGGATTTATATATGTAATCTTTTTTCACATCTTCCTCAAATCTGGATATAAACCAGCCTCTGTAGCACTCTGTTTTTCTTCCACAAAGTCGTAGGGAAACATCCCTCTTTCAAGATACCAAGAACTGTAGAGACCACTTGTACATTGTCTGCATTCCAGATGTGTACAAATCCAGCTTCTCAGGCTTTTCAAGGTGTAAGGGAAAATTCCTCCTTTTTTTCCCTGTTCTTATGAAGAGGACATGACATCATTTCTTAAAGAATGTTTATTGAGCCTCCAATTAAGAGTATACTCAAACGTTTCCCATAATGGAAGTAATGCCTGTAATTGTAATGGCAGACAAAAAAGAAACATCATCTCATCTCACATTGCTGCCCTGATTGTATCATGGTGGCCTGACATAGAGGCAAAGGAAGTATTTTTCCCAGACGTGCATTTCTTGAAAGACCTGCTTTCGTTATCCTCCTCTGAGCCAGCAGAACTATGTGGATTGCTGGTCCTGAGGCTGCCCATCCTGGTCTGAAATTCAGACTCGAATGGACAGTTGTGAAGCCAAGGAATGATGCCCATGTTGGTGCTTGGTCCAAACCAAGCCCTGGACAGGAGGAAGGTGTCAGAAGCACTACAGTGGCTTTAAGGGCTGCACTCAGATGCTGTGCTAAGTGCCACTCCTCTCTTCGGGTGAATGTCTTCACTCCCTGCTTGTCAGCTGCTCTGTTTGCAAGAAAGACAGAGAAGAGAAGATGTTCCTTTTAAAGCTGTTTAACAGCATGAAATAATGTTTTCTCAAAATGACTGGAACCACTCCTTAAGCAAGAAAGAACCTGCAGGCGAAGGAAGTGCCTCTGCATTCTTTCTGTATTTCAACAAGAGGACAGAGACAGACTTTTGACAGGTAGTAAGCAAAGTTTGATTAATTGACTTATCTATGGGAGACAGAAAGAACTGTAGCAGTCAGCACTCTGCTGGCTTACACCTCTCTAATACAGTTCTTTGCAGAACAGAGCAGTCAAATAATGACCACATTTCCCCCCCCTGCATGCACACACTTTCTAATGAGTTTTTGCTGAGCTTGTAGCTCTACTGGGGACATACTCCTGGTTTGATAATTGATGCACAGATCCTAACCTTCCCTGGGACAGATTTGCAAAAAAAAAGGAAAAAAAATGGTTTATGAGCAGGCTTAGTGTTTTCATCATACGTAGCATCCCTTCTGAATTGTAGACTCTTTATTGCTGCTATTACGGTTGGGCGCTCTTCCCATATTTCTGTCTTTTGCTTGCCTTCAGTGCACAATATGTGAACTTTAGAATCCAAGTTTTACATTTGGGTGGCCTGAAAACTTAACTGCTGTTTTATCGTGAGATAAACCTAGCTCCTCTTCTTGTGTGACTAACAGATGGGTGCATTCACTATGTCATGTTAAAGGAATAATTAAAAGCTTCATTTACATGCAATATGAAATGTCCAGAAATAACTGCACTCTGCTTTGAGATGTGCTGTGATATGTACCGTAACTTTGGATTGTTTTGGTTTTCTAAAAATAATAAATGACCCTCCAAATAGTGGTTGGCCGGAGGCATGCAAGAAGCAATCCATAGTATATGGATTTGCTCAATGGCATTTAAAGGACCCTGATTAAAATTCAGCCCAGGCTGGAGTGATGAGAGGACTGTTTACTGAGGGCTATTTGAAGTCGTACATTGCACTGCAGACAGACCAGAGGGATGCACAGATTGAAACGTTTTACCTTGCCTGTCTGCATCCGGCTGTCAGGAGCCGATGGCACTCTGAGAGAGAGGTATCAACATTCTTGAGCAGTTTGACTGCTGCTGCTTATGAGTCTTAATTTTCATTGTTTTCAAGGCGGCACAAGCTCAGCATCGGAGATCACGGCAATAATAACAACCTTGTTAGCTGGATCTGCGGTTTTTTGTTGACTACTAGAGATGCTATGTTTAGATATTTGATTTTAATGTAGTATGCATTTGAAAGTTTGCACTGTAAAAAAGACATCACTTCTATTCCTTTTTTCCCTTAGCCTCATCCAAGTACATCTTCATGTGACTCTGAAGAAAGATGAATGTATTATGCTCTCTTATTTCTCTGTCTCCTGCTCTGACTAGACTGTATAAGTACCATAGGAAAAAAACCACCAAAAAACTCACCAGGCACTGTGTCTAACCTCTGTATTGTTTTATATCGTGGGTTGTTTTGTTTTGTTTGGGCTTTTTTTTTTTGTTCTTTTCAAATAGAGAACTTGATTTAAAAAGAAAAAAAAGGCCAAGAAAAAAAACGCAAAAAAAATTGAGTTGAACACGCAATTAAAAGTATAGATTATTTAATTTTATTTTTTCTTGGGTCTGGCATTTGACTAGGTTTAAGGGTAATAACTGTGAAAGGACTTTTCTTACTCTACTTCCATATGTATGCTTTGCCACAAGCTGCGTAACCTTGGGAAGGAGACATGCAGGTGGTACAAAAGGGTTTAAAAAAAAGTCAGTTAAAAAAAGTTTGAAGAGTAGGATTTTCCTTCTAGAATGAGTCCTAAATAAAAGGAATGTAAACAGGGTACATTATTCACTCTTAACACATGGAACGTTTGCACTATCTTTAAATTACTCTCTGGAGTACCTACCCACTACTTTCTTTAAATCCATGGAAATATCTACTTGGTATGTAGAACTGGTTAGCAGAAATTATGAGAGTCAAACCATCATTAATTAATGAATAAAGTAGAATGCAAAGTGCCATACTCTTCAGAGTAAAAGGATAGAGGGAAAAAAATTCTAGATAATAAAGGAAATATTTTTAAAGGGTGTTGATAAAGACTTTGAAACACCTGACATTGTATTTTATCACTCAGGGTAATTCTGCTGGTCTCTGGTGCTGAACGCTCTGTGGCTTCTGCTCGTTCTTGCTGTGGTGTGGAATGACAGTCTTACTGCCGTGATCAGCTCAGATGCCTCTGCTGGAAGTTTTCTGAGTTTTCCTTTTTGCAGGCTGTCAGACATTTGGATGTTTTGTCAACATCCAGAGCGTGTTATCAGGCTCTGGTTTGGCTAATCAGTTTCTGAGTGTGCTGGGACAGGTCCTGTTTTATTTGGGGTGTTTTGTGTTGTTTTCTGTCTCAGATGGGTGTGTGTGCAGCTAATAGCTGAGTGTAGGAGCAGGGAAGCTGCACAAGCGTGGTCATGGGAATGTGAAATAGACAGTTAATTAACACATGATAAATCATTATATGATACTGATTTCTTCCAGTATCTTCTAGAACTGTGTTTGCATGCTAAGCTCAATTATAGAAAAGAAGTAGAAGTTTCAGAAAAGGTGGGGCTCTGGGAGCTTATTCAGCCTGGTTAGTCTGTTGTACTTGGATATAAGCAGGTATTCTGAACTTAACTTTGGTCTCATCCAAAGTTAATCACCATTCTTGGATCTACACTATAGAGAAAAATTCATCTGATGTATTAATACTTTCAGCTTCCCTGTTACAGGCCAGGGATTTTCAGTAAACATCTAGGTGTATGTTGTGAAAAATAGTATTTCAGTAGAGTATTTGGGAAATGGATCACACTGGGATAATTATCTAGGAAACTGGGAAAAATAAGTAAAGCTTGGTCCCAGTTTTGAGAGAAGTCATTGGTATCGGTTTAGAACTCTTAATTGCTGCTTGTAAATGGTTATCGGTAGTTATTACCCATTTGGAAGAGTAGGGCTGCTAACATCTGAAATGAAGCAAAAAGTGGCAAGTAATTGAGCCTTGAGGGACTCCCCATCACTTAGGGAAGCATAGTTGATGTTCATATTGCAGTTTATGGGTGTGTGCCTGTAATGAATACACTTAGGGTTAATTACTTTTTGTCTGACATTGGCTGAGCTATAAGCAAAACTCATCCAGAAGTACAAATGATTGCAAAATGCAAAGGAGGAGCTGAAATGGTTCATGACGCTGCTCAGCTAGTGGCGAGCGTCTGACTTGCATTCTTGTGAGCTCATGAGAAACCAGTTTGAGGTATTCCTTTACTGTGTAGCGCAGAAAGCTCCTAGATAGAGGCTTAGTTTTCAGTGACCTACTGGTGCAGCTGGTTTTGATAAATTTAGTCCAAGAAATTGGCACAAATGTGAGCAGAACAGGTTTAATGCTTTTTAAAGAAGTTTAAGCATCAAACAATACCTTAGAAGCTAGTAAAGTAACCAAAGAAGATATGGGTATTACCCTGATGTCTGGAGGGAAATAGAAACACAGTTTTTTTGCTTTTTTTTCCCCTCAAGGAAGCAAAATTTAATGTGCGTCTAGTAGTTTCTTAGATGTCCTGCCTAACATTTGAAGTATGTGCTGATAAAAAATTTTTCCTGTGTCGGTGGCAAGCTTTAAAGTTTTAATGAATTCAGTGGAACATCTGCAAAATGACAGTGGAGAACTATTGGACAAACAGTTGAACAAATGCTTTGCCCAATGTAGATTAAGAGTTAAAAAAAAATCTGTTTCATTTGTACTGGGGGTAAGGGGGGAGGCGGACCAGCAAGGGGTGAGATGTGGAGGAAATTAAGGGTACCTGGCAAATGAGAGCAAAGTAGTCTGGGTGAAAACTAAAGCACCTTCACATCCCGTGGCAGTAACTGTGCATTTAGCTTTGCATGGGTTGTGTGACCTAATGTACTGAGGAACTATTTCCCAAAATGCTGTTGCAGACAATAAGGAGAACTGTGTCACTTGACAGCTAATTAGGAAGCAGAAAAATCTCCTCCTTCCCCTGATGCTCTATTAAGTCTTCAGCTGTACAATAGAAACACTTATGAATGGTACAGATTCACGATACTTTTGTATTGCAGTGTTCATGGTAGTGTCAGTTGCTTGATGCTAATAAGATAAATACAGATAGAATGTCCTCAGACCATCCTACAAAATGTGAATTAGCTTTCTCTAAGGTCTTTGTTAGTTTTCAGCCAGGTGTGATTTGTAAGGTCTTTGCTCATACCCTATGTCATTGAAACCTTGTGCTTCATTTTTAAACATGTGCTGTCTAAACTTCTCTTTTTCTACACAAAAAGAATAAAATAAAAATTAATTTCAAAAAAACCTTGAAATGTCAGATTAGCATCTTTGCGTTCTTAATTTTGAGTGCCTCAAGTGTGAAGGCCAGTGAAGATTCACTCATTCTTCCTTGCCCAGTGTGTTTCATACTCCAGATCTCCAACACAGTTTTTTTGGTCGAAAATCTTCCCCTTTTTGTTCCCTTGGCTGTCCATCCCTATCTTTTACATGAGAATCAGTTGTGATGTCTCTGTCGAGGTACTGAATGCAGCAGTGCCTTTGGACAGGTATCTTTTCCCTGTTGTTGTGATTAATCCTTGCTTAAGGTCATGGTGTAGTTTTGACTGATCCTGTGAGTGGATGTCGAGTGCACCAACAAAGCTGCAGAGAGGGGACTTGCAGGGCAGCTGCTGCTTCCTTTCCTTGCTGTGGATCAGTTTACCCATCACTCATGTCAACGGGAATCAAACAGCACCTGAAATCTGTTTGAAATGCAGCATAACTCTGCTTCACAAGGTAAAAAAAAAAAAGAAAAAAAGATTTTCAGGGGCAGTCTGAGTAGAGGACATGCACAAGTATGCTCGTTGCATTCCCCTAGAAGGCTGGTAGTTAATCATGCATGCAACATCTGGCCTGCTAGGACACAATCTGTGTGTTGGATGTGGGCTGTAATTTCACTTCGTAGGGTCTAATGCAACATGACTTACATCTCTGTGTGGGTGCTGCTAAGGTCTAGCTTAGTGTGTGGCTTTCAGTGGTGTTTGGAAGTTGTGTGCAGCCTGAAGCAAGCAAACATTTTCACAGCCCTTTGCAAGACCAATGTATACTAATCCTGTAAAAATTGTCCTGTACTGGAGCAAGTAATTAATCTGGGCTCATTATAAGAATTCTCTCAGAATGCACAGTTTTGGGCACAGGAATACATTCTCTTCTGCTCTAGTTTTCATACCTGTATAGGTGTTCATTTTTGTCTCGGAGGTCCTGTAAACTTTATAGAGATCGTTCAAGTAGTTGTGTGAAGAATGATTTGGTATTGAAGTTGTACTTGGCGAGTACACAATCTGTGATGCTAGAGAGCAGCTGGATGAAGCTGATCGGTGCTGTTTGACCTAAATAGCCATCTACAGTATGGCTGACCCTTAATGAAGATGCATTTAATTTTTTTTAAACAAGTGTTGTCTAAGAAATAGAACGGGTAAATAATAAACCTTTGAATGTTCATTTCATCTATGTGTGATTTTGAAATGTTGTTTTTGAGTCTCAGATCATCCAGAACAGGGTCCCATATGTTCCCAATGGCAAAGCTGGTTTCACTGGGAGAGCTCATTCAGGTCCTACAGGGTAAGTGCGTGGCAGAAGATTGTTCCTGTGTCTGTGACCTTAGTGCCATGATGGTCATGTAAATTGATCTGTAGAGGAGGATTCCTCTTTCTCTGTGGGCAGATTTTAAAAATCAGTGAAAGTTAGGACTTAAATATTCTCTGGTTCAGCACTTCAAATGCGATGTAGAGTGTTGGGATAGAGAGTAACAGAGGCAGAAATGGGTAACAGCTTTTACAAAATGTCACATGGTGTTTAGTGAACCTACTGTGTCTAAGTTGTATTGAAAGTATGGGGGCAGAAAAAAACCAGCTCTGCTTACCCTTCAGAAAAACCATCAGCTTTTCACAGCACTAGGATTTACAAAAGAGAGAGTTTGTTCAGGCACAGTTTGATCTGGCACAGTTTGGGGCACGGGGCAAAGCCCACACCCTTCAGCAGTTATCTTGTCTTGCCCAGAATTATTCATCTACCAGTTGCTGTTTGTTTTTATTGTGGAGAAGCTGTATTCCATTGCAAGTTACGATCGTGTTGGTGCTATGAATGAGACTCTGACTCCATAATGGTCACTGGAAGGATGATGTGTGAAGGGCTACTCCTGCCCCAGCTACACTAAGCTCTGGAACAGGTACCAAGCATTTCTTGCTGCTCCCAAGGCCACTTTGAGTGAGGCTTGTGCTCACATGTGTTGTCAGGAGTCTTCAGCACTATTAGCAAGAAAATAAAAGAACGGCTTTCTAGTTAGATCAAATTACCTTGTTCAGAGTAAATGAAGATTAAAAAAAAATGGAGAAGAAAAAAAAAAGGTGTTTCCTCCTTGTTGTGACAGGTCTGGCTGTCAAAGCCCGCACTGTTGCAGTGCTGCCCTGCAAGGCAGTTGCAAAGTCACCCGAGCTGTTTGGCTGCTTTGCTAACAAAATAAGTGTGGCGAGAGTGTTGCAACACCTGCTTGGGTAAGAAACGTTTCAGACACGCCACCAGCCAGAGCAAGCTCAGCGGCCCCAGCTACTACACGACAAAACCCCACTCCTTTCATTCTGTTTTTCAGCTGTAGTGCTGGAGGGGTGCAGGCAAGGCTGAGGGAACATAACTCTAGACAACAGCATATATAATGCATAGTTGCACTTGTTGCTACGTCTGGGGGCATTGGGAGGGCGACAGGCAGGGCAGGATTTGCTTCCCAGGTGAGGCCCCGGGTGTCTTGGCCATGAGAGCTGTGTTAGCATTACTGTGCTGGGCGGCGAGGGCTGAGGGATGGTGTGTGTGTGCCCGTGGAAAGGGAGTGGGTCAGTAAGTGGAAGCACATGGTGTGCCTGGCATTGCTGCTCCCTGTGTTTGTAGTAGGATAGAGTTTCTAAAGGATTAGATAACACGCCTGAGCTCCATGGCGTGCAGTTTTTAAACTGTGTTTACAGTTCAGGAGGTACTGTGAGTAGAGATGATTATGTCCTTTCAGTGCTGTTTTTGTTGCAGCTTCTGTGATAAAAGGAGGCTCTGGTGAAGACATTTTTTGCTGGCAGATATGTATTCTTGGAGTTGTTGCTGTGCAAACTTTTGGGGGATGGGAGCAACTTACAGAGATACCTCAGCACTTCCCTTTAATAAAGGCACATAATTAAGCCATTTCCTGCACATCTGAGAGGCTGTTGGAAGAACAAGATGGTATTGAAATGAAATTAAAGAACTGCTTGATTTTTTTTTTAGAGTATTATTTAATTTAATCTTTTTGGAGTATTATGGTTTCTGGGGAAAAATAATGTAATGAAGACAGCAGAATTACATTGATTCTGTGGTCTGAGTAACTAGAGGGAGAAATTCCAGTCTCTTCTTTGCTTCCCCTTCTGAAAATATGAAATATGGGACAGAGTACAAATTGTAAAACTGTTTTACCGTGTCAGCTATTAGTGTGATCGATGCAATCCCTGTTTGTAATATAGAAGAGGCCTTTTGCTGATGTGTGTTCCCTACTATGTGTATTTATATTTGTTGTATACATTATGTAGGCACAAATATACATGATCCAGATAATGTATGTATTATATTCGAATATAAAACACCATAAGATAACATAATGGAAATAAAACAGAGTAGAGGAAAGCCTCCTTGAGTCCCAGGCTAGTGATAGGTGTTGGATACTGGGCAGCAGTGCATGGGCCAGGCAGGTGCTGGGTGGCTGCCAGGACCAGTCAGATGGGCAGGGCTCTCTTTCTGTACATCTATCCCTGCAGGGCTCTTTCTGTACGTCTGTCCCTGTAGGGCTCTTTCTGTACGTCTGGCCATCTCTACAGGTGGGTAGAGATGTTTCTGATAACCAGCCTGCTCCCTGGAGAAGAGCAGTATCCTCTGGTTTCAGGGCAAGAATGACCCCTCTGTCTCTCCACTGTGTGGTAGGGATCATGAACAGCTCCTCAAGCTATTATGAGCCAAACAGCTAATATGGTTCTGATGGTAAAAATGAAACAAATAATTTAGGTTTTTGGTGATGTTTGGAATTGGACGATCTTCACCAACACAGAATTTTTGTTGGTATGTGAAGAGCTCAAAATTTGTGGTGGAAAGATGCATTAAAATTATAACTTGGACGATGCAGACGTAGCAATACAGCTCAGGGTATTCAACAGAGTCCTTGCATGACCTTTATTCAGCAAGGAGGTGGTCTTGCAGCACTTTACTGCAATAGCTCTTTGCAGCATATTGCTCAATATCATAATGGCTGCAGAAGAGCCAAAACATCGTGCTCTTTCTGTCGACTTTAATATTTTTTAAGAGTTGCGAGCCAGCTGCATCTAGCTGACTTTTTTTTTTTTTTTGTAAAGAAGCTGACAATCCCACTGACTTCTGTAACAATGAGTTGTCCTCAGTTCGTTTGTATATAAAAACTACAGAGCAAAGGCAAGTCATGTCTTTGTAAGTCAATACTGAGACATGGATGAAATGATTATTTAGCATCCTAAGGATACAAGAGAGATTTTTTTATTGCTAGTCTTTGAATTGAAAGGTTGAAAATATCTTTTTATATGTCATATGGACATGGTATGTGCTGGATTTTTATCTGTCACACTGCATTTTGATACTTTCCTCAGAGAAGATTACCCTTTAAACATGTTTCAGCTAAGAAAAGGTATTATTTTTTTCACATAAAAGCCTTACACTTTGAATAAATATTAATGCTTCATGTTCAAAACTCTGTGTTAAGTATACGCTGTGCTCTGTTTACAATTTATATATGTTTAACCTTCAAAATGTGGATATTTTTAAGGCAAATTGGTAAAATGTATGGCTAAGGAATATTTCTGGAAGTATAAAGTCAGAAGTAATGACTTTGGGCTCAATCCTTCAGTTCTTTGTCTCCCACATACTTGTTTGGATTACAAATCAGAGCAAACAGCTTTTTAAGTTATTGATCCCAAAGCGGCTCTATGCTTTCGCTGGTATTGAGCTGAAAGGATGGGTCAGATTTAGCTTGACACCAATGACAGCTTTCCATCAGAGGACTGGTTTTGTTCCAGGTGCCAGATGGAGCAGACTAAAAGTTGCTGCAATTTATACCTCACTGGTGTCAGCCTGCTGCTGATGCTCAGGGTTTGCTGTGAGGCACCTATATTGTCCAGCTGCAGGGAATCATAACCAAGGGGATGGAAATGTCTTAGCAATAAATGCTGCTTGGAAAAAGTGAGGATGAAACAATTCTCAAAAATTGTAAGAGCCACCAGAATACGTTCAGCAGTGAGAGGGTTTGTCTTAAATTCCTGTCTTACATTACCAGTGTCTCAATGAAGTCTATGTGAGAAAACGGCCGAACACACGATCATGTTAAATTGTGTCTGCACCTATAGAGGGAAGACTATTGTTACAGCACCCCATCCCTAGAGAAACGCAAAGAATTCAGTGAAACCAAATCTTGTTCTTTACTGGTGTATTGAATCATCTGAATTAATCTTTAGAATTTCAAGTAGTACATATCTTAATTGAAAACAAATTCCTTGGCTAACACCAACTTGCTGGTAGATATCTTCTGAAGGGGGTTTTCAGCGTTCAGTGTGTTTTCCCAAAGTGTAATGATTTAGTGTGTCAGGACCACCATTCAGTAAAATGGTAAAGGACATTTTGACAAGTTTCTTGCATCTGTAATCTTTCTTGGTCAAAAAACAAAGCTTTAATTTTGTTGCTCTCCAGTTTAAATAATGTCAGCCGGATTTGACAAGCGGCACCAGTAAAACTCTGTGCTGAAAACCAAACATAAAAGATATTATGGAAATCTTGTTTATAGTTGTTCAATGGTTTGTAATTATTGCTTATTTTTTAATAGATTTATTGATGGGCTGTCTTATAACTTCACCATTAAAAGTTATGGCAAACTCTTTTTTGCTTTTACATTGCCTTCAGTCACAGAAGTAATGTTGCTGATGATGACATACATGGTGAAAAAAGCCTTGCTGCTTTTCTGTTTTCTGGAATGGAAGAAAACAATGTTTTCTTAAGTTGGAGTGAAACAATAGTTTCACAGACTCCATAAATGCAAAATGAACAATCAACTACTGAAGCAGATTCCTTTTTTCTCTATTCCTTTTTCCTGTTGGCCAAAAGAAGAGTATGGGGTATGTGTAATTGTGGTTAACATGTTTTAAAAGCAGTTCCAGTATCTGAAATAAAAAATTAGGGTTGAAAAGCATAAAAGCATACCTGCCTATACGTGCAAGATTTACACATATAAAGAATGGCTGGGGAGGGGAATCTCAAGAAACAGAATTTAAGTAAAAGCAGAAAAAGTGCTTGTTATTGGGAGGACTGATCCAAAGATCCCTGTTTATGAGTTTTAGTGAAACACCTAGTATATGTTTCCCAAGTTTTGTGTATTTTATCTTTTATGTGCTATAACTAAAATAAATATAATGGAACATATTTTTGTGATGGCACTTAAAGTGTATTATTTTGTATCCCCAACTATATGATCTCTTTTTAAAAAGTTTCATAGTAATTTTCTTTCTACTAGAATTAGATATAAAAACAAAGAAAAAGAAGACAAGAAAGCGAAGAACATATTCAATGGTTCAGAAATGTTGTAAGAAAGGACTGATTTTGTTCCTCCTGTCAGTCGCCTGCTGTTGATGAATGCTGATAAAACAAATGTGATGGGACCAAAAATGGATTTTAAGTCTTTTTAAAAGCAGTGAGTTTTTACTGCCTCTGCCTCAAAGAAAGCTCCAACACCTGAACTCCCTTGCCTCCTTGCTAAAAGTACATTCTCTTCCTTTTTCCCCTTCTCCTTTTCTTTGCTTAGGGCTATGGTTACAGTAGTTAATTTTTAAAACAGGAAAATAGAGATTTAAATAGAATTAGAGAAAGATGCCTTTGTACTAGGTACTGTACAGTATAGTGTTTAAAAAGTCAGAAAATATGTTAGCAGAAAATGCCTAGACTGTAATTTAGATAACAACCCAGACAATGAGCTAGCTTGTTAATTGTAAAGGCTGGTGGAGACCTGCCAGTTAGAAAACTTGTCTTTTTGTATCCCACTGCTCCTCACAGCTCTCCTAGATGGTGAATGACAGGACATGAACTTTTCTAGTTTAGGCTTCACTTCTTTCAACATTAATTTTTTCTCCCTTTATTTCTAAAAAAGAAAAAAAAACAACCCAACAACCCAACGCCCCCTTAAAAACCCCCCAAAACCAAACCCAAACTAAGCCAAAAAAAGTCCTTGTATCAGAAGAGCCATTAGGTGAAGTTTTACAAGAGTGAGTAATAATAATCAGCGCTGTGAGGAAGCAGGCAGATTGGGTGGTCTGAAAAGCAGGGTAAACAGAGATCTGTGGCCTGAACATTGGTACTGTAGACATCACTGTAAGTGCTCTTTAGACCAAGTATGCAGTTTGCAAACAGTGAATCTCGCCAAATTACTCATCTGAAAACTGTTTCTGAAATAGCGGCCATGAGGTATGCAAAATTACATGCTAACAGCCATCAGACACTTTTTTTTTTCTTTTTCTTTTTCTTTTTTTTTTTTTTTTTTTTTTTTTTTTTTTTTTTTTTTTTTTTTGCAGCTGCCTTAGAGTAACTGCAGTGATGGAGAGGCAGTCCAGGAGTGTCTCTTCGGTCAGGCTGTTCAGTGGCTGTTCAGTAGCTCTTGGGGACAGTTTTCTGGGGGGAAATGAGCCAGGCAGCACTCCAGCCCTCCCCATTGCATTTTTTAGAGGGCACTGGATGATGCGGAAGATGACCTAGCAGGCTGGTCCCCAGGGAGGGACCCTGGATCTTTCCTAACGCCTTAGTGCTCTTAGGTGGCGAATTTTGAGGAGCAGAAGTACTGTACCTGATGCAGAGGTAACCAAAACAGTAGTTCCTGAGGTCCCAGCAAAGAATTAAGCACAACTTGTCCATAAACACCTGAGTAACCCTACTGCTCCTCTGCAAAATACTAAGTGTGTGGTTAAAGTATTGTGTTACGCAAGGTGCGGTAAGAGAAGAGCAATAGCTCTGGTGGAGATGTGAGCTGCCCGCTTCATCTCTGAGGGGTTTTGGTATGATTGCTTCCCGCTCACAGTTTAGGCTAGGATTTCCTAAGGAATTTGAGGGAATTAAGCACAAGAATGTCACAGCATTTCAATGGGGTTTAGGTGTCCGATGCTGCAAGAGCTAAGCTTATGCAGAATGACGGTAGTCCAACTTATGGTGTAATTTCAGACTGATGTAGTTAAACTGATGCGGAAGACTCTATGCATAAGCCTAAGTCCACATTCTATTGGCTTTATAACAGTTTGGTTTGAATTAATCAGGACAAAGATTTAAACGAAGGTAAAGTAAGTCACTCTTAAACGGAACCGTGAGTATATTTGGTAAAATACCTGTGTAGGTAGGCATACTGAAGGTGTATGGGTATGCATTTCCTGGTCAAACTAGCCTAAATTGCCTCTTTTTTCTTTGTCAGAACATTAGTTCCACAAAAATCTTCTCTTTGGATGTTTCCACAAGCTGTTAAATTATTTTGTAGTTTCCTTTAAAGATTGATAGAAGTAAATTTTCTCTTTCATCTACTCTTCAACTTAAGACGCCCAACCACTGTGCCTGTACAGACTGGAAGGTAATAGGACAGCTACCCTTCTCTTTAGAGAAAACTCAACCATCAGAAGCCCTGGAGCTTTGTGTGGTTATATTTTATTCTCTTCTTGATTCTTTGTATTAACTCATCCTAAAGTTTAGTAACAGTTCGTAAAATTTTTGCTTGTGGTTTTGGAAGGTAAGTGGAAAAGTCAGGATGAGCATGGCACCACTGCAGCACGGATTTTGGTGGAGAGTCTGGGGGAAGATGTGTGAGAGAGCTAGTGCCAGGCTGGCTACTTGTGGAATGAATTTATTTGAGAAGGGATTTCTTCAGCAGCTGGTGGTTTCCTCTTTTGACCTGTGCCGCTTCTAAAGAGGGCTCAAGATGGTTTAGTGGTGATGAATTGGCAGACTTGTCACTAAGCTGTAAATCTTGAATCTGCCTTGCTGGGTTGAGGTGTGAACCCAAGATCTAGAGGAGGTCAGCATTTCGGACTGCTGCTGTGTATATAAAACTCTTAAACCTTCTTTAGTGAAGGAAGTACTGTTAATAATAATGATATTTTTTTTCACTTTTACTGTCTCTGCTATTCCAAAATTATTTGATGGATATCTGTCGTATCAAATAAATGCAACTGAGTTAAAAATGAACAAAAACCCCCAAAACCAAACTACCAAACCCCCTCCTCCCCCCAAGCTGAAACCAAGAAAAGACCACCAAAGTCAAGTCCCAAATAATTTTTTTCTGATATCATTATAATTTTTTTCTAGTTCCAGGATAGGTATAGAAGAAACAAAAAATCTCCCTTGTTTAAGCGTCCCTTATGATACTGATATTTTTGAGTGTTATTCTGATGTTTCTATTAGCAAGATAGGTTTCTACATAGGCTCTAAATTTTTAGACATTGGGTATTGTTGGGCTGCATATTCTTGCTGCATATAAAATACTTGGGTTTTTTATACTCTATTCTTTTTCAAATTGTGTAAGAAACTGCCTACCTGGCATAATGCAACCTTAAATTATTACAACTCACTGTGGATGAGCTGCTGGATCTGTGCTTGCTACTGCAGAGCAACCAACTCAGGTGCAAAAAGAAGTTTATCTCTGCTCTTAGGCTTAGCCTTACTTTGACTAGGCCTTAGCCTTACTTCTGGTTCTGTTATACTGGCCTTTTTGCTGCTAGTCCTGAAGTCTGTGTCTATAAAAGGTGAGCTGAGAAGGGGATGAAATGCTGTATTGTATTGGTTAACATGTTAAAAAAAATATTGAACTTACTTATTTTAAATGACCACAGTATTTTCACCTAATTTGTAGAAATCAAGTTATTTACAGCTTCAGTAGATAACATATTTCTAATAACATTGAAAGTCTTAAAATCAGGTGATGGGAGAGTATTTACAACTCCGTATCATTAGCTACTGGGTAGATACATGCTCCTATGTAATTGAACTGAATGAGGAGCTTGAATTGAAATGCTTATTTGTCACACCAAGAGTGAATCCTCTCTTCACAATAAAAGTCCATCAGTGAGAAAGGGTCGGTCTCTGCAAGTGAGAAGATTTGAGAGAGTATCAACAGAATTTCACTGGAGAAGGCTTTGCTCACATGCAATCCCGTTATTTCAAGTACAATCTACTCCATGTAAAATTAGCATATATAATTGAATAGTGCCAAAGGCTGAAATAATTTACACTTAAGCTCATAGCATTTTTTCGTAATGCTAAACAAACAGAGGTATACATGTTACCTAAGCAGAAACACCCTCTGGGCTTTATCCCTCTCCATCCCCTCTAATTAAATGGACTTGAGAACTGGGCTTGAGATATTATGATGACTGAAGATGCTCATCTGGAAATCCTGCAGCTTTTTGACACATGAAGTGGTGACCTCTGTCGTAACCTAGATTTGCAGATAGCTGTTAGATAGCTCTTTTGTGCACTGCTGTTGGTTTTGATTTTGAATAACCATGGAAGTGGTAGAACAGTATTGCTGACAGTAATAATGTTCATTTATAGAGCTTTTCTATCCAAAGACCTCAGAAGTGCCTAAAATAATGTTAGTGTTCCCATTTCGTTTAGAAGAAATGGAAGTCCCTAGTGACAGCTTAGTCAAAATCACGCAGCCAGCTAATGACAAAATCAGAAATAGCACTGAGGTAGCCACACTCAAAACCAGGACCTACCTTCTTGGTCCCTCCTGTGTTCTCAGGGTAGATAATCACTCACCATGAGCCGGAGGATCATAAACAGGTCTCAAATCTGCACACGCTTCTTTGCTGAAGATCTCTAGTTTTTCGTAGCATCACATATGGCTGTATTCACTCAGTGTTGAAGTAGTATGGCTCAACTGGGTTAAATCCTAAGCCTTTTTGGTGTGGTTTTTGTTGCTGTCAAAGATAAGGTTTGACACTTTCTGGGGTATGTTTTATACTGCTGTGTGAAGAGTTGAGTTGCCAGAGCTGAATCTTTCCTCGGGGAAGCTTCTGTTTGCATGCTTAATTTTTAATCTGATCTCTACTAAATGGTAAAGAATTAGTTTAAGCACGGGCAGACCCTCCTTTGTGCGTTGCAGCAAGCTGAAAGGAACAAGTCTGGAGAAGAAGGTGAGGCAACAAAATTTCAGTGATTCTATGCAGGGGCTCTTTTTGCACAAGTTGCAGTTCAACCCCACCTTTCAATCACAGCTTATTGTCTGGTAGCGTAGATATTCTAATGTGACTAAGAGCAGAATCTAGCCAGGAGGTTGTGGTGATTGCCGAGCAAATATGAAGTACATGTGCTTTTCCCTGGAGTGCATGAGGGTTGCAGCAACTCAGCAGGTAATTCAGCCACCCTCAGGGCTTCACCTTATATTTCACATCAGGCTATAAATTTTTGTTGAGAGTCCAATTTGAATTTTTTCATTTTTCTTCCTAATTTGTTAAGAAGCAGCCATGTGTGAGGTGCTAGGAGATATGGAAGAAAATCTGGACTTAGGCCCAAGAAAACTTAGCTTTAGGTTTAGCTCTTGTACAGAGCTGCAGCAGCCAGGCTCTTGTACCTGCATGGGGCTCTAGTGGTGTTGTTTTGGACTGTTTCAGGTGCAGGAATCAGCTTCTTGTGCTTCTCTTTGAGGGTTTGGGATCAAAATAGACCACTAGTGTAGACAGGCTTTGGGAGACTCCAACAATGTTTTGCTTTAAAAAAAGAAAAGAAACTAGCTAGTAATTGTCTGTACAGTGCTTTTGTTCTTCCATTTTGCAAGAAAAGTGTCTTGTTGCTTCAGCCCATTCCCAAAAGCGCGAACTTGCTGCCTCAGAACCGGCTTTCAGCGAGGCTTCTTTTTTCTCTTCTTTTCTTTTTTCCTCCCCCTGGGGGTTAAAAATAGCAAGCAGTAAGAAGTGATGTTGTATACAAGGCTATTACACTTTTGTCTTGGCCTGCTTAATGTCCTTGACACGTACCCATTTCACCCAGGGACAGCCACTATGCAAATTGGCTAAAAGCTCCATTAGGTTGTTCAAGGCTGGGGAAACCCATCTGTCAGTGTCTGTGACACAGCCGGGCTGGAGTCTCACGTGGGAATCTGTCCTTGAGATACCCAGGCAGCTGAGTTTCTTTTAGCCTCTAGTGTTCCCAGAATCAAAGGAATTTGTTGTACACTCTTCTTCTAGCTGCTGTTTGTGTTTTATCGTTCCTTTTCTACCTTGATCCCCTTTTTAGAAAAGCACAGGCATAGACTGAGAATTAACAGGGAAAGATGTGCTTTACTTCTTTTTTTTTTTTTTTTTCAGTTGCTTTGGCATAAGTGAACAATTATGCATATTACTTGTGGAAAAATAGAACAGTAGCTATTTGTTGTCCTGAAAGAAGAGCAGCTTTATAACCCTTTCCCATATTTTCCTGTGTGATCTGCTGATGACACGCATGAGGTGGATATTTTTATTAAAAAGTCTTGTTGGGGATCAGCTGCAGTTGATACGTTCTCTGTGAGTGGACCAGAAGTGCACAATAAGCTAACAAAATACCAAAGAATGCACCCGTAAAAAGCTTTCATTGAAAAGATTTGAATGTGGGGCCTGGGACTGGGGGTTGTGTCTGCAGAGACAGAAGCCCAGCTCCTGCACATAGGTTTGGGAGCAGGCTGGAGCCTTCTCTGCTGGGCATCCCCAGGGAAAAGCTCCTGCAAAAGCTTACTGTACATCTGTTGAGGGAAGCCACTTGCTTTTTCTGCTGGGTGGGGGTAAGGTGGCAGAGTGGCAATTTTATTGTTTTCTGTTTTCTTTCTGCCAAGAACTCCATCAAAATGCCTTACCAGGGAAGCACACCACGATGGATGGTACAGAAGTAGTTGATACCCTGCGAACACTACAGTTAGCAATGCTACAGTGTTTTGTAATATGAGACACTGGCAGCAAAATAGTTCAGATTTTCATCCCATTAGAGCAAGAAGACTCTGCATACGACATCAAAAGTAGTGCCCTTCGAAGTGTGTAAGGTCTATATTGACAGGCCTCTCAAGCTCTTGATTACTTCCAGCTGATGTCAAGTAAGAGCCCTGAACACAGAGTATCTGGCAAAATAGCTCAAGTAACTTCAATGCCCAGTGGTGTTCAGATGTATGAGATAATTATAGCCTTCTCCATAACAGATGCTCTGTTCTCCAGTTTGGCATTTTCTGTCTTCAGCATGTGAAGAATTTTCTCCACCTAAGCTGATGGCCGTTTTGATGATACAGATACAGTTTTTTCCACCAGAAAGTAAGCAGTGTGGTTTGCATGGAAACACTTACATAGCTACAAGAGTGGGATTTCTCTTTGTCATCCCATTGAGGAAGAAGAAAAGCACTTTTAATAGTACTGTGTGGAGACTGATGACATGAAGAGTTAATATGTTGGTATAGCCAGGATCAGTATAAATTTCATCTTTCCAGAAATAGAAGTCAGTGATTCAGCAGTTCTCCTTCATATTGCCAAGTGCAACTTATTCAAATCATGTCATATTCTGCTTTCTGTGTTCCAAACCCAGTCACGTAATAAGGAGGCTTTTAGATTAGCATATTAGTTTAAATTTCAGACATACCCTTTTAGTTCTCTTTCTTAGGCTTCCAGTGCTTCTTTTTTTTTCTCTCTTTGTCTCTGGAGGTAACATAGACCTTGCATGTAACTCCCACTAAAAAAAAAAAACCAAAAAAATCATGGCAAGAGAGATGGCATATGCATTTTTCTAGAAGTTAGTTGTGGCTGGCTTTGTACAACCTTTATTCTCACAGTTGAGCTTATTTTCATACTGCCCCAATTCTTTCAGTGCCTGAGTAGCTCAGATTTGCCAAGGGGAGCAGAGGGCTTGCAATCTTGCTCAAAGCCATTTCTGCGTTTATGTTTTTTTGGCTGTCTGGTCAGACTGCTACATCCTAATGGGAGCCAAAACGCAATTAAACGTTGGTGAGTTGAACGCTTGCTTTGAAAAGAGTTGAGCTCTGCTTCATGGGACATTTCATTTAAAAAATCTAAAAATGAAAAGGCATAAATATTTGGCCTTCCCTGTGCAAGGGATTCCTGTGCATAGGCAAAGTAGAAGATGAAGCAGAATTTTTACACACATTATAAGAAATTGGATGCCCAAAGCTGTTGGGAACAAAGAGCCTGCTTTGTCCTCACAAAAATTTTGGATTTAATACAGAGAGATGTTTAATGTTTGAGAAATGAATACTCCTTAGGGCAAACTCCTGCTGCAACTGGCCCTATGTGCAAGAGGGACGAGGGGGTGCCATAAGGAATATCTTCTTTGGCAGAGGAGGAGGGAAGTGCAGAGCCTTTCTCACAGCAGGTCCAGGCCACAAGGGCCATTGCAAACCATAAGCTGAAACACTTTATAAATGAATGTAGAAAATTATGTGACTACGTAAAAAACGAAACCAAAACAAAATCTGAGACGAGCTAAGTTTTTGTGCCTATTTACAAGTGCCTGAGAAACAGATTTTAATTTTAGTCAATACTCACAAGCCCATCAGTGGAGCAGCACAGGGGGACACCGTTCTAAAATAGCTCCAGCAGATGCCACAATAATACGAGTTTTCCCCGCATCTCTCATTTATCTCTTGCTGTGTGTAGTTTCTGCCTAAATCTGTTCCCTTGATAAATGCAAAGATGTTCTTGCCATTGGATAGAATAGCTAAGTGCAATTGTCACAAACACTAACTGGCTTAACCTTCTTGTTGCATAGCTACTGCTGCTGTTAAATATTTCTGAGGATAACAGAGATCTTTGAAACGAGTTTTAATGGGTCTTCTTTTCATATACACAGACCACGGCTGTTAAACAATGGCAGCTTGAATAAAAGCTACTCTAATGATAACAGCAATAGTGTCAGTTATTTGGATAAACTGTCAGAGGGAGGCTGGCCATCAGTGGATCACTGCAAGGGAGTTTAGAAAATTGAGAAAATTAACCTGCTAACATAACCAATACCCTAGATCTTCAGAAAGGGTATCCTACTACATCGCTTAGCGTGCAAGTGTTAATATTGGTACTAGATGTCAAGAGACCTTCTATCCTGCCAATTTCACCTTCCCTGAAAAAAGGCTCTCTTTTCATATCCTTGATTGCTTTAAATTTAAAATATGGCAAGTTGATACTGATTAATGAGGCATCTTGGTAATCACTTCCCAGACTTGTCACACAATTGGTATTATTTATTTTAAAATTTTTTAATTGATACAAAGTGCCAACACCACTGTCCATATTAATTTCTGAGAGTTTCCACTCCACCACAAAGTGACGAATGTGAAGAAAGGATTAAGTGCTGCGGCAAGGCAGTGGCCTTCTGCTGAGTGATGCTGCCCTGAGATCCTGAGGGGTTGCATCCCCTTCTTGGTGGGACTCCCGTGCTCTTCTGCCGAGCATCTCCCCCCTGCTTAACAACCTTGTGTGCCCTGGGGGACTGTGGTGGCCCTTGCGTGTTAGTGCTGTCTCTCCTTGGCAAAGACAAGAGCATGACCCAGCCCTTGCACCGTAACCTTGCAGGAGAGGTGTCTCTCTCAGCCTGTGTGGGATGGCAGAGGGAGCTGATCTTCTGATGCCACCCTGTAGCTAATAAATGCACCTAAGGCACTTTTAACCCCATGGTTGCAGAATAGAAAAATTGCAGCTTTACATTGGACAAAATGTTGAGAATTCTTTCTTGGTGGTGGTTTTTCTTTTTGGTAGGATTTTTTTTGTCTGTTGTTTTTCAAAAATGCTGAGCTCATTTTAAAAAATCTTTAAGTAGGATTGATATTCTGGGAACACAGGCAGCAAAAGTAAGCTAATTTGGGTGTTTGTTTGAATAAGATCAGCTACTGCTCATGAAGATGAAAGTGATTTGTCCTGTCCTGATTTCATTAATGAATGTTGTATGTATATTTAAAAAAGTGCTAATCAATAATGAAATATTTCAAGAATCACTTGAAAGTCAAAGTCATGAAACATAACCGGAAACAGCCACATCATTTTGTTAGTACTTTTGTTGGTAATTCTTAAGTGCAGTGAAAAAAACCTGGTGCCTGGACTACTGACAAAAAAATATATTGTAAAAAAAAAAAAAAGTCTTAAAGCCATCTATTGTCTGTGAGCATTTCTTCCTTAATATTCAACCTTCTTTTTCTTTACTGTTCTGTTTGTAATGAAGCTGGGCCTTATTTTTGTTGCCAGTAGTTTGATAAATGGCTTGAGAGGAATCGATGGTGATGGCCTTGTTTGCTCCTTAGCAATTGTGTCAGGGGAGGGGATTTTGTCTTTGTTTGTTTTTAATTCCCTTTTATTGGCATAAGTGATTTTATTAAACATCAAGGTCAGTTCACAAACTTGGGATGTTGGGTGAAAACTGCTAATCAAGAGGTCTGGCTTTTTAAAGATGTCTTTAAATTTGGACTCAAGTGTAAACTGACAGAAATATTATTGTGATCAAGTGAGTAACTGATAAATGCTATTTTAGCAAGTAGGCTGCTAGCCTGTGGAATTGCCCTCTGCCAGGGCTTCTTCAAGTAAAATGCTGTGGCTAATTTTATAAAAGCTCAGAACATTTTAGGACCAAAATAACCATGTTTGTAATTAGGGATACTAAAATAGAAGCAGTCAGATCTCTGAGGATTTAAAAAAAAATAGTAAAAAAAAAATTCTCGGTCTCTCCCTGCCTCAGGTCTGCTGACATGGCTGTGGCTCCAGCACATTCTGGGGGCTGCCTTGGGAATTTGTGGCCAAGCCAGACCCTCGCTTCAGGGAGAAGCTATCCCTTTTCCTCAGCCACAGCCACGCTTGCACAGGAAGAAGAGTGCATGAGGTAGTCAATTGAGCTGTGCTAGAACTGAGCCAGCGAGGTGATGATAAGCTTTAGAAACAGATTGTCAGAGCTCTGTGTAAGTTGAATCACATTAGCTCTATGCCCTCCTGTTGTATGCTGTGTCATGTTATGTAACACCATGATATATGTCTGGGGTTTCCTATATGTGCAAAGGACTATTTATGCTTCCCTTATGCAGGAGAAATAAAGGCCCTAAATTAGTTAATAATTTGGCTGACCTTTCTTTTTGTGTGCAGACTGTGATGCAACTTCAGCAGATTTAATTCTACCCTTTGCTACATTTGAATCTGCAAATTGGCTTCAATACACCTAATTTTTTATGAGTCCTCTGGACAAGGTTTTGAAAAAGAAGAGCTGTGGCTGCTTTGCATGGCTGTAAAGGTCTGCATGGCACCGTTTAGGAAAAGGGGAAAAAGAGAGAAGTATGACCTGGTCCTTTATCTTTCAAGTCTGTTATCCAGCCTGCAATTAGCTGCACCTCAGTAGTGCAGGAGGGAGGGATGTGGCCCGCAGAGGAGTCTGGGATACTCCAGGGTGAAATGTACAACAGCTGCCAAGGAGATGAATCCACTGAAAGGTTGGTGTTTATCCGTGTAGAAGGGTGCAAGAATAAATAGGCATCTGATAACACAGTGGTGCCTAATAAAACAATTTGTCTGTAGGACAGACAATAAATAGTTTCAAAGAAGTGGTTCTGAAAGAGCACATTTAGAGGTGGTCATCTTTAACACTATTGCAGAAAGCAAATGACAGTGCAAGTAAGAGATGACACATTATGAGAAGCTGCTTGCATAAGCGTCCTTTACTAAACTGTTACGGAGATGAAAGTATTCCGACTCCACCTTTAGGAGCATATTGTATTTCCCTATTTCTGTTTGTTTCCTATCATGTGATGAGGTGCAAGGGAAGGTGCTGCTTGCTAATTTTAGCCTTGCAGACTGTCGCTGCAGAAACCTGGCAGTTAACGCTTCGGGAGGGTGGCAGCGCTTTGAGGGAAACCGGGCTGCGCTGTGTCACTGTTCTCGCTGGCACTCAGCGCAGAGCGGCGGGCGGAGTGTCTCAAAGTCTTGTTTTCCTGGCTAGTGTCAATGCACTAATAGCTTCCTGCAGAAGAATTACTGAACACTGTAAAAAGCATTAATGAGAAAAGAAAAGCCGTTACTTTGGTGAATAAATGCGAGATATGGGGACAGAGAAATGCAGTGAATGCATATATGCAACTTCATAGCCCTTGCTGTATTTTTTCAGAGCTGTGGTACTGAATTGCAGGAATCACTCTGCAGATTGACTCTCACCTGTACTCACCCATTTTGCCATCAGAGCCTGAACAAAACCTGTCTTTCCAGATGTTCTGAGTGATCTTTATGCAGCTGATGATGTCTAAAAGGGGGAAGGGATAGAAAGGGTAGAGGATGTCAGGAGACCACTTGTGGCTTAGAGGCCGTCAGTATACAGCCTGCAAAGGAACTTTTAAATTATGTCCTCATTGCCAGACCAGTGGATCATTGAAAGTCTGCTGGCTACAGAGGCTGTTTCAGATGTGCTCGGAGCAGGGTGAGGTCTCAAGACCTGAGATGGGAGCAGGGAAACCTGGGCTCTGTTTGACAGCCAAAAGCTGTGGCATGGTCCTTCCCAGAGGTGCCATGTTGCTGTATCTATTTCTTCCTCTGCAGCAGCATTTCATCTGTTGGGGGTGGTAGGATGAGGGAATTGTAATGGTAAATGGACCTCAGAGAAATATGTAATATCCTGATAATGGGTTGTTTCTTGCCTGGCAAAACTGCATTAGCCCAGGGTTCACGAAAGGAAATTTAGTGGCAAGCCATTGCAAACAAAATATTAGGCACATGAGGAGTAATACAGATATTTAATACCATCAGAGTTAAGGGTATCAATATAGTTTTTGTCTAGGATTCCTTTTTTTTTTCTTTTAGGAGAAATCCCTGTGAAAAGACATTTTTTAATATAGACATTTGTTTTTAGAAGTGTGTTAAAAACACCCAGTGCTTTTAATAGTCTGACTCTGTATTTTGTCAAATGCATCACCATGTTAACAGTGTTTCTATTCACTTGCAAAAGATGTGATAGCAATCCCCCTGACTGTGTGGCTGCCACCTCCTCATGTTTTTGAAGATTGTCCACATAAGACATGCGATAAAATGTTTCACATAAAATATTCTGAATGGTAGGAAGAAGGGGGAAAAAGAACCACTGCAAAACTTTTCTTGTAAAACAAGAGTGAGGGCAAGCAGCATCAATTACCCTTTTTTTGTTGGCAGATTTAAAATACACGGATTCTTTTTTTTTCTTTAATATAAAATCTAATTCTAAAACTGATTCCCACAAGGAGGTTTTTAGAGGACTAAAGTCTAATGGGTCAAATCACAGATGTAGGATGATGGTCTGCATACAACATCTGGTTAGGAAGTCACGAAGTGAAAAGTGTTATGGCGGTACTTACTCTCTGCTTGCATTTCTCATGCCATTTCCTAAGATGTTCCCACCTGTTATTAGCAACACCCAAGTGTAAGTCTCTCTGCTAGGTAGGCCTTTTGTTTTCCCAAATGGGTTGTTTCTTACAGAAACTAAGTCTCAGCTCCTTTTGTCACACTCTGCTAATTCTGTTAGGGAAAGTTAAGATTATATAGTCAAAGAGCCAGAAGTTAGGAAATACTGGAATTCTTCATGAGCCTGATTTTGGATCCTGTGTGAGTAGTCATTGCCACGTGGTCATTTAAATACTTGATTGGATATGTTGTGCTTTCCACAAGACCCCAGCCTTGGATGTATTTAGTGATAGTTTGATTCACTGTAACTAGGACTCAATCCTGCAGTTGTCCTCAGACCCACCTGGGAGACCTGCAGTATTTGTGCTGCTGTCTTTCAGTGTCCGGTTGCAGTTGCTTTTCAAGTTTTCTTGGACCAAATTCCTCAAAACTGAGGCTTAAGTTGTAGTTAGCCCTTTAGATCTTTTGTGTCACACTTTGTGTCCGACATTGAGCCTAAATACTCTGAGTACCTGGACCAAGTACACTGCCCTTTGAGACCTGTGCCTTGATGTGACTGGGGGAGTCAGACTCCCTTCACCATTTTAAGGAGATGATTAAAAAAAAATCAATTTTTTATAACTAAGGATACATTTAATTTAAAATCTTACCCAGACCGATCTTTGATTATCTGATAGCAACTGGTACTGGCATTAATTGTGTAACTTTTAGCCTCAGAGATTTTTAAAGACTTTTCAGTTTATTTAATTTCAAATGATTGAGAACCAGACTGCCCTTAAATTAGTGCTGCTTTTTCTTAGAGAGTGTTTCTTTAGTCTACACTGTAGATCTTCAAAGAAGCTGAGGAATAGGATTTTCAGTATTTCTAATTCCTTTAATCCAGGGATATTGCATTAATGTAAATACTACTGCTGTTGAAATCTGTGTGGAACATTGTTGTTTAATAATGACTTTAGCAAATGAACTAAACTTGAGGTCAAAGCATAGCAAAGGAATAAAGTTCAGATGTCTCAGTTTGAGTAAATCCTTTTTGTGCAGTTGAATTTGATTATAGGATGTACCTGCACAAATCACTTAGTAGTCATTTGTTCTGTAAGTAAACTTACAGAGCTTTTAGCATACATAATGCGTGAGGTGAAGGAGTTTTGTGCTGAGTAGTTCATTCTCATAGCATTGGATAGACTGATAATGATATTTTCAGACAGCCCTTATCTCTAGTTGGCCAACCACTCCCCCCACCTCGGTGTTCCTTGCAGTGGTGGTGAGGGTGCCCTCCCTCCTGTCGTCCAGCTTGTTGTGACAGTGCCACGTTGTATTCCTTGCTAAAGTCAAGGCAAGCAACATCCACTACTCTCCCCTGGTCTGTGGAGCTGCTTGTCCCAGCACAGAAGGTGAGCAAGGTGGCCAAGTCTTGTTTGCCATTGCTGGATGCTCTTGTCCCTCACATGCTTAGACACAGCACCTATGAGGCTTTTCTCTTTAGCTGTGCTAGGCTGTGGCCAGCCTGAGGACTCCCCAGATCCTCCCTCTTCCGAAGGCAGATGTAATGTTTGCTTTTTCTCCCTGACATCAGAACATCCTGATGGCCTCCAGTTGCTATGGCCTTTCAGAGATAGGAGACAGCAGCCTCTCGGTGACACCAGCCTGCTCCCTTACAGTTTGTGCTCAGTAACCTCTCACTGCCTTCCTGGAGTAGTTTCTAACTTAATGCTCCTCTTCCTGGGCAGCACTTCTCACCCCAGGCCCTTCTACTAGGGGAAGCCAGCCAGGAGGACTGGCAGCAGACCTTGCTAGTGGAGACTGAGGCAAAGCAAGCACCAAGTGCTTTTATCTGTCCTTTGTCACTTGTCCTCTGCCCTATTGAGCACTGGGCAAATCCTGTCTTTAGTTTTCCTTTTGCTGCCGACACGCCTGTAGACAAGCTGGTATTCCTAACCAATTTATCTTTCTGCTCCCGCTGGTAACACTGTGTGTTATTATTACAAAAGTTGTAATATTTGCTAGAAGTATTGTAGTTGCTGCTCTTTCCCATTCTGGTTTGGTTTTTTAATGTAAATTATTTTTCACTTTAGACTTGAGCTCTTTTTTTTCTTTTTTTTTTGCACAACATTTTGTGCATATTGAGCCTATGACAGTGGTATTAAGACTTTGAGAATATTTATATGTATCTGATTTGAAATATAAACCTTATTGTTACATGCCATAATTCTTCAAGCCTTTATTCTAAAGCATGGTACAACATTGATGAAGAAAATGGATTAAGGAGATTTTCTTTCTTCCTTTGCTTATCCTGATTTAACATTTGAAATTACTTCAAATACATATTCTTTACAGAGGAAAAAAATGCCGACTTAAAAAATAAATCATGTGGGAATGAAGAATATTAAAAGGTCAAAAAGCCAGAAAGCTAACAGAAGAGATTGGAGGCAATGTTGCAGTGCAGAAGGAAATTTAAGCTTTTGTTTATCATGAAATATATCATTTGGATGAAAAACAGTAAATAGAGATGGTGGTTTGTTTCAGGAGTGTAACATATGTACCCTGTTACTCTGAATTTGTGTTGCTTGCAACAGGAGTACCTCATTATCCCAATTAGTGGTGCGTTGGATTTTACACAGATGCGTAACGAAGCAGCTGCGCCCTGCATTGCAAAGCTCTTCACCTCTGAGCGCAGGAGTTCAGGTTCTTCGTATTGTTACTCCGCACGGTATGGAAAAAGCACATGGCACAGAGCCTAAAATGGTTTAGGCAGAGCATCTTCAGCTGAGTCTGTGCCTGTTAGCAAGACACTTGGCTCATCGTGCCACAACATTTAGCAGAAAATAGCGATGATTTCGGGGAACTGAGAAAAAGCAAGTTGTCGTGTTGAAATCAAATTTCTGCACTATGGGGCATTCTAAGTGTATCAGAAAAAAGAGAGTAGGTTCCTTTTACCACATTGAAAGTTAGTTTTGTGTGGATATTTTAATTGAGTCAACATTTCTGAGTGCATGAGTCAAATGACATGTGAAACTTCGGACAAGCACGGTGGCACAATCTGTTGTTGAAGAAATGGGAAGAGACTGAGAACTTACACCATAGTAAATTTAGATAAATCTTTTTCCCCCCTGCTCTGAGAAGTGCTTAAAATCAGAGGTAGGGGAAACACTGAAGAAAGAAGTAGGAATTAGATGGGAAAGGACTTGCTGAATAATACTGGATTGCAGTGTTAAAAGTGATGGGTCTTTTGCATATCTAAGCAGCAGGTCAGGTTTATTTGTATTCAGATTCACTGATTTTGCAGCAAAATGGACATTCTGAAGTTATTCTTACCTTTCAAATAAGCTTCACAGTTTGTATTTGCCTTCTAGGAAAAACATGCCAGAATCTCACTAGTTGCAAAGAAATAGTTGTCATCTTCCAGTGACTCCTGAGTATTACAAAATCTCTATCATTCAGTAGTCCTGTGGTTCCAGGACCTCGAGTCATGGCAACAAAGTGCATGCTGGGCAATAACTGCTGTGGCATCTATTGAGACAGGTGGTCAAATCCCCCTGGGAATGGGCTGATCAGTTAGGACCTTTGCTTCAGTCTGCATTTGGTGTGAATATAGGGTGAATCTTGAGAGTTTACTGCTCAGGCTTCAGTTCAGCCTAAGGCACATGTGACTTCCTTGTAAGGGTATGAATGGAAACAAAAATATGGCAATATTTTGTTTCATAGCTCCAAAAAGACAGCAATGTTGGGGTTTCTTACCCACAGCTTGCTTAAGTAAGTTCATTCTCAAAACCAATAAAATTTACAGAAAATTGAATTTTAAGGAAAAAATATAAATGTCTGTAAATAAATTGGGTGTAATTCTGAAAATTCCAAAGATAGGATAAAGAAGTTCTCTATTTTTGCATTAATTATTCTGTTTATTTAGTAAATTTTGCCTCGAGTGGATTTGACTGATGTCTGGAAGATAGTTTAATTTTAAGTTATATTAGGTGGTTGTTAAATCAAAGAAAATTAAACAGCTTTTCCCATACTACCTCCCAAGTCTGCCACATGAAATTTAAAGAAAATGGAGATTTGATAAGGCACCAGAATCTGCAGTAACAAAGGAGAGAGTGCTTATTCATCTTCCTTAGCATGTGATTTAAAGCCCACAGTTGACAGTAGTTGAAAATGTAAGTGCTTAAATCCCAGAATGTTCCTGGCATATCTTGCTCACCTTCCCATGATCATAACGTTTTGTGTGCTCCTGGGATGCCAGTAATGTGATGCTCAAAGCTCCTTTTGACCTGCAGAAGGTCTGGAATTCACCTCCTTACCAAGTTAAGGCTTGCAGAGTCCCATTCCTTCAGTTTTTGCCTGGACCCAAGCAGTTTTTGAGGTCATGTATAACGGTGACTTCATTATGAAGTTCTTTCTCTTACACAGACAACTGGTTTTAAGAACATAGAGGAGTATCTAGAATGGGACAGAGAGATTCTTAATGTGGGGTTTCACACCCAGCTGCCTGCAGTGAGCCCTACGTGTGGCCACCCCAGCTTCCCTGCCTCCCTTAGCCTTTTTTTGGTACAGTATTCAGGGCTGTCAGAAGCATGAAGGTGACCAGCACCACCTTGGCCAACTATGTCCATAGGCCGAGACCTTAATTTTAACCTAGAATGTTAAATTCTTATCCCCACCATATCAGCTTACTCTTGGGAAGCTGTCTAGCTGTCCTATAAATGACATTACAAACATTGGTCTCACGTGGTTGGTTGTCTCCTCTTCTTCCTAAGTGAGGAATTAGGTGTGAACTGTAATGACTTGTGTGGGCAATTTTTTTTAAAAGCCGTTTGCTGTGATGAATGTGCTGGACGAGTTTGCACTGGAGGCAGAAATGTGGTGAGGTTTGTGATGGCTCATATCTTCTGTGGGCATCCTCTGGCACCCCGCCTGGGACCAGTGTGTTACTGTGGCTCGAGGGGTCTCAAAGAAAACATGAACTCTGGCTATTGTGAAATGCCCCAAATTCTGTGGTGATGATGCCACGCTGTTTTGGAAAGGAAAAGCCTTTCCCAAATTCTGCGTTCCGTGGATTCTTCTGGCCACGGGACGGGAGGCACAACTCGTCTTTATATATGCTGAGTGGAGGAGGCAGAGCTTCCCCATACACATCTACAAAAGATTGTTGTGGTAACATGGGGAGATGATGAGCAACATTCCTGGGAAGCTCTGCCATCCCCGAATCCTCCATCCTAACAGTGCTTATGTCAACAGTGGCAGATTTCCTGCTTAATTCTTCTATAAGAAAGAAAAACTAAGGAAACTTGGGTTGGATCTTGAAAAACCCTTTTGGTTGGGCTTGCTTTCTGCAGAATGAAAACACATCTGCTTCTGATCTCTGCTTGCCAAATTCTCAAGTGGAGGGGAAGGAGATGGTATCGACGTTTAGTTTCGTTCTGTGCTGTAAATTCAGGTTTATGTGGGGGGCTTTTATTGTAGTCAGGTTCTCACAGCAGTGTTGATGCCGGGGTATGTGTGGACTGTGTGCAGAAAAGCAATGCAATGCAGCATGTGCCTTCTGCATCTCATTTCCAAGATGCTTTCAGGCTGCCACATGTAAACAAATACCCAGAGAGTAAATTTAGTTTCTTGGAACCAAATACATGTTTGTTCTTGCAAACATTTGGAAAGTTAAGTATCAGCCTCTTGGTCTGCATTTTTATTCTTAACCTTCAAATGGACTGACAGCTCATTGTAGCCCCAAAACTGGCTATGTGGAAATGTAAACACAAACAGTAATTTCTTCTTGAATTTGTTATTTTTCCCCTCTGTTTTTTTTTTTTTACCACAGAGTTGTTGTATCACAAACAGTAATTGCCGTCATATTTTGATCTGTGCTCTAAAATATTCTTATTAGAGAAATTGCAATGTTTTATTGTCCAGATTGCTCAGATTTAGTAATTTTAAGATCTAGAGTCTGTTCACATTTAGTCTCAGTACATCAATAAAATATGAATGGATGGGATAATGAAGCAATAACACTAATTTATGTCAAAGGATATAGGCTATTGTTTACGAGTTTGCCGAAGTGCCAAAATACTTTATCTATAGAAAGAATTCTTCTTCTCCCTTACGGAGAAATAAATAATGCCTCAGGAATATTCTGTCATGGGAGCCTCCTGCCATGAAATAAATGGGAGGAGACAAGGCTGTGAAGGTTATTTTCTACTCTGGAAAATATTTATTTGGTGACACAGCTCTTATTGCTAGTTTTTGGCTTTTTAATGCTAGGGATTAAATTTTACCCTCCTGGCTGGGTGTAAGAAGCCCTAAATTCAGAGAAGTTCCCATATTTTAAACCTGAATTACAGGTAGTCTATGGATAAACAGAAAATTGCTTATGAGGGATGGGTAGCTCTATCTGTTGTATAACAATATGTAGCAGGAGAGGGTGAAGAGCTGAAGTTGGCAGCTCAGCAGCATCTATTACATCTATTTAGTGACCAAAACCCAGGCAGGCAGTGATGGTCGGGGTATTCTCCATCTGCAAACAATGCTTCTAATTTCTGTGCCATTCCCCTCTCTTGGACTGGTTTTTGCTGAGGCCCATTCATCCTCAGGCAAGATGATCTTCAGACTCTCCTAATGATATGTGCCCTAATCCACTTTATTATTTCGACTTCATCACACTTCAAAATAAGCTGCTTTACGCCCAACCAATTTGCTTTTGAAATTTCCTGTTGATAATGGTGGTAGTGCAGACTATTTCAGTCTGTCAGACTGGAAATAGGAGATACTATGATCAGTGAGAAGATTTTCAGGTTTCTAGTGTATGTCACCCTGGTTAATGACTGCTAAACTCTGAGTGCTCTTGAAGCTAGCCAGAACGGTGAATTGCTGGAGCTTTTTTTTTGCTTGATTGGTTGGTTTTAATTCAGAAAACTGTATAAAATGAGACCTACTTTGCAGGTAATGTCCAATCAAGAAGTTCCTCCTCTTCCTGTGGATGCCTTGATTTCTCTGTATTGTGTACCTGTAAATGTTTATAAAATGCTAAAATCTATGCAGTTATGGTTTGGAAGAGAAGTATTTTGGAATAGAGAAAATCGAGCCAAATTGTGCCTGTGCTTTCATTCTACGGATCTTTAATGCTTTGTGCCGGGTTCAAGGGGATTGTAAGCCTCAGGAGTATTTAGCCTACTGATTTCAACAGCTTTGTCTGTGAAGGAGAGATCTCAAAGAATTTTACTGATCCATCAAATCCCAATTTCAGTCTGACTGTTGCATGGCTACTGTGTCTGTTGGAGGACTAGGTTGGGGGTTTTTTCATAATTTCCATTTTCCCCAAGTGACCTTTTTTTTTTTTCCTATGTGAAATGAAAGGGTAAACAAAACACAATTACACCTTTTTCCCGTGTAATAAATATATAATTTGGAATAAAGTAAGTTCAGTGCATTACAATCACAACAGCCCTGTGAACACATAATTCCAAGTTTGTTTTTAAATTAAAAAGTACTATTAATAAGAAAACTAATTTGATTGGTATTTAATTATTTTAAATTATTTCATTCTTTCAGTTTAGATACAGAATAGCAAAATCATTGTATGCAGAAATCATTTTTATCTGCAAAAGAATTAGGTTTAGCTCTAGTTATTAAGTTAGACTTTAATATTTTCCCCATCTTTAAGCAGTATTGCAATCCTTAGTAGTGTCTTTCATCCAGTAATCACAGAGCATTATATATGCCTTAAGAAGGTAAGGAAGAATCATTACAGATTAGTAAACTGAGATGTAAGGAACTTAAATGACTTACTTGGGGTAGCACAGTGATTTTGCACTACAGAGAGCGTAACTCGGCAGCTCTGACTCACTGGGCTTCTTGTATCCAGCAAATCACTTTTAAAGGCCTTGGAAGGAATTCAGAGAAATCAAAATCCTCTTGAGGTGTGTTCTGGTTTTCTTGATTGAAAGAACTGTGAGGGAACAGACTTTGAACCTTATTGTCTGTGTTCATCTTCTGAGTTTACTCACGTTTTCACATGCCATTTCTTTACAAATTGAAAATGCTGCCAAGAGGTGAGTTGATGCTTCTACAGAAACAGTCTAGGAAGCTTTGTTGCTGTACAGAGGGGTTAGAAAACTCAGGCTCTTTTACATTTGTTTATTTTCTCTTGTATGTCTAGGGAAAGACCTGACTATGTAGGGAAGCATCCAAAAGAAGCTCTGTCTTCCAGGCCTTCATTGGCCAGGTGGGAGATAGGCAGTAGTCATGGCTGGATTCTGCAAGAGCAGTGAATGCCCTACAAAGTCAGGAAGAAAATTATAACTCGAGCTCCCTTGATTGCAGCCTTTCTAAAATACATGAGGTGTCTGTTTTGCCCGCTTCAGTGTTCATCTTTTATTCACTTTTCTGTTCCACCTGTCTATGGATGAGAAATACAGCTTACCTTCTGGTGCTGTTCCTCACTGAGGAAGCAAACCGAAGGCAAGAGAGTTGCTGTGACTTTGATTTAATTCTTTTTCCTATATTTTCTTTACTGCTCTGTTTTCTCTTCAACTCTGATGATTGTCTTTTGCTTAATAGGAGATTTTCTGTTCGCTCAGCTCCAAAATCCCATCAACAGACTGAAAGCTGGTGGCATCCTCTCTATAATTGGCCAGTAAGAACTCTCCAGCTCACAAAAATTACTCCTTCGTACAGTAGGGTGTAGAGAGAGCAGTGTTTTCCTAATGTGAGCTGTAAAGTGGTATTTGCACAATTTATTTGTATTTACTTTGTCTTATTTTATTTTTCTCAATTGGGAGCAAAGGCAATTGTGTTGTAATTGGGCACTTAGATGAATCTAGCAGCTGGAAAACACTCCATTCAGAGTGAAATGGATAGTGTGTGTTCACAATTGCTTAAATAACGCGTGTTTTAATGTAGGACTGCGTGTTGTACTCATTTTTTTCATATAAAATATGAACTATGATAGGAAAAGTCAACATATCGGTGTTAATAGGGAATCTTTCCAAGACCTCCCTTTCAAGTGGATAAAAGAGTACAAATCTGGGATAGCCAAAGGTGACTACAAACAAATTGGCTAGTCCGTTAGCATAGCTGTCCAGCTGCATCCTAGGCTCTGAGGCCACTCCAAAACCACAAGCCCGACCGCCTCAGAAGCCTGCCAAGGAGCCAGCTGCTGCTAATAAAGCAAACTCTACAACTTGGCATCTGGGGCCTGTGGTTCCCATCCAAAAGGAATTGTATGTGAAAAATATTTGAAATTTGTCTTTTTAAGTAGTGTTTTGCTTTGGAAGGAAAATACTTTAGCCTAAACTTGCAACTAGTGAGAAACTACCTAAGAGTACTTGGTTGCCATGGAAAGATAAATACTGTTCTTGTGTAAGGAGGTTGGATATTGGAAGGAGGAGCGTTCATTTAGTATCCAAGAGGTTTCTGGTTCAGCATTTCTGGGTTAGTTACTTAGAAAGACCAAGGTGTATCTCATTATTCATCCTTAGCTGTGTGCAGTTTCATGGGACACTTTGATTCAGAGAGTTGAACTGTAGGGTTTAAGCACAAGAGTGCATTCCTGAAAATGGATAAGAATTAGCACATTAATTTTTTCACTTTTAAATAATGAAAAAGGAGAAATTTCATTCATTTTTCAAAGATGAAAACAAATCCTATTAGCCATCCATGCTAAATTAATAAACTGCTTGGAATGATCTACAAACCAGTTCATTCCCCACACGCTCTCCACTGAATAATGAAGCATGAGAATTGAAAAATGAGTTGGTTGCATTGGTTATGTGGAAAATTAATGGCAAAACCAGCTCTGAATTCCAGCTCTCTTTTGAAGTGAAATATTTAGATTTTGCCTATTTTTTTTTTCCTAGAGCTGTGGGTCCTGCTCTTGGTTGTGATGGCAAAACCTCTTTTCCAGATTTCTACAGCTGGTGTCAGGGTGTTCTGAACCAGTCTTGACAGTGGTGCTCCTTCTGGCTCTCGAGGCAGAGAAGTTAAAGGCTTTGCCCCAGCCATGGAGGGGAGGTCTCACATCAGAACAAGGCACAAATTTCCTTCTGCTGGGTGTGCAGGTGGCTCCCCAGACAGTGCTCCACTTTGGCATCATCCAGGATCCTGTACCAAGTGGTCCATATCTGGGATCACCATTAGGTTGCCAGTCATTTCTTTCACTCCAGCTATTACTTGGAGATTACCAGACCAGATCCCTTGCTCATTCCGAGGCAAAGCGCATACTTTTGCTATCAGTCATACACTCAGCAGCTCAGGAAACAA
The DNA here is from genome assembly GCA_013397845.1 of Melanocharis versteri. Taxonomy (NCBI): domain Eukaryota; kingdom Metazoa; phylum Chordata; class Aves; order Passeriformes; family Melanocharitidae; genus Melanocharis; species Melanocharis versteri. The sequence continues at coordinate 667,584 of VZTG01004087.1, forward strand.
GAATTCAAAGCTTTCTTCTGACCTGAAGCTTTTAGTCTGGCAACCAGCCAGAAGATGTCATCAGCCTCAGTAGAGGCAATTTTGTAATCTTTCTGCAGATGGTATTCTGGGGTATTGGATATGCATGGAAATTACTGTGGGCTGCTGTGGCTGAGATTTATTAGTGAAGAGGGTTTGGAGTGTAGCAGCGTTTGCTGGGCTGAGAAGATCAGCATCCTCCAAAGTGGAATGTGGCTGCCCCTCTACCCACCCTTAAAACATCTCTGAGGATACTGCTGTGAGCCCAGGCATCTGTGTGTGCCTGTTGTCTGAGCATTTCTTACTTGAGGGACAGCCTGTCGTATGGCCTCATTCTCTGTATATACCGAGGACTTTTTTTTCTTTTTTCTAATAGCTGTGGCCTCAAAATTGGTGTAAATGTAATTCGCGTTCACTTCTACATCCCCTTTCAGTTGGCTGAGAGGGATAAAATGTCTTAAGCTTAAATTAGAATTAGGCCCCCAGTGTTTTCCTCTGTGTGAGGATAAAGATCTTATAATAGAATGAAAATTGCTCTTTGTATTTCAAAGGTAAATTTCCACTTATTTTTTTTCTTTTTCTTGCTTATTAGGTTGGTGTGAGAATAGGACATTTACTCATTATCCCCTGCTAAGACATATATAATAATAAGAGTTAATAATTAAAGTACATAGCACTTCACTGGCTTATGGAAAGTTCTTTCACTGCTTTATGTCATTTATGTGCATTCAGTGTTCATGGCAATGTAGGAGGTGTAGGGTAAAGCAGTAAGAATGTAACCTCGACCTTTATTTGTCTTTTTATTTAACCTTAGCAATGCTCAAAATGTGCAAGATTACCATGGGATATATCCTGAGCTCTCGATATATTAAAGCCAAACGTGTTATACGCAGTCATATCTGCCTCTTCCATGGCCCTGCAGTGCACAGCGATTTAAATATGCTTTCAGGCAGGATATTACAATATATAGCTGCCTATGTATTTGGTACAGGTTAGTGTTGCCTGCAGTGTTATCCAGCTGGGCCATGGCCATGGCATGGTGCTGATTTCCAAGATGTGTCCCCAGTGTTGGGGCTCAGTTGAGGTGCTTGCCTGTGCTGGTACTCAAGGCTGCTGCTTCAGCTCTCTATTTCTGGGAATGACATTGAAGCTCAAGTGGGTGGGGATTACCCAGTGATAAAATGTGTGTGCAGAGAAATATGATCCGTATGCATTAAGTGCTTTTGATTGTCAGCAAAAGTATCTGTGCAGAGACTTGGGGAAGGGAGCTCATTGCCCTTTCTCTTTTACTGGAGATGACAGTGAATGTCATTACTTGCTAGCATGGTGATCACACTAACAAACAGTGGTTTTTTGCTTTTAATGGCTCCTGCATGAGTCACATTACCACCAGGTGAGATTGCAGAGAAATTCTAATGTCTTGACACTTGATGCTATGTTCCCTCTCTCCTGGTTTAAATGGGAGAAACCGGCAAGAAGGAAGAAGGCCAGGAGGAAAGGCATCAGTGCAAGTGTGGTGTTCATTTCATTGAAACCTCTGAGCATCACCTGTCACTGATGGTCCCCTTATATTTTCCATTTTTTTTTTATTCTTTTCAATAAGGGACTAAATAAAGGGACTTGTTTGAAAGAGTTTAGAGCTACTAATTTAGAAACATCCATCTACCAAGACTGAGATTTAGTGTGTGCATAATTATAAGCACTAAAGTAGAGTCACAGACATTAAAGGGGCAGTTGATTAGCGTGATTAGAATTACTCACAGACTTAAATATTTTCTCTGTTCAAGACCTAAATGCAGAACAAGCATATTAGAAGTCACTAAAGTGTCATTGCTGCTATAATGAAAATTGCAGATGTTTTGCTTTTATTAGTCCATTAGCATAGCATGGTTAACTTAGCATTGGTCCAACATTTACCTGCTGTTGTCACTACATATAAAACTAGCAGAATGTGCTGATCAGGTTGTGGAAATGGGATTTTCTCCCTCTCAGCAGGCAGTTACATTCCTGGAGCTCTGACTCCAGTTCCCTTGGCTGCCCATCTGGAACTCGGTGCTCAGGATCCTCCAGTTCCTTCAAGTTCTTCCCCAGATCTCAGCTTTCCTGCATTTCCTGTCACAGTGGTGACAGGATGGCCTCCTCCTTCCAACCGCTCCTTTTTTCTCCTGGCAAGCAGTCTGTGCTGTGAGTAAATACTCCGGTGGTTAGAGAGCCAGGGATGGTTGCAGCAATTGAAATTCCCCGTTGTTGCCTAAGATCAGAGATGTTTAGGTAATTTTTCTAGCATGTGAGTGTCTTTTTTCACAGCATGTATTTACCAGTGAGTTAGGGGAGAATACTGTTTTTCCCTGTGAGAATGCCTCCCTTCTTAAGCAATATTTCTCAGTTGCTGTGTGTGGTTTGTGGTTGTTCAGAAGTGGGTACGATTTTGAGAGCAGAAGGTCTTGGCCTGATCATCTTTTCCAAACCCTGTTTCTCTATTGCAAAAGACATCCGCAACAATAGAGTGTTTTCAGGCTGCTTTGGAGTTTTTTTCCTCCCTCAGACTAGCCAACCCTCTGCCACCTGATTGTGCGTCTACTGGGTGCTCTTCATGTTTAGAAAAGACTAACGAGGCTTCTGGCATCAGCTTCTGTACCTTTGGCTAGATATTCTTATTTGTGTTTTAGCGTACTCTTAGAGCAGATTGTGTTTAACTTCTTTCTTTAATGCTCGTTACTCCTTGAGTGTCTGTCATTTCAGAGCTTTGTTTTGTGATCTAGCTACTTTAATTCCAAGTTAAAAAATATAGTAGAATAATGCATTTCATGGCCATGGCTGAACCCAAAATGTGGGTTGGTTGTGTTTGGCATTTTGAAAGGCATTGCTGGCTGGGAGCGGGTACAGGCACCATAGGAGTGGGCAGCTGCAAGTGGTCAGGGAGGGCAGGACTAGCATAGCATAGTTCTGGATTTACCTGGGCAAAGCACATGTTTCTGCCATGCTTTATTGCCTTTTCCAGTAACAGCCTTTTTGTTTTGCTCTGTTTCCAGCAGTCCTATGCACCAGCTCCCCACCCCATGGCTCCTCCCAGCCCCAGCACAAACAGCAGCAACAACAGCAGCAACAACAGCAGCGGAGAGCAGTTGAGTAAAACCAACCTGTACATTCGAGGCCTTCCACCCGGCACCACCGACCAGGACCTTATCAAGCTGTGCCAGCCGTAAGTGCCCTTAAAATACTCAGTGTCCTTCTGTAGGAAGATGTCAGAGCTAGCCTTCCTGCTTACACTTGTGTGGCCACAAAAAGACATGAGAAGCCTCTTGCACTTGAAGGTTAACTGTTATTCCTTTAGTTTGAATGGCTAATTAATGCCTGCTGAAAACCTTCAGGTAATGAGTTTAGGGGAAGAGGGAGGTGAGGGCCTTCACATTGACTTCTGTTTGTTCTAATCTGGTTGATTTCTTACCTTAAAAGGCGAATTTGCATGGCAGGAAAACCTCCCTAATGACAGATTTTGTAGTTATAATGATCTGTGAATCACAATCCAGTGCACAACACAACATGGGTGTCCCTCCCTCAATCATTTATCACATTTTATGATTCCTGTGTCACACGTTGCTGGGCTCAAAGATTGAGAAGTATGAAACCCACTGAAGGTGGCCTTGTAGCCATATAATTAACATCTCATTAACTACAGTGCCACTGAAGAATTATGCTGTAGAAACCGGCACCTTCTACCTCCCTGTTTATCTTGAGAGTCGTTTTTGCAGACTGTACTGATAAAGATTGGTTTTGTTGTAATTTATTTGTGTTGAAACCAAAGAGGTGGCATAAAGGGGCTCTTTGCTCCTCACGCATCATCAAAAAACTACTTCCTAAAACACTGCACTCTTCTATCCTTCTCTTGACTGAATGTAGTGAGCAGTATGAAAAGACAACCTGATTGGCAGCAGAAATGGCACCCTGATTGGAATGCCAAAGTCTTGATTATTATTAATGACATGTGGGAGGGGAATAATCCAGTTTGAGGTTCCAGCCAGAAGTCACCATAGTGGAATTTAGCATAACGTATTTTCTTGCGTTGAAATAAGAACACGGAGTAATTTGAAATATCAAAATCCACTCTTGTTATGATGCAGAACTGCAGTGCTTTTGCCATAGAATCATCTATTCCAAAAGACAACATCGTCTCTGTATTTTGTCATCAAAAATCAGCCTTTCAAATAGGTATCAATAAATGAAATTTGGTAAAGTAAGGAACAGTCTGGGGCTGATCTATGCACCCAAATCCAAATGACCGTTGTTTTGAAACTTGCAATAGGAGTAACAATTTGATGGGTTTTTACAATTTTATGACATCCTGCCTTTCCTGATTTTGATCAAAAATCCTGAAAGACTTCCCTGAGTACACTTTATGTGGACATGACTGGAGCTAGCAGTCTTACTGAAGTGATATCTGGACTTGAGTAAAATTATGTGAGCTTGCAACTCTTCCCTGTGTCTTTCTGCTATTAAAGCTTCTGTGGGTAGAACTGACTCACTGTCCACAGGAGAATAGTGAGCTGGTGATGTTTCGTATTTCATGCAAGCTGAAATGTGAGTGTACCTGTCTGACATTAGTACAAACTACACTCATTGACACTTTCCACATGTGACAGTCACAGATAATCCCAGTTCAAGGGCCAGATCGTCAGTAGGTACAAATTGAGTGTAGTCTGCTGACATTCAAAAAGCTATTTTGCGATACATCTTCTTGCAGTCTGACCCTTCTCCAGTTCACATAAATGCTTTCAGCTGATCAGGACTGAGCGAACTATTCCTAAAGGAGCCTCACAGCTTTGGTGCTTAGTGCTGCTGTCGTGGTGTGAGGTTGTGGTGTGAGCAGTGATACTTGAATCATGAAGTTCAGAGTGCGTCCCTACTCCTCGTCTGCGTATGGGAAGTGCACATCAAGTATCTGAGACCTTCCTTTTAGCACTGTGGCAAATTTTTTAATGCACTCCACTAAACTTAATCTGATAGAAGATTAGAGGGCTTTGTCTTGCTGTCATGGGGTTCCTGTGTGAACAGATGCTCTTTAAGAAAAACGCTGACATTCGTTTTGCTGATTTTTCTACACTTTGGCTGAATGTCAGTGAGGAGAAACCAGATAGTTCTTCTGACGTTTTTTTTTCAGAAAATTAAAAGAATTTATAAAAGCAGAAGAGAAGGATAATGTAGGGAAGCTTAAACATTTGAAAATACAAGAATTTTTACGGGCAGCTCTGGTAGTGCATTCCCCCCTGCCTCCTTTCCAGGCTGCAGTGTGATCTGAGAAATGTTTAAATCTGACTTTTGCTCATACCCTTGGCAGTGATTTTTTAAGCAATCTCAGACACTCTCGCTCATGACAGCAATGCGTAGATTTTAAGTAACATATTGCAAGATATTTTCTTTACCTTTGCAGGTGGTTACACAGTAGAGGTAGATAAAGGTCCAAAGCCCTTGTCCCTTTACCTGCCCCCCACCCCCAAAAAACCGTCAAACACAACCCTCCTCCCCAAAAACCCCACTAACACCAAACCCAGCAGTCTGCTGCTATATGAACAAGAAGGAGTTTTTCTGCTCAGAAAGGTTGTCCTCTGTAGAGCCCTCTTGTTGTTTACATGGCTGGGGCTTCATCAGGCATTAAGGTCTTCATGTGAACAGGTATTTACAAACGAGCAGGTGCTGGCTCTTAGGCTTCCTGCATAGCTTGATATAAGCATCATTTGCTACAAGATGTGAAGTGAAAACCTTAATTCCAATCCATAAACCATATTATTATTATTTGGTAGTACAGTATTTTTGGAGAGCTGTGTTTAAGGGAGGTATTCACCAAAGCTGGCTGATGTCCAGCACACTGGTTCCCATAGGCTAGCTGCCAGTGCCTAAAATGAGCCCTTCTGACCCCATTTCCTCTGCTCCAGCATGGGACAAGGCTGCGAGCAGTACAACTATCACTTCTAATGTCTCACATTTGGCAGGCTGAGGAATAATGTTCTAAACCCACAGTATTTCTCTTTCAGAAGTACGGGAAATGCTGCAAACACTTATGGCTATGTACATTATCATATCCCATCCCATTTTCAGGTTTAGTCCCATAAGGAGGTCACCCTTCAAGTCACGTGTAAAGTTTTTCATTTAATTGCATTTTGCGAGGTGGGTTAAGGGAGAGAAACCCTTTAATCAGAATTGTTTGATAAAGTACAGGGCTGTTTTGATGAATCCTGCCTGCTTTTCTGTCTTACTGCTGTTTTTGTTGGTGTGCATTGCACACTAAACAGAAAACAGCAGACTGGAGTACCATTGATGCTTGAAGTGCAGAGTCCATTACACGTGATGTGAGACATTTCTGACAAATGTTCCGACACTATCAAACCTTTTATCAATTTGAGAGTAACCTTGTCACAGTAATCTGTCAAACTGTTCATATAACTAAAGGAAAACAAGTCATCATAGGCTGTACAGTAGCTGAATAAATGAAAAAAAAAATTGCTACTGGAAGATTTTTCTTTTTGTGTGGCTCTGATCCTCAGTAGATGGGTTAACATGTGTCCTGCAGAATTTCATCAAATTCGCTTTTGCAGCAGGGAGGTGTTAGGTTGCACTGTATCTTTTGGGACTCTATACAATAACTCTGTCAAAAGTTACATCAAAAAAGAGTAAAAGTGTTAAAGCAAGCAAGAATCTGTTGTTCTTTTGTGAATGCATCATCTTCTGGATTTTCATGAACACTGAGTAAAGGAACTTCCAAAAATGGACCTTGGCCTCTCTTAACCTTTTCTGAGGTTCCTAGAAAAAGAGGCTCTATACCTGTCTGTGATTATATTGATCATCATTACTAGTCTAAAATTTAAATATTTACATATCTTATAAAGACAATAGTAAGTGTCACATAGTTATAATTTATTTATCAGAGGTACACACTCTCTGCTGGTGCAATGGTATACACCATTATAAGTGTACTGTCCAGTCAAAATATGCTTTTCATCAAAAGGAACGATAATCAGCCTTAAAATGTAACATTACAGACAGGAAAATTTGCATGGTGTGTCATTGTACAAGCAAAATATAAATTACTATCTTTGAAATATTCATAATCTGTCACCTTAATTTTCATGCATTGTCTTATATTTCACCCAGAACAATTCCAAGATTCTCTTAAAAACATACACAGATGAATTTGTGCCCTTTTATTATACTAGACACATCCCATTCTTCCTAAATGCATCCTGGTGAAGATAAGTTGAAGGAAATCTCACACACAGACTAAACATTGGAGCTTTATGGTTTTAAAACATATTTAATTTAAAGAACTCAGTCTGCTTCTCAAGATTTTGGTGTCTCTTCTTACATTTTTGCACCGAAGGAGATTTAGGCCCAAAATTTTTTGAAAAGATAAAATAGGCTTTGCAGAAGGGAAGGGAAATTTGGGAAAAGAGTTACTTTATCTCTCTTCCTGCTCCCCCAGTAATTTTGAAAAGTTGGCTTAAAACTCCAGCATTTGGCTAAAACCCATGCCTTCTGCATTGCAGAGTTAAGGCATTGACGTGTATTCAGAAGATAATCTCTGTCCATCTTGATTCAGCCAATTTGACTTTTTTGTGTTCCGGGGTAAAATTAAAGGACTTATTTAATTAATTAAAACAACAACAACAGTAAAAATATCTAAACTTAAAGAGAGTAAGTCTGTATGCTGCTCAGGCTAACTCTTGAGGAAGATGAGACAGAATCCTCTGGGGTTTTCCAGGTACAGGAAATCCCTGCGGCCTAATGATTTCCATGAGTGTTGCTTTCTTTAAATAACTTCTAGACTGATACTTTTGAGCAGATCACTCAAGGTTTTGGGATTGTTTTGGGTTAGTGGGGTTGGTTGTTTTATTGGTTTTGTTTTGTTTGTTTTGGGTTTTTTTTGGTTTTTTTTTTAATTTTTCTTTTGTCTGAAGGTATCCCTATTGACTCCTTGGCAATTCATGAATCGTGAGCTTTTAGCCTCTCATTTAATTTTGAATGTCCTTGGTTTTGTCTTGTGGAACGTCTGAATAAGTATTCAGGCTGTCACTGTTTAGATTCTGCTAAAGGGTTAGTCCCAAGGCTAATGTAACTGAGGTTATCAATTCAAAAAGCTACACATTAATTTACTTAAATTCTAGACTATTTTTGAAATGAACTGTGGGCATTCCTGTTGCCCTCACAAAAAAAGGCCGAGTTCATTGAGGTTTCAGAGGGGTTCAAGGTGCCTTTCAGGATAGATTGTCTTATTAATAGCTGCAACAAGTATAACATGTCCATTAGACCAAGCCTTATAGAGAGTTCATGATGGTCATTCCTGTCATGAGTTAGGGCAGCAAGGGTTATACATTCCTGACTATTTTTATTTTCCTTTTCTTTTGTTTAAATAACAAGACCATGTTATATGAAAACTGATGAAATAAAGGTGGGGGGAAAGTAAATTCTTTCCTGTTTCTTACAGCATTAAAAAGTTAATTAAAAATAATTACTGTGAACTATAGTTAAAATAAAGGTTAGCCAAAATACAATTGCCATAGTGAGCTCAGACCCAAAAAGACCAAAAGAATCTCTGCAGTAAATCCACTGTTCCACGATGAAGTCAGACAAAATTTGTACCCAGTATAAGCTGATGTTCTTATCCCGACCTTGGTGAAAACAAAACCCAAACTATCTGAGACTTACAGACTTGGAGTATTAGGCTGTGTCTGCTCTTCAATTTTTACGAAGCCTTCTTTGGAGCAGTAAAGGAATTTACTGCATTCTGTAGCATTCTGTATGTTAAAGCAATGTGCACTCTGTCTTCCATATTAATTCAAACAGAACCACAACCTACTTCTCTCCTGTAATTAATATCAGCTGACACCACTGCTCTGTGGTACAGCAGAGACTGAGAGGGCATGAAGGTGAGAGCACTCATTCAGTGGGATTAGCTCATATAGGAACCATGTGGCATCACAGGCAATAGTCCCTGCTTAAAATCTTGGTGGATATTTTGGTTCAGTGTATCCTGGTAATCTGAGAACTGGGAATGGCTATGAAATCTGCTGGAGAGATCAGTCTTCATGGGAACTAAAGAAATGCCCACACTGGAGAGGGAAAAAGAAACAACCCAAAACTCCCCCTTTCCCCTCTGCAGGATTTTCTTTGTTATTCCAAGTAAAATCAGGGAAGCAAAGCCCTAAGAAGGGTGTACTGCTGGACCAAGCACAGCAAAGGTACCCCGCTGGACTAATGTGCTGATAGAAAGCAAGGAGGGAGCTACATGAGTATATTCCTCTCATTTGTTAATGGTTGTGTCTCCAGAGCAGAGAAAAACACACTGATGGGGTAGACTGGAGAAATCAAATTCTTTGTATCATGGACTTTTCCTAAAAGTTTATTGAGAAGGACAGGATGGAGAAAGAAGGTTAATTCTTTTAAGGAGCCAAATGGCGAATGCTAAGGATGCATAAAGTAGGCATAAAAGCAGAGAAACCTGATGCTGTGGACATGATTTGTTAATTTTGCGTTGAAGGTATCTTCATAGTGATGATGCTTATCAATGCTATGAGAAACATTGTGAGGTTACTCTCTAGGTCTGAAATGATGCAAGGTAGTGACCTTGTATTTCCTTTGAACAACACCTTGGTTTCTGAAATCAGTTACTTTGCAGTTTTGCAGTCAGTTATATGAATATTATATCTTTGCAGTGTGTAAATATGGGCATGGATGTGTACAGGTTTTTTCTCCTTTACCTGATGCCGCTGAAAAATTATTTGTACATTCATTCCCATTGAAATAATCCCCAAATGTCTTCCATTGTTAGAAACAAACATTGAAGCTGCCTCAGTAGGCAATGAACCAATCCTCTTCTTACCTTGCCTCTTTCATCGGGGAAGACAAAAGTTTAGGTCAGCAAATGCCCACAGCACTACAGAGAGCTCCTTCTGGGATGTGAACGTTCCCATTGTCAGGAAGAACGGCAAAAAAGTAATCTGCGTAAAGTAATAAATGAGCACCTGCACTCTCCTCTGTTTTGAATGGGCCTGTCTTTTCATTGGAGTGTGACAGAATGTCAGTGAGAGTTTCTCATCTCCTTTCAAGTTGGATGAACCTGATTTAATGGAAGATATGGGAGGAGGCAGCATTTTCAGACGCTGCTGCTGAAAATATTTCTTCTGATGAATTTTAATTAAAGTCCTTGTGGAATAAAAAAGAAAGAAAAAGAAAAAAAAACCAACCAAAAAACAACTAAAAAGAGAACTCAGAATATTGCGTCTTCTGTGTAGCAGTGTGAAGGGCATGGCCATAACAGCCACTTGTTTTGCTTACTATGCAGGAAGGTTGTTGAGATAGGAGAGCAAGACACTTAATGAGCTTCTTCTGACCTGTTTTGAGATGTATGTCTTTCCTTTCTTTGTCTTTTCTTTCCTCGTCCTCTTTCTTTCTCCACTTTTCCAGCATATTTTTTGTGCAGCCAATTAACCATGGAATCACCATCCGTTCATGAGGCTACTGATGAAGCCGTTTGAATCTGGAACTGCTCATGAGCAGAATCTGTCCAAAGGACAGACAGGCTCTCCACCATACAAGTCTGTGGGACATGTCTGATTTTGTAATGTGGGTGCTGCTCTGTGAAAGAGCTTTCATAACCATGGATCTCTTGACGGTCTGGATTTTTCCAGCCCCTCAAGGTGTCTTGCAAAACTTTGATGCTTGGTTTTTGCTTTCCAGTGAGGAGGCTGGCAGATACGCTGTTGGTTTGATAAAGGTTGCTTCACTGCTATCCTTTAAGTCACAGTGGTGTTTTGTTGGGGTTTTTTTTTAGTGGCAATGAAAGTTCTGGTTATCTTTATTTCTTCTGTTTTGAAGCTTATCCATGTGTTTTAGATTTGTCTGCATTTTTGGTGTTTGTTCTCCTAAATTCCTTGGTGTCAGGTTCAGTGTGTCTTTCTGATCTCATATCCTTTGAGAATTGATGGCAGCAGTGGGAGAGCAGAGCCGGTTGCTGTCTTACATGTGCAGAGAGTAGAGACGGAAGCTCTGTGACTGGCATGTGGTTTATACTCCTTAGGAGTCACCAGCTTTTGAGAGGAGATGGAGACATGCTGTTCATGTTCTGACATTTGTGTAGCAGAAATGTTTCTGTAACCTTTTCCTTGAAGGTATGACGCAGATAATGTTCTGCTCTGTTTGAGAAATACATTGTCCTAAAACTTTGCTGAAAGGAAACAATACCAGCTATGCTTAACAACCCTCTCCCCAAACCAAGAATAACCTGGGCACTGCTTCCAGCTAATGGCAAAAACCTCAGTGCATGCCTGCAATTTCTATGCAAGGGGAAGCAGCAGGCCAACTTTGGTGGCAAAGCTATTGAATATTATCAGCACGAAAACAAAAATGTCATTGTGTTCAGCCGCTAGACTTTCTCATACCATTCCAAACAAGCATCGACAAGAGCTCTGTGCTATGCAGTATGCAATGTCCTTCATTCCAAGTATTTGGTAACTTCCCAGAATTATTTCTGTGGCAAGTGTTACTACTAGATTTGTGTTAAAAACTGCAAAGGCTTTAACTTTTTCTAAAGATGCTCGCTAGAGAAGGAATTTCTTAGAATCATTGCAACTACGTCAGAGGTTTTTCTATTTGCCTTGTTATAAACAGAGACAGAAAAGATGGAATGTTTTCAGCCTAATTTTTAAAAGATGTTGATCTGACAGAGATCTAAAAAGGATTTCTCTATCTTGGGCATGGATTTTCTGTGTCCCCATCATGAGCTTTAGGGAACATGGAGATCTCTGGATTCTGGTTGTCTTGGAAGGTACCTAGCCACAGCTCTGGGAGCAACCCTAAATGAAACAATGAAGGCAATAGCAATGTGGAATTATAGGACCTAGTTTGAAGTAAGATTTCTGCCAACAGACACCCAAGTCCATGGAAGCTTCATGGAAGCACAGCAGTCTGTTCAAATAGCAGTTATTGCAGGATCACAGGCATGTTATTGTTTCAGTGTAATACAGGTAATAAGTGAAGCATTTATGGCTATTACTGCCTGGTGATCACATAAAAAAAAAAACAGACATGCTTTCCTTACTTCAGCTTCCCAGTTCAGCATTTCCATATTCTCCTGGGGTTATAATCCAATTATGAAACTTCAATTATTTTCTGTAATTCATTGATTCAAGAAGAACATTAACTTTTTAGCTTCTATATAGTAGGAAACTAATAATTAAAAGAGATAAAATTATTCACAAAGTCACAGAATTTAAGATCCAGAAGAGACCAAGGGATGGTCTACCATAATTTTCTGGTTAATTCAGATCTTTAAATTTCCCTTATTTGCTCCTGGACTAAACATAGCAATTTATTTTGATGTAAAGAATGTGTTCCAGAAAAGCACCCACTCTGGAATTGAAGATACGAAAACAACAGCAAACCTACCACTGTTGCTAAGAGTTTGTTCCTGTTAACCACGTTCCCTGGTCAGAATTTCTAACCCACTTGCAAATCAAGTTTCTGGTCTTAATTTTTCCCTGTTTGGTGTAATGAGATTAAGGATCTCTCTGATTCTCTCGCTTCATTCTTCTCCCAGATGCACTTATGCAGTCACTTCTCAGATTTTTTTTCTTTAAGAATCCAAATAGATGGAGCAGTTTAAGTCTGTGATTGTAAGAGAGTTTTCTCCAGCCTTTGGATAATTTCATCAAGGACTGCAGGCGTCATTTAAATGTTTTCTAAAACTAATTATTTCATGTTTATGGACATTTGTTATTATATTTAGTTTATGTATGTTCGCGTATGTCCTTAAGTGGATGAAATCTATTACTGGAACTCCTGTGTTCCTAAGCAGGAGAAGTGATATTCAAAAGCTGCTGTAATGTCTTAGCAGGAGTGTCAGGAGGTGCCACATGCTCTCTGTGGAGATCACAGAACACTGGTACTGGCATTATGTCAGAAGCAGAAGCTCATCTCTAAACCTCTGAGGTTTTGATTAATTGCAAATCATGTGTCTGTCCATCCCAGGCTGTGAGCAACAAAACCCCACAGAATGAGAAAACTGCATCCTTGAAGCTTTATTTTTAAAAGTAAGGAATTTGGATCTAAGCCATACCTAACAATTTCTCTATTCGCCTCTAATGTATTTTGTCTCCTCTACTTTACTTAAATCAACATGAAATTTAGAATTGCCAATTAAATGGACTATGGCTAGGAAGTTTTTTTAATTACAATAAGTTAGCACAAATATTTCAATATAAAGTTTATTAAGTGCCTTAGGAACAAATGAAGTGCCTTATAAAAAATGAATTCCTGTCACAGATATGAATATACAGCTAGTTCAAGGGCTTGAAGGATTCATATAGGACAATCTCTTGGCTCAGAATAAAATTAACTCAAGGCAAGTGCTTCTAGATGGAAAGGAAAGCTGATGCCTATGGTGGAACAAAATGGAAAATGACCAGGTCATTGGTGGGGTTTAAATGAAAGCAGGGCACTATACTCATGCCATGATTTTGGTCATTGCCTAACATAAGAATTGAAATACAGACATTACTGTTAGCAGGTCTTGCAGACGTGGGAGACAGATTGTAATGATAGAGCTGCTAAATGCTATCAGCACTTTCAGGAATTGCAGTTGTTCCATCTCTATTTTCATAGAGTGGTAAGAAAAAAACATCTCTGTTATAACATGGGATTTGCAATTGCTCGTTCTTACTAGATTCCTCTGTTTCTTTGTTGGTTCTTGCTGAACTTAGATACAGAGAAACCAGAATTTCTCTCAATCACAAGACCACATTTCTTGTCCCTCCTGTGTCCCTGCCATGCTGTTCCAGTGGTCCATCAAGGACATGGGCCTGCTATTAGTTCAGTGCTAGCAGATGAATCTCCCACTGCTTCTGGTCAAGTATAGCTCCATAGGCAGCACACAGGCATTTTGTGGTGAGGAGGAGGTGGGTTAGAGTGGCAGGAAATGTAACTACAGCTCATTGCAACTGCTTGGATAATGTTGCCTGTAAGTGTGTAGTGAGCCAACTATGTGGAACAGATGTAAACTCCTCATTCTCCCTCATTCTTTTTTCCATTGCTCCTCATCCTGCCCTTTCTTCTCTAAATGCAATCCTCCTCTAAAGAGGGATGTGTCTGTAGAGTAGTCAGGCTCATCATTTACTTAGTCGGTGCTGGTTAGCAGTGCAAGGGTATTGATGAGAAACTCATGTTAAATCTCCCTTTGGAGGATGCCGTGGAGCTTTTACAACTCACGTACACGTGGCATTTTAATCTCTCCACAAAGACTTCGCAAAGGGATTTTTAAAGCACTGTGCCACTAGTTAGTAGCTGTCACCAGTGTGTGAAGCATGCTCTCAGTGGAGAGTTTAGCAGCCCTCTGTTGCACCTGGAGCCGAAAGGTCGCCAAGTAAATACATCTCTATCTTTTCAAGCTGCCAAGTCACGGCAGCATCACACAGGACTCGGGATGTTGAGGATGTGAGAGAGATCGCTGCATCTCAGCAGACTTACAGGCCTGGGGACATTTTTGGCCAGGGGATATGCTGTGGCAGGCTGCCTGGTGGGGATGTCGAGGCAAGTTGGACGTGCTGAGGGCTTGTGGGGTTCAGGCTGTGTGCCAGCAGTAAAGTGCTTGTCCCCTCCTAACGAGGTAGCCCTCCAGTCCAGCTATCAGGAGAGCTGCAGCTGCTCTGCTTAATGGTATTTAGTAACAGTATGAGCAGTAAAGCCTGCTCTCCTGTTACACAGAAATCTGCTAATGGTGGCATCAGGAGTGGTGGGTAATTCAATCACACCCACAAAAATTATATTAACGTAACATTAAAGAGCTGTGTAGACCAGCAAAAGACAGGAAATTATGCAGTTTAGGCTTGAAACTTTATCCTTAAGTCACCCATATTGTATCGAAGTATTTGGAAATTTCCACAAAACATGTGATTTTATGGCATTTATGGTGGGGTAGATGGTCCTGTTTGTATGCAGAGGATTTCTTTTATTAATATCAGCCAGCATTAGTGAGAGTTATGTAAAGAAATCACAGTACAATGTACAAAGCGTAGCTGGACAATGTGAGATTTAAATATGAATGTCTTAGTTTGGGCAGTTCCCCACCCCAGATTTTCTGAAGTGCTGCATCAGGCGTTCTCTGTGTTGACATTTTTCAGATCAAGTTGCAGTTCAGTAGCTAAGGCCCTCTTCCAGTTTCAGAACTAATTTTTAGAGTTGGGTTTTTTTCTGATCACAGTCACTAAAAAGGTTTTCTTTTGTTTAAAATTTACCTTTTGATTTAAGGACACTGCTCCTCTTTATTTAATGTAAGTTCATTTGAACCAAGCTGAATACGAAACAAAACCCACAAAAGCCGGCTCTATATCCATCTTTAGGCTTTATTAATATTTTTTCTTATTTTTGGTCCTGCTGAAGCTAGTAATGTAACTTGTGACTTCAGGTCCTCCATTGTACCTCCCCGTAGCACCAGGAACAATGGGAAGTTCTTGCAAGAACCCCGTGGGTCAAGGAGGAGACAGGGAGTCAGTTTAGAATCTGTCCACAAGATGTTTGTAGAGAAGGCTTACGCTGTTTAGCAGTCATTTTGGTTTACCCATTGGCATCAGAGACACCACGAGTTAAGGGGAGAATTGTCTGCCACTCCAAGGATGGGACTTCGCTGCAGTCAGATGAGAGATGGTAGAGCTCCCAGGGACAGTGAAGCCAGCAGGTACACTACTTGCAAGGCAGCTAAAATGGCAAGAAGTGTAGCACCAAGGTATGTTGTCACATCTTCAGGCAGGTTGTGCAGTCTGTGCTGAAATGCATTCTTCCTTTGGATAGCGTGATGCCAGTACCCAAGTAAAACCTGTATCAGCCCAAGTAACACGTGATTAGGGTTTGTTCCCATGTGGGGGAAGAAGGGAACTACCTCCTCTGGGAGAGAGGAAACTACATAATGGTTTTACCTGGGAGAGATTAAAAAAAATTCAGTCTAGTGCAGTGGAAGTAAAGAGTGACAGAAACCAGCAAGAATCATTTTATTCTCGTAATAGCTCATTTGGGGATTTTGTATGGTGTTTTCTGGGGACGATGAACTCTTGGTATGGTTGAGCTCTGAGGCTGTTACGATTTTTCCCCTTGTGCTTTCTGTGCTAAGGAGCTGGGGAGGAGTGCCACCGTGTCTGTCAGTCTCTGTGGTGAACAGGATGGTCATTAATGACCATGCATAGAACAGTAGGATGGCTGTATCCTAGGGGAAATCAATTTTCTGCAGAGAGCCAGGCTTGTAAAGAGTAGAAAATTTCCACTGAAGGGGAGGAGGGGAAAGGGAGACAAAATTGGCAGAGCAGGGATTAAAAAATACAAAGGCTTCAAAAGTAAGGGAAGACTCAAAAGGCTTTCTGTTCAAGGTGGCTTNAAACAGCCTTTGGGAGAAGGTCAGGGATGGGGGACGTGGTTGGGGAGAATACTGCCTGAGGTTTGAACAAATGGTGATTCTTTTTCCTTTTTAAAGTGCATTTTTCTTTTAGATGGAGAGCAAACATGCAGAACTGAGTCAGTAACGTGCATTTCACGTTCACAATGTGTGATTCCCGAAGGAGCCACTATTGCAGATGCTTCTGGGTTTTAGAGCCATGCAGTGAAACCTAGGACCAGGTTAAAGCCAGGTGAGGGAGCTCCATGCTCTCCTGCAAAACTGGCATGGCTGTGGTGGGGATGGGTCCTTGTGTTCCTCACCATGTGCAGGTGCAGTTTGGAATTCAGACTAGGGCCTGAATTTTTCTGCCATGCTCCACTCTTACGCTTTTGTGTCTTCTCTGAATCAGTTTTGCTGTGACATTGAGTGTCTCTCCCAACTTTGGGTAGCCCCATGGCTATGAAAATTCTCCCCCACACTGTAATAGTTTGCTTCACTCTCACTTACACGAATTTCCTTCTAATCCAACCTTGCTGCTCCCCTTGCAGAGCTGGAGAAAGTTTCTTCAAGCTCTGTTATGAGAGTAAAATGACAGCATCCTAAGGAAAAAAAGCTATTTCACAAGGGGAGATAAGGGAACTAAGCTGTAACTGGTGTTAATATCATAATTCAGATAACAGCATTAATAAGAGTACATTTGCTTAGACTTTTAAAAGTATGTTTGTATATTTGTGTATCTAAAAAATGTAAGCAGACATAAATCTTTGCATCTGAAACAAGAGGATGATTCTTTCCTGGCTCTGCTCAATATTAAAGGCTAAACCAGAGATAAGATAACATACCATAAACATGGAAGCATGAACAAAGAAACTGTTGTCCTAAGAATGTGGGAATCAAAAAGAAACTGAAGTCTGAACATGGGAAATGGCCTTACAAAATGGAATGTTGCATGTTTAGTAACATTTAATGGCTCTCAGAAATTGCAAAACAGGGCAAATCCACAGGTTTTTCTCTTGATCCCTGTGGTATCTGGAGCAAGCCCAAGTAAAGCGAAGGGCAAAGGCATATGGAAAATGACGAGCTAGAGCAGACCTTTTCTTTTGTCTTGGCTTCTTATTCAAGATGTTGGTGTTTTGAGAACTTCCTTTCTTGAACAGCAGAAAGGGATAGGGTCAGAAACTCCCAAGGTCTGAGTAAGTGGGAGGAAAGAGTGCAAATGCTGTTGATGAATAAGATGTTTCAGGAAAGCATAAATATATGGTCTGATACTGCAAGTGCTAGGTTGATGAAAGCTGGCCATTGGGTGCATTCAGGACTGCCCAGGATATGAATTCCGTCATTCACAGCTGTAAATATTTGCAGAATATTTGCCTGTTTCTTGTAGAATGTATCTTTGACTCCATGAAGAATGACTGTGACCTTTTTATGTAGGTTTTGTGCTTTCACTGCTTCTGCTGGGATGTTCAAAAAACAGGCAGCTTGCTGCTATAGGTGATCATTGTAAATTTTGTGTTACTAATTTTTAAACCCAACACCTTTGGGAGATTATATGTGGCAGATTATATATGCTGGAATATAATTTATCTGTATAGGATATACTTGTTATTTATGTGTGTGACAGCAATAAGTAAGGGGTGTCAGCACTGGGGTTTTGATCTATCTTTAAATCCAGCTCTTTTTAGAAAGTGGGGAATAGATCACAGGCTGGATTTGTTCCTTGCTATAATTCTTTTTTTTCATTGAGATTGCTTTCTGGGACCCAAACCATGCAACTGTCAAGCAGTGTTTTTACCCCAGCTGGGGCTGTTCACTAATATTTGATGAAGACGTAGCCCTTGGTGTTGCCATGCCTCAAAATTTTATTGCAAGGTTCACAGTATTTGTTTCTTAAACCCTTAGTTCCTTAGGCATGTGATAAGGTAGAGAACTCAGCTTTCAATTCTTATAAAAATGTAGGTTTCTTTCCCTCATGGCTCTAAAGAGAAGAATGAAAATACAGCCTGAGTCTATTGCAAAGGCTTGAAATATATAAGCAAAATAAAAAGACATCTCAAACATATTTCTAATTTTTTAATACCAAGATTAATTTCATAATATTTTCTTGTGCATTTAAGAGCAATTGACAGTGCTATGCTTCTTGACCAGTTTCCGGAAGATGTGGATTTATCCCAGTGAATCACAGTTCTCTCTCTCTCAAAGTATGCCCAATGCTCAGAATGAGGTCTCAGATTTTCCATGTGTATCTTTATATGGTTTGAGGATTGTATCTTATTTAATTAGTTTGTTTGAAGATGCCTGAAGCCAGTAATATACAAAAGTATTTTCTTGAGGGCTCCCAAGCAACTGAAGCTAAATTGCTTCCAAATTCAGCATTACTGGTCAGATTTCAAAATGGGCTCACTGTGTTTTTTCAGTGAGTCTTTTGTTTCTAGGGAAAAAAATTTCAGCAGAAACATAACATATTTAAATTCTTGTGCCTTTCTGTAGATCTGCCCATGGATATTTCAGAAAGGATGGGCTACAATGCATCTCTTCATTGCTTTCCATCTAAGGAAAAGGTTCCTGCTAGGCTAAGGTGCCTAGCAGGACCAACCAAGTGTCCTTTTAAGGACAGAAGACTCTATGGATGTAAGGAGTTTATTTCTTTAGTGAATCCTATGGCTCGTTTCATCCCTTCCTGGTCCTTCTTGGCTGTTTTGGGTACAAACTGAACCACAGCAGAGCACAGCAATTGCCAGTGTTGGCTTTTCTTCTGTAGAAGACTCATGGCCAAAGTGTCCAGTGGGAGCAGCTGGCACAAAGCTTGAGATTTTGGCTCACTAAAATTTTGTTCTTCTTAGGCTCGAAAGTGCTGACTGATGAGCAGAGAGCTACAGGATGTGCTAATTATGCTGCACAACCTGCCTCTTGATGTTTTCTTAAAGTAGAACTTCAACTCTTAAAGACATGTGGCAATTGCTCCATCAGTGTAAATTAGGGCAGCCCTTGGAGCCAGCAGAAAGGGACCACATTTCTGAAAAGCAGGAGTCTGATCCAAAGTGCAGTTTTTAATAAGCTTTCCCTCTCCAAAGATATTTATCCACCTGACATAGTAAGGCTAATGTGTTCAAATACGTCCATCTGTCTTTGGATAATAAAGAGTGAAGAATTATTTATACAATACACAAAGACTCTAAACTAAATATCTTTTTAAACCTTTTTAACTGTGTTTTTGTATCAGGTGACTCTTCATTTAATGCTGCATTCACGTGCAAGTTTTTAGTGGATTTGAAAACATAAAAAAAATTATTACATTATTTAAAAATTTTGTATCGATATTGCATGTGAGGCAGCTTCACCTAGTTTGAATTTAATTGTTGACACAACTCACCCAAGAGAAGGTTTTGGTGAATGCCTGGGAGTTACCAGCCAGAGCAGATTTGTCTTCTTAAAACTAATTACTGTGTTGGTTATAGGTCTTGCGCTGAGGAAAGCAAAGCCCCGGCTGACTCAGAACATGCACTTGTGTGTCCTGGGTGCATCTCTTTGCTGTGTCAAGGGTATAGGGAGGACTTTCCACACCAAACAAGCACATTAATTTATGAGCCTATAAACATAATTTAACCTTGAGAAATGTCGTTCATCCTGTTTAAGTTCAACATGCCTGAAATTGTACATGTGCATGAGTATTTAAAAATATCACGAACAAATAGCTCATCGAATCTGTTTTCACACACTCTCCCGAGCCTGTCTTTATGTTAGAGTTGTACAAATAAATGGACTGAAAAATCCTTGCTTTTATAAATATACTTGTTGGAATTAAAATTCAAAGGAACTCAAACCCAAAGGTATTCTGTCCCAGTTCTGGGTATGCAGTGTGAACTTTTGCCCGCATAATTGTAAAAATCCAAATCCAAGCTCTTGTTGTTTCTTCTTGAAAATTTCAGGCAGAAAAAAATATGCTTCTCTGTGCCACTTTTGTCAAAGTTCAGCCTTTGGGAAATGAATACAACTGTGACATTCCAGCCCTGGAAATAAAAGGATTAAAATAAATGTATTGAAGAAAAAGAATAATTTCTGTGATGTAGTTCCTGAATGATGTATTTTGCAATGCTGAAGAAACAGTTCCTCTCAAAACTGTATTTAGTTTCTAAAGACAACCCAAGTACCTGGATTTTTCTAACTTGTAAATAATGAAATGGGAGCTCTGTGAACTCAAGAAGTCTCACTCACACATTTGACTCAAGTGGCCTCTGTGTGAACCCTATAAAATGCTTTAGCTTTAAATTATCAGTTTGAGTTCACGGTCCCTAGTGGTTGCTGGAGTTCTTGCTTTTATCTGTAATTCCTTTTCTTTTTAATTCCTCTTCTTTTTCTTGTCTATTATTAGAGAAGAACCATCTGACTGAGGCATGTATATGTATATATACATATTTTACAATATGTTGCAGTCATTGAGTTCTTTTAAGAGTGAATTGTTTTAGTGAAATGCCAGAAAATCTTCACAAACTGAATGCTCAGAGTTCCCTTGAATAATGAGGCTATTGTTAAATGATTGAACATTTCAGAGATTAATATCATGGTATGCTGGCATGCGGGTTCATACCAACTGTAATTTAACAATGAATCTTCCCAAAGTAAGCAAAACTGTGAATGAGAAATCGGATACAAGACAGCACAGCATGCTAGAACATACAAAGTAAATAAATTCTACACATTCGAATGGTATGTTGGGGGGGTATTTCCACAATATCTAAAATAATTTTATTGTTGGGTAGAGGAAATTCTTGAAGTTTGACGAACTGCTTAATTCTTTATTTCCAATGCTGATGAGCAATGTCTTTATAGTAGAAAAGGTTTGGACTTTTTATAAATCCACTGCTCTGTGAAAATTAGGGTATGCCTGGCATTATCATTTGTGACAGTCTACGGTAAACCACATCTCATTCTGTGAAGGGTTTCAGATCCCTAAACTGTCTTCCCAATAGTGCCTCCCATCATACAGAAAATTTAGAGGCACTGCTAAGTGTCTGCAAACAAAAGTTGCATTTTATTTTTTAAGACATCTGAATTCTTGAAAATATGGAATAATTAGTAATTGAAGATTTAATGATGGCCCAGAAAAAGAACTGAACTGTACTGCATGAAATCATAGTTATTAATTTGTGCATGAATTTCATTTTCCATACTTAATTTAGCAACTGTAGAATATTTTGCTAATTAATTATTAACACTGGTTATTTGTCATGGCAGAACTGTGAGGGAAAAACATAGCTTTCAATCAAAGTAAAAACATAAATGTCATAATTTTAATATGATATACAATAATGTAATCAATTTTTAAATAGTCTTAAATAGCTTCAATATTTAAATATACAGATTTAATATGAATATAATGCATAGCACTAATTAAGAAAAAACAGCATTTATAATAGAAAATGCAGCTAACAGCCAAATGTCTTACTTGCAACAGACTGAGAAAAAATTCTGTAAAATTTCAGGCTTTTGTGGGGAGTGCCACATTAGTAAGTGGTGTTTTATTCTGTCCTGGGTAACAAGGGTGTGATGAATCTGTAGCCTTAATATAAACTCTGTGAATAGGATTTGAGTTTGAACCTATTGAAGACAATGTAAAAACTACCTTTGATTTCTGCAAATGTTGGATTAAACCACTTAATTTAATTTACATGCTGACGAAAAATTATTCTGATTTTGGCAAGGAAAGGAACAAGGATACAAGAAAAGTTACTCATGAGCTACTAAAATGATATACATCTTGCACGTCTGAATGTTCAAGGTCTTCCTATTTCAATAAAAGTTGTGTCTGTTTATATTTAATTTACTTTAAATTCTGTTTTACCTGGTTTAATTTCCCAAGTACTTAAGACAATTGCAATAAGTCTTCAAAGCTGTACGGTTTCACATGGAACTGTTTTTCCAGAGGTGAAGGTTCATATATTGTAGAAGTATATAAATGCAGATTAGATTGAATACAAAGTATGACTGACTCTTCCTTGGTAAATATATGTGTTGTGTTGTAAATACATTTCTAACTTGAGTGTGAGACACATCTTTCATTTTAGTGAAGGTGAAGGCAAGACACATTCCTGGGCTTTAAGAGCATTAAATTTTCCTTTGGAAAGGAAAGCTAGAATTTTAACAGCGGAGGAATTTTTTTAGTTACAGATGTTTCTTTACGTGGCTGTTTATTTACAGGGTTATTTTTCTGAGGTTGGTGAAATTTTACAAGAAGCAAACGTCACTAAAACTACCAAGTTTTCCCTATTCTTCAATAAAAGAGCACCAAAGGACCCAACACAGCCTTCCAGGGCTGTATTAGAGCCCTGTGATTTGAGATAAATGGTGCTTGCATCTTCTGAAAAGCGGGATTTCTGAATATGATCTGTACATGCAGTATTTAAGTAAATGGCATGATCCATAATCTGAAATAGCCTTTTAGGTTCTTTCTTCCTAACATGGAACTGTTCTTCAGTAGAATGGTTCTTGGATTTTATTTGTCTAAAGCAATAATAGTGTTTATAGACATGTGATATAATATACTTATTTTATGGATTTCATAGGTTTTTTTTCTCTCTCCTAGTTCTGAAAAATATATTTTCAGTGGATGTGGGATAATGGTGACTAAGATGCCCATGTATGAGTGAAATCACTACACCCTTAGTAGTAAATATCTCTACCAGAAGATACTGTTATATATGTATATGTTGTTTTAGTGATTCATCAGCTTGCATTCTCTTGAAAATTCATTCTTCACACATGCTACAATGTTCATTACTGTCTGCTTAAAACTAGGCTTCTAACTGTGCTGTTAGGAGCAGACGTAGAAGGTCTGAGTTTCAAAATTGCTGAGCTGCCCTTTCAGAATTTGGTGCAGCAGGATACTGTGAGAGACAGTGTCAAAAGCTTGTATATTACTGAGTGAAGGAACGATTTTTGTAAACACGACTGCCAGACCAAAGTAAATAGAGAAGACAGAGCGTTCAAACTTTAAACTCTTACAGAGCATGGTCTTGTCAGTCCAGTACACCATTGATTCCCTGCAAGTAGCTCCTTCTGTTTGTTCCCCAAGCCATGCACTGGTCTGTGTGAGGTGCTCTGAATGGCATGTATTCTGTTGTTGTATTTTTGTGTGATTATAAGAATTTTGTCCTAACTTTTCAGGGCTTTGTTGTTGTTGTTGTTTGTTTGTTTGTTTGTTTGTTTTTAAATTAAAAATAATATACCGAGAAAGGGCAACAAAGCAACTCAGTCTTTGTTAAGGTACAGAATAGTAATGTCTTATATTTTGGTGAAAAAATGCAAGCATTTAAAATGCCTTGCAGTAGATGAAATGCCCAGAAATTATCATGCAAATATAAAGAAAAAAAAAAAAGTAATTTTGGAGTGAATTTCCCCTTTGTGTGTATTTGGATGTTGTGAGTTCATGTTGCAGTGCATTTTAGGAAAAATGCCTCTCCAAGAAATTCAACAGCAGTTCTTTCCATACTTTAGGTCTTCATAATGTGGGCTTTATTTTCTCCCAAAATCCATGATTTGCCTAATAGAGTCTGCTTTAAACAAAACAAACCTGGTTATGCTATTTAGATATTAATTCATAAGAACGAAAGAGCCTCAGAGTTGCTTATCTAAATCCAATTACTGCTGGTCAAATTCATGCCGGTACAAAAGTTCCCAAGATAAAAGCATACATTACCTAAACGCCCAGAAATGCAGACTGTTTTCAGTTGGGTGGATTGTGCTCAGAGCAATGCTTGAGGCCTTGAGTGAACTCAAATGCTGGGGCTATAATTATTAAGCTCTGAACTCAGAAATTACATGATAACTCCATTGGTTTTTACTAAGCAAGGAAGAGTTCTCTACACTGGTTACTTGAGTTTCAGTTCCAAGCTTCACTTTTTTTTGAGGCACACAAGCAGTCGTTAAAATTGGGTAAAAGCTGTATTTCGTACATGCCTGTGCACCCGTTGCCTTGTAGATGAGGATGGCAGCACATGTGCAGCAGTCAGGTGAGTGGTGAGAGACTTACCCTGTCTGGTGCTACAGACGTATTGTGTTACAGGACTACCTGTGGCCAGGTTGGCTTGAAAGACAGAATACTGTGTGCCTATCCCAGAGGTTTTGTTTCCCATAATGACGTGGAAAAGCTGGAAAGTTTGAGTGGCCGTAACCAGCCTGGCCTCCTACAAAAATCCATTCGTTGATGCAGCAGCTTCTGGTTGCAGCTGTCGCTCAGCCAGCTTCCTGTCTTGGCATGTTGCCTGCCAGCAGTGGGGTGGGTGGCACCTGGCTCCTCTGCCTTGAGCTAGTCCTTAGCTGAATCTTGCTTGTCTCCTGTCCACTTACCTTCCCTGCACCCTAGCTTCCCACAGGCAGGAGGAGAAATGGCCCAAATTCTCTGTGTGCTTTGAGACAGCAAATTCTCCTCTGGTTGGGGTTGGCTGTGGTTAAGGTTCATGCATCTTACGAGGGGTATCACTCACAGCTGAATGGTTTCCTTCAGGAACTATCTCCATTTTAACAGCAGTCATCAAATAACTTCCTGAGAATGATCGTGTTGAGCTTTGTCTGCAGTGTAAGTGCTGATCGACCGCCTGCCTGAAAGCTCTTAACGTGATCTGCTTTGATGTACATACATTAAGGGCTTATTTTGCATTGCTTGCATCTTTCCTGAGTCTGCTGAGTAGTCTGAAAATGTGGGGTGCAATGGGATGGGGCTCTCGAGAGTGATTTTTGACATAGCTCTATAGCCAGGACTGAACAGGGAGATTGTTTCTCTGTGCAGAGCTCTGTGGGCTCTTCCCTCAGTTCTGCTTTTTGTGTGACATGGTGTGAGTTACTGCTGTTGGTAAGTGAAGAGCTTTTAAGTGACCTTTGTAACTTTAATAGTGTACATCAGATGGCTTCAACAGTTTCACTCCATACTGATATATGCAAGAGAAAGTAAAATTGGTTATGTTTGTGAGAAGGTATTTCCACCTTCAACTGAATGTTTTCTTGGAATGTAAGAGTGGCTGGGCTGGGCCAGATAGGAATTTGTTTCAGCAGCTGTGGAGGTGCTTGATGTTAAAACAGGGACAACATGTGATGGTGCTACTCTGGTATCCTCTCACAGTTTCTGGTGGTATGTGACTTCCAGAGCACAAATGTGTCTTTGCTTTTAATTTTGTGACAGATTTTCCCTCTTAGAAGCTGTCCAATAGCTTTTTGTAGTGATATCTCTGTGGGGCATCAGTGTGGGCTGTGGCAGTGAGTTCCCCAAGTTGCTCTCCATTCTGGAACCTGCAGGTTTTAAACTTTATAATTTTCTAGGCAGTCCTTATATATTATGAGAAACAATGAAGACAGCTAGTCACTATTTCACTGCATGGGTTCTTCATTTATGTGATGAAGTCCTAGTCTCTGCAGTTGCTCCTGACATGAAAGCTCTTTTAAAATCTGACCACCTGGTTTTAAATGAAAATTATTACATAAAAAAGAATTAAAAGCATAATTGAACATAAACAATTAGAATGATTTTTAAAAGCACTTGAACGCTTTTGTTTGTGGTTACTATGCATTTAGATAACACTTCAGGAAGAGTGTCTGGAAACCTTTTGAACAGCAATTTCAGTTCAGATGCTCAATAGACACATTCTTGAGGTAGCCATCTCTCAGATTCATTACGTCTATTTCCTTGGATAGCCTGATGCAGTAGGTTATCCTTAATGATACAGCCATTATTTTGAAGGGTTGGTAATATGGCATTGAGGTGAGCTCAATTCTACAGTCATCCTTTTATAACCAGAATTTTTGATTCAATATCTTTGAAAGAGTACTTCCATGAACTGTACTCGGGAGAAGATTAAATAGTGCTCACATTTTCTCACGACAAGCAGACTGTACCTGTTATTATATATTAATGGTATCAGTAGTTTGTAGAACGTAGGTGTGCAGGCTGTTGAATTTTATAATAATTTCCATTTAAATATAAGAAAACAAGAGGTAAACTCTTGTGATGTATTTTATCCTTATTTTTGTGAGCATTCCCATTGAATACATTTTTTTGTACTTCTGGGTGAATCAAATCACGGTTATAGGTAAAACAAGCAGAAAGCCAAACACCTTTGGAGATGAGCTGTAGCTTAATACCAGTCTTCACACATGAGAGAAAGAAATATGACTGCATTTGTAGGAACAAAATACCTTCCTGATTTCATGCAGCACACAAACTAACATTCTTCATCAGAACTGATGTTCTGATTACTGTAGAATAATTACTTGAAATATTTAGTAAAACAGTGTCCAAATTAATTCCAATTACTTTCTTGTGGTAGCACTCAGGGTTTATAGCAGTAGATTAAATCGCTGACATATGGCTAATTGCCTATAACAGTGTTTGTTATTGTGGTGCCTCTTACCACTCTGATGTCTGTTTTTGCAAACGTGGAGGTGTGCACATAACTTTGAACGTGAGGGGAAGCGTTTCCTGAATGGAAGAGAATTCTGTGAGTAAAATCTCTGGTGTAACTAAGTGTTTGCAGGATCACAGTACGTAGCAAATAACTCCGTGAAGCCTGTAATAAAAGCAGTGGAACCACAAATGCCTGTCTCTGCTGGCAAGAAATGTAAACTTCTAGCTCTCACGTGACTTGGATGAAACAACATATCAATTCATTAGGAGTGGCTGGACTGAAATGGAGGCCGGGTGTTAGTTTTTGTTGGCGGAAGTTTAGGTAGGGGTTGTGTTTTATTTGAGGTTGTTGTGGGTTAGCCGCTGATTTTTGTTGGATTCTTTTCCCATATATCTGTCAGAGGCCCGTTAGTATACAAGATAGGCGTGGTTTTGCATGTTTTTACATGTATTTGATATTAAATCTAAATAAATCAAATAAATGAAGATGCACCGCACGGGCCAAATTTCCTGCTGGGGAGGTTGACCCACTGAACAGCCATAAATCACTGAACTGAATTTGGCTTTGCCTTCTTAAGGCATGTGCTCTAATATCTTAGAGGCCAAAGTCAACTTCAGGTACTACCATGAAAGATTACAAAATTAAGTAGAACATGAGTGAGTAAAAAGGCCCCAGTTCTGGAAACACCTGAGGTTAGAGAAGCATGTGATCTCATGGTTAACATTAAATCTGTTATGTATCTGGTTGGAGTGGAGCCAGCTCTGGCAAAATAAATTCTCAACTATCTGCCCGTGCACCCATCATAGTGCAGTGAACAAGGGACTGCGCCTGCCTTCAGAGCCCAAAATCCTTCTGGTCTACAGAGTCAGCAAAAAAAAGGGGGTGGAGAGCGGTGAGGAGGAGGAAGGCTTGTATGACTTTTTTTAGTTCCTAAAAGATAGCTGAATTGGGGCTTGACTTAGTTTACACAAATTGTTAATGCCCTTAGGTCAGATTTTCCTCCTCCTCCTGACTGGTTTCAGACTGAAACAAAATGAAGCAAAGCCTGCTTTTTTCTCCCCAAATGAAAGTCAAATGGAAGCAAATGCTTTTGCGGGTTCTTAGGGAAAGGAAAAACAGTGAAATGGAAAGTCTCACTTCGCATCACGCACGAAAGCAGAGTAAAGAGAGAGGGAGAGACAGTGCCCTTTATCTGAAGCTGAGCGGCTCCATGCCACTCGCAGTATGGAAACCTCAGCTGAGAACTTTCTGCCAGGCACAGGCACAAAATTGCCTCAATTTTTGGCTGATATCAAACAGTGTGTTTAGGCAGGCCATTCCCAGTCTTTCCTTTGGTGCTACTCCCCTTCATGATGAATTTAAGTGTTTTCTGGGTCCCAGACTGAAACCCAAGGGTCCCTTTTACACTCCGTGTTACGGTACCATTCCCTCTTTGTCTCCCTTTTTTTTTNTTTTTTTTTTTTTTTTTGACTGATTTCGTGAGTATGTTTACAGGCCCATAAGACAGAGAAGAGTGTGGCCTTGAATATGTGGAACCTTAGAGTTCTTAAGTTCTTTTCTGTATAGTGGGAGACATGAATTTCCTCCTGAGGTAGAGAAGGGAATAGCAGCAAGGCTTTCCACATCCTGGTTTCTGGATTTCAAGTTGAAGTCACTAACACCAAATTTATATTGCTGTTAATAAAGATTAACCAAATAAGCATTTGTCTGCCATACATCTCAATGGTTTATAATTGATGCTGGTTATTTTCCATGGGTGTTACTTTGCCATCAGAAGAAATAATTTTATTAAATCTTTCATGGTAATATGTCCTTTGCACATGTAGAAACTTGTGTTTCATGGAGAAGTCCTCCAAATGAAAGCCCAGTATATCAGAGTATCAATAATGCTTTTTAAAAAAATGTTGGAAAGGTTATTTTAAGGGAAGTTCTCTTCAATGAAGAGCAAGACATATCAGTGATTTGAGAAATAAATTGTTTTACTTATTCTTCTGATGTCTTGTGTTCATCCATAAATGTCATCTTCTGTGATCTTTTACCAGGATTTTGTGATACTTACTATTAAGTCTGCATTTTTAGTCTTAACCTCTCTGAGGTAAACACAGATACTTATTTTATGGTCTGGTTGCTTTATGTAACAAGTTGTAGCTGCCCGAATTCCCTCTTCACCATGCTGAGTCTATCAAATTGCAGTGCAGTGTCATGCTATCTATGGGAGGTGATATAAATTCAAATGAGTATTACCATTCATCTTGGAAAGAGCTGGGAGATGCACACAAACCTCAAAGGTTCTGTTTATCCCAACTAGATAGAGTGTATATACATAGACATGGATGCACACATGAGCACAGCTGTGAGTGCATGCATATAAAAAGTGACCATAATTCCTGCATTTTCCTTAATCCTGAAGGAATGTGGTCTGTCTGTATTTAAACTAAACAAACTTCAAAAAAACTACATTAGTCAAAGAAGCCTCTTTACTAGTGTCAGTGTTCTAAAATCCTTACTATGATTGGCATTTATGCTGGCAGTGCATGGACCAGAGATGGACAGGTTGTGGCAAGTGCTCTTCAGGGGGATTCTAAAGGTGTTTTAACACAAGGAATCTCTCCAGGATTATCAGATGAACATTTTTCAAGAGCTCTAGACCTCTTCCTTGGATATGTGTTACATGCATGCAAAAATCACCATGTACTTTACTAAAATATAGTAACTTGTACCTCTGATTTTTGTTTTCTCCATAGGTATGGGAAAATTGTATCCACAAAGGCAATTCTTGACAAAAACACAAATCAGTGCAAAGGTACGTGCCAAGTGTCCACCCTCTGAGTTCATTATCAGTTTGAATGATTGACTGGTGGCTTGACTGCCAAAGCTCTGGCTCCAACTGTGCAATCAACATAATGCACAGTATATTACAAACATATTTAATAATGCCAAAGCTTTGAGTTGTGCTTCCAGTAACATTGCTCATTAATTTTTTTCATTAACAAACAAAATGAAAATCACAAATCAGAACAAGTATCAAATTGCTTTGGCAGAAGAGTAAATTACCTTCTAACCACATAGTGCTGTCTGATTTGAATGATATCATCAGTGATGCAAATTGATTTCCTATATAAAACTGAGAAACCTTTGGGAAAAGTTTCCCAAGGAAAACCTGGCCTAATTTTTCTATTTTTGTGAAGTCTTGGCGTATGCTAATGGAAGGAGAAAATATTTTTTATTACACAAATAGATCTACAAGTTGCAATACCAAGATATAAAAAGAATTCCTCTTCTAGTTTTATGTTCCTAATTTTTCTGTTAATGTATGAAAATATTTTTAGATGAAGTATAGCATGTTTTGTGTGTGTGTGTAGATATATTTGCCGAGAAAAATATTGACTAATGTATGTAGTAGTATCTCAGGACTAGAATTGATACTCATTTATGAGTCTACACTGCCACTGAGTCTGTGGGGGAGAAGCTGTGCCTTAAAATGTTTCTTATAGCTTTCCACTAGTGGTGTACAGAATCCTTTTGGAGTAATAAGATCTACTACAGTGGGTTCTCCTGACAAGAAGCTCATTCTGGATAGCATTTCTATATGGGTTACGAAAAAGAAAAGGCATTGCAGTTCAGGAATGTCTTGTGAGTGGCCAGATAGGGCGTGAAGAGAAGCAGCAGAGAAGCCTTCTGGGGAAATTATGAGATGGGTGCAAAATCCTGCCACCCGTACCAAAGATGTTTTTGAGATTCATAGAAGTGTATGTCTTTACTGCCTGCCAGAAACAGCATTCATTAGCTACTCAGGAGAGAAGCAAGTTGGAAGTTCTAGTCTTAGAAAACTCCTCTAACCCAGTTGGTCATGGGCCATTGTCGTAAGTTGCACTGCTGTGCTTTTGCTTTTGCCTGAACGTATGTTTTATTTCCTTGGGGCACTCTTCTGGCAGAATTCTGATAACATCACTCTGTATTTCTTTGAATATCACACCAGGAACAAGACCTCATTGTGTTTGGGGTTTGGTGGGTTTTTTTGCTTTTTTTCGGGATGCATTATAAAGGAATACCCTTGTGAGCAGAACTTCTTTTGCTCCCATTACCACTGGTAAACAAGGAGAGAAGTGGATCTGTTTGTGAAACACAAAATGTGAAGTGAAAATATTGTAAAGAATATGAATGGTAGAATTTTGAGAAAGAAAAATGTCTGGGCTTGGTGTTCTTTATATTATTTTTAGCTTTAAGATTATTTTAATAGGAGCCATATAAAAATGAGTTGGAATTTTCTGTAAGTTTGCTTTCATGCTGTTGTATTACACTGTAGGGCAGAGATATCTATTTGTATTTTCAAAGATGGATCTTTATGACATAAGTGGTGCCATTAAAAGATCATAAACATAATTGGATTTATTAACAGTATGCTTTATGGCATAAAAAGAATAGATGTTTTACTGCTTTAAATGCTGGGTACAATTTCCTTTCTCTTCAGTAAGGCTGCCAAAAAAAAGAAGCTGCTTCCCAGGAATCAGAAGTGGAAGGGACCTGAAGAGGTCAGGACCTGCCTTGGGGCAGGATCAGCTGTAACCCACTGCTGAGGAGTATTTCTGTAACCTTTGCTCAGAGGCCTCCAGTGGTGGAGTTTCCTCAAGCTCCTCAGGCAATCTGTGATAACACTCCCTCTCCTCACTATAATGAAGCATTTCCTAATGTCTAACCCAAATCTCTCTTTATGCAATTCAAGTCTATTGCTTCTTTTCTTATCCCCAGTGGACATGTAGAGCAGTTTATTCCTTTCCTTTTTGCAGCAAACATATGTATTTGAAGACTGATCTTCATCTGCCTTATCTTTTCCTTGGACTAAATACTAGTCCTTTAACTTTTTCCTTAAAGGCAATTTGTTTTAAATTTCTGAATATATTGCACTTTGCTGGTCTCTCTCTAATCAGCTGTCTCCTTACTTGAAGAACGTGGAGCTGGGCATAGGATTTTAGATGGCCTAAATTTTATCATTTTAAATAGTATAGAGGGGTTTCATTTGTCTTCTCTGTAATCACATGACTCTCCTCTTTGTTGATGTATACATATGAACAACTGTGTGTTTAAAGTATAGATGCATCTCTGAGGCACAGGGTGTTGCATGAGAAAAATGGTGCTGGTTTTATGCTGAGAGATTCTGTGCAGCCCATGGTTCTGTTACTCTCTTCCAGTGCTGCTGCCAGCCAGGCATTCCTTATTGTGTGCTCTGCTCTGGGTTGTTGATTATTCCCTTCTAGAGCTAGAACTTTTCATTTGTCTGTATTGAATGTTATCCTATTTTTTCCTGTGGTCTCCTTAATTTACTAAGATTTGAGTGTAATCTTAAGCCTCCGGAGTGCTTGTGGCACTTACCTCTTTAGTATCCTCTTCACAGTTAATAAATGGTTTCTCTAATCCACTGGACAAGATAATGTGGAAAAGAGTGAATAATAACAGACCTGGGGAAGACTTTTGAGGAAAACCTCTCAGTATACCAGGTAGTGCAATACTGAGCCATTGAGAGCTCCTTTTTAAAATTGGATCTGCTAATCAGTTTGACACCTACTTCACAGCATTTCCTGCTAGACCTTTTTTCTCCTATCTGCTCAAGTTATGAAAGAGAATCAAGGTTTAACTAAAATATATAATACTGAGCTATTCATAAGGCTGGTTACAAAATTATGATGTGACATTTTTACTCTTTCTGAATCCGACTGCATAGGACTAATCACGACATTTGAGGGTCTGTGAATGGATTTATACAACTGTTTGCTCCAGGATTTTTCCAGAAGTTGAAACTCTCTCTAAAACAGTGGAGTCTACATCTATTCCCTGGAAAAACCCAGCAAAAAACAACAAACAACAGCAACCACCAAAAACCCCTCCAGAACACAATCTCCCTCCCCTCCAAACAAACCCAAACAAAACCCAATATTCAAACAACAAGACAGGAGAAAACCACACTACTTGTTTGCTTGTTTGCAGTCTTTTGGGTCTCACTCACTTTCTGCCAAGTACAAGATTATCTTGTTAAATGAACACATCATCCTGTGATGTGTATCCAATGAAGTAGGGTGGATTAAATTCAAGGAGATGATAGAAATTATCACATGATTAGTGATTTCAGAATTTATTTCAGTGTCATTTATATATTGACCAAGGTATAGAGTAAAGCTGAAAGTAGAAATATTTCATTTAGCGAGGAAATTATTTCAAAACCTCCATGTAACAGCAGATCTGTTAAAATAGGTTACTGCTTAGCAAGAAGTGTTAGGTTTCCTCTTGGAAAAATGAGGAAAACACTCAGCGCTGTACTTTAAGTCATTCTCCAGTATTCCTCAGATTTTTAAAAAGATACCCACAACATTCTTGTCATGATAAGGAGCAGTGTTATCTAAGGATTTCCCCCTGGTCTGAATTAAGCAGTCAGATCTAAAGTAATCATATAGGCTGCAAGGGAGTTCACTAGGGACACCTTTTGACATAACCTCTCATTTTCAGATTGCTCTTTGTTGGTGGCATAACTGCTAAGTAGGCAGAGGAGAAGTAACAATCACCCTATAATAGAACAATATATAAAACAAAATAAGCACAGTCATGACAACATGGCCAGAAATCTCTGAACAAAGCAAAGAACAAATACATATGGAGAATAATGAAAAACAGACACATGATTCATTCAGATGTTCAAACACAAAATCCCTAATGAACAAGTTGGAGAGTTTTGGCTGCTTTTGCTTTTTCCCTTTCCCTCCCCTCTCTCCCTCTTCCCCTTGCACATTTCCCTTCTGGGCCTACTGTATTTGCTAATTTAAAAAGTGGGGGAAATGAAATAAAAGAAACCATTCAAGAGAAGCGTTAATCTGAAACGTGTAGACTCTTCTCTTTCCAGCCCTCGTCCCCCACCCTCTCCAGCCTGGCTTGCCTTTGATAGACCTACGTGCTCGGAGCTGAGGGAATGAGTAATGGTTGTTTTACAGTACAGTTTCCATACCTCATAGCAATGGAATACAGAACAGTTAATCTGCCAAATACACAAACCCATTTCTTAGAGTATGAATTACTGTCATCTGCGTCTGCCCTTGCAGACACTGTAATTGCATGCATGCAGATTTGCTTCCTGGTTTAATCAGGGGCTTGCATGATTTTGAGTATTTTGCTAGTACCTTAGAAGAAGCGCACAGGAGAACGACTAAAAGTCTGAAATCCCACCTGTGGGAATTACTTTTTTTTTAGTAAATAAAACCTGTGAATCACAGTACTTTGTGGGAGACAAACGCTTCAGTGGTATATTCTTCATTTTATGTACGTTTTTTTAAACCATGGGTGACTTGATTTGTTGAATAGCAGTGTTTGTCTTAGGAGAGAAATGTACCTAACATGATGAGGGGAACTATAGTGACTCTGTTTATAATTTTAATATTTCATTATGACACTTTTCTTGTTGAGAAAGCAATGATCAATTTCTTTTTAAAATATGAAAGCTGGGGATGCAGATATGCACTCATTAGGATTGTGGTAGGTTTACGGTTAAAAAAAAAAAAGCCATGAGATCATCTGTGTTAACCCACCATATATCACATACAATTTTATTTCTCCAGTTGCCTTGCTGTTTTTAGACCAGGACATAAAATTTACCATGACCTATTTTATAAATTGAGAGTTTATTTGTGTTACAAAAATGGAATAACTGGAGGCTTACTATAAGTGCTGGAGATAATTGGAATGGCATGATAAAGTGGTGTTTCATATCTCCCAAAAGGAGTCTGTCCTGCCTTGTGTCAGTGTTGCTGCTCATCTGCTTAAGTTCACCAGCATCCCTAAATACTCTAATGCATTGGAGCTTAATGAGCTGCAGGCTTCTGCTCTGGTGTTCTGATAAACAAAGCTTATAATCATACAGTAGCTATACCTTGGTATGTATGTTAGATAAAATACTTTAAAAACTTCAAATTTTACAAAGTATTCTCTGCACATATTCTATGAAGAGTGAAGGTTATTTGTGATTATATGAAATTATGCATTTTTAGTTTATATTTTTAAATTCATATTCGTATACTTAAGATGGCACAATTTGGTTGTGACTAGCAATGTGAAGCAAGACTATATAAAATAATGAGCTGGTGGGAAACAGCTAAGCTACACAGAAAGCTATTTAGTTAATAAATTTTATTTATTGGGAATAAGCTCGAATTACAATAACTGTGCTGTGTAATTTATGATTCTCAGAATTGCCATTTTGAAAGGGAAAAAAATCCAGATGAGTAGGTCTGTGCCTGATCACAGACTGTAAACTGTTCACACTAGGAGGGCGTGCACAGTGTGCTTCAAGGGGAAATGGATCTTGTAGAAAGTAAATAATTTGTAAAACAGACTTATTTAATTTTGAAACTCTGGACTTGTGTAGCTAATAAATCAGTCCCATTTTCGATGCCAGAGTAGCAATAGATGTACTGATTTTTTGTGCATTAGATTTGTTTGTTTGCATTTCTTTTTTTTTTTTTCCTTTTTGATCCGCTCCAAAGCATTATGTAATCAGTGGCATAATAGTTCTCAGGTTGATAAAAGTGTAGCAATACGGAATATTTTAATTCAGCAGGTTTTCTGACAGTGAGGCATTTGTGGAGGCCAGACACGTGCTGAGTGTGGGGCAGGTGCTCAGCAAATTTTGTCTGTGGCTCTGCTGATCCATCTCACCACTGACCTGTAGCAGCCACAACTGATCTGGTCCTTCTGTTCCTGGGTCTCCTGAACAGAGTGCACAAACTATGCTGAGTTGTGCCACTTTTGGTTAGCAAGCCAGCTGATAAAACCAAATCTCCAGAGCTAGAAGGACAAAGTCTTCAACAGTGTCACTGAGTCCCCATTTTGAAACGGTTGGAAGGAAAAAAAAGCAAGCTTGCAATGCAGTGTGTTTTGATAAGATACATTAAACAACATGAGGCCAGTTGTTTAAAATTTGTAAATATTTGGAGATTTTTTAGTCTGTTTTCTGGGGGACTTTTTAAACTTCAGTGGTTTTTTACTTTCACTCCTGTGGTTTTTATAAGTAAAGGTTGATATAATTTTTTTTCTGTTTAATTTAAAAAGTGATATTACTATGGAACCACATGAGACCAAGAGTCAAGTCTTGAGAAAAAATACCTAAAGGAGACATTTGAACACCATGACGGCAGGCATACATCAAAATGAAGTGAAAGGAATTGCCAGTAAAAAACCATGAGGTTGTCCCCTCACGAATGAAGTGTAAATTCACACCCTAGCTTAGCAAATAAAAGCTCATTTGATCTCTGGGCTCATGAGCTCTGATGCTCTGTAAATCTGACCACTTTAGGAAGTTACCAGAAACTATATGGGGGGCGACAATGCTGCATATATATATTAAAAATAACTACATAGTTGTCTCCTTGAATTTACAGATGATGTGTTCATGGGTGTTTAGGTATCATAACAAAGCAATTTTCCCAGCACCTGTTGGGTTGGCCAGCAGGCATTATTACGTCTTGGCAAATGTGCCAGTGTTTTGCAAAATCTCAGTTTAGCTTGGAGGTAGAGATTCTCCCGTCTGTATATTTTTGAATGCTTTTCACATCTGCCGAAGTGAAATAGGAGAGGATTCAATGAGTTGTGCCCAGCAAGTCATCATAGCTGGACCACTGTGTCACAGGGGTGAGGACTCAGTGACATACCCGCCCTAATGTCTGCAAGATGCTGCTGCACCTCAGCAAACATTCTTGACTGCGTCTAAACAGTGCTCTGTCTCAAGCAAGACCTCTAAAAATTGTTTATTGAGTTTAAAGCCAGGTCCTCTACAGAGGAAACTCCTTCCTAATTAGTTCCCCAGACACTTTCTTAAATGGCTTCTTTGCAATTAAGGAAAAAATTTCCTGGGTCATTATCTTTTCATAAATGAACTCATGGCCTAGCAAATATTTTCTGTAAGGAGACCCAAGATGCTCAAGTATTCTGTGACATATCTAATCTGTGATTATTCTTAATTTACTGCTTCCAAAATCTGCAGGCCCATATCACTGACAAATAATTGGTTTAACTTTGTTTCCTTCCAGAGGAATAAAAAAGTAAAATTTCCATTTGTACACAGTGATTAATGTTTTGATTCATTGGTCTGTATAAAACTTTGCCAATAGCTTGGCATGCACTTGAAAGGCATTTTGGGACTGGGTAATGCTAGTAGGCTCTTAGTGGTCTCAGCAGACTTGGAAATGTCTATTTCATATCACAGAAATGAACAGAAGAATTTTTTTTTATCTGAACAGTGGCTCATAATCAGCTTTGTTGAAAGCTTCCTTACAATGCCTTGGCTTTTTCAAATATCTTGAAGAATCACTTTGCTTGAACTTTTTTTTCTGATGCCATGATACAGCATCCTAAACACCAGTAAATCTGTTTGGCCTCTGGTTGCTTGAAGGCAGGTCATGTCTTCTAAAAGCGACAGCACTCTCTTCAGAAGTTACTTTCTCAAAAGTCTCAAGACCTTCAGCACAGCGGCTGACCTGCAGAAACCCGGGGCAGAGGCAAGGGGAGGACAGTGCCCAGCTCCTTAGTTTTGCTAGAGCCAACTCCGTTAGGCTCTCTCAGAGTATACAGCATATGCAAAACACATGCTGCCTTGATATAGTGACAATTTGATAATGAATCCAATTGACAGGCTCTTATTGAACGTGGGTACTCAACAGGAACCATTCTGAATCAGATCTGTGAGTTACAAGGCGACTTTGGTTTGCCAGCAGAGAGGTCACTGCTCGCTCTTCCCCTATTACCGCACATCCCCCGCTTTTGTTTCCGAGCAGCATTCTCTTACCCAAGTGAAATAAGTAAATGTTCTCTTTCTTGGTAGAGGGTATACTGTGAAAATGAAACACTAAGAGACCGTGCCATCATTTTTATTAGGTCTGTCTTTCTGCGTGTCTGAGGGCTGCCTGTCTGGAGATGGCGTAGGATTGCTTGAGCAGGAATAGATGTGTAACAAGGAGAAAAATCATAACCACTGGCAATAAAGATGTAGCTCCCTCGATGCTGAGCAAAAAACCCACCCACACCAGTTCTGGGGAAGGAACTGGTGGGCATTATTAGTACTGCTCCATCTATTTAGGCTATGGTAGCCATGTACAGTTATATGAGCACTAAAGCTCTAGGTGCTAATCAGCGGTACAGGAAACAACTGTACTCTGTAAAAAAAAAAAAATTAAAGGCAACTTTGCAGTCCAGGTCTTTGAAAAAGAGCAGGGTCCACAATCAATTTAGGTACCATAAGTAATATTAGGATTTTGAATGGAGTTTATTGAAATTTCTTTAAAATACTGAATTCTCCACAAAAGAAAACCCCAAACCAGCCTTTCAGCTCTCTTGAGAATAACCATACATTTGGATAACATTTAGTTAGTTTTTTCCAGCCCAGAATGTTTTGAGGAGAGCTAAATTTATAGATGAGAAAAGGAGGAGGCCATGTCAGGGGTGCTAGAAATGACTCCTTCTTGATGAAATAGTTTTTGTCTGACTGGGTCTTCCCCAGGACCAATAATTGGCTGATGTTTTCTTCCATTAGATGGCAGTGGTGTGATATGTGGTTTCTCTGGACCCCCAAATTACAAGTTTTAATAAAAAATTACAAATGGTTAAATTTTCTTTGTTTGGTTTCCAATTTCAGAGTCTCCAAGCTGTCAATTTTTTATTCACATAGAAGTTTACAACTTATTGTCCAGTTTAAAGCAAAAGAGGGCTGGGACTTTCAGAAAGAACCAAGTTAAATATTTTCAGAAAATGAGCAGTTATGTAGAATGGACAGTCAGTAGTCCTGCTACAAGAAATGCAGGATGGATTTAGTTTTGGTCCACCTGAAGTAACTACAGTAATTCACTAGTTGCTCCTCTATGGTGGAACCAGAGCTTGTGCTGGTTTTGGCCAACAAGGAGTTTGGGAGGGGCATCCAGGTATGAGAGTAGAGGGTGGAAACAGTAGGGAATGCTTGAAGAGAGGGATGGGAGTCACTGCAGCAAGTTGTAGCATCACACTTGGGATAGGACATGGGCAGAGGCAAGAAAGAAGGGGCTCAAATATATGAAACGACGGTCTTTCTTTGTAGAAAATTCTAATTTTTTTCTAAACAAAGGAGAAGAAGAGTTGGTTATTTTTATATGATCTTTATAAAGATCTTTCAGGTGCATTCCTTTGTTGCTTGTGATATTAGTTGTGCTGTTGTTTTTTATTAACTTATTAAATATGGAGCAGTAAACACTATTTATTTTTAAATTAATTGAAATGGACTTATTGCCCTTCATGGCTTTTTATTAATTGAATATTTTTGCTAAGCTGTCTGCTTTCAGAGCAAAGGTTGCCGTGAGGAGATGGAGGTCAATGGGACCTCCATTTAAATGCATGTTATCTCTATGTTAATTGCCTGCATATTTAACCAACCAAGCATGTCATTCTGCAGAACATAAAGGTTTTTGTGGTCAACCTTTAATCACAAAACAGCAAGAAAAAGTCTGAGTGACCTGGTTTGCCTGAGGTATCTTGGTTGCTCTTGTCAGTCACTTCAGCTCACAGTAAATTGCAGGGTAAATTCCACATAATTGATGGAAGATATCTTTAGAAAAAGCCCCAAAACTGAGGGAAAAAAACCAATCAGTGCTCAAAATTTTAGTGCGGTTTTTGTTTGTTTGTTTGTTTGTTTATTTGTTGCATATTATTTTAGTAATTACATTTTTAAATATAAACAGGTTTTATTGCTAGTATAGTCAGTTATTAGAGAAGAAAGTCAGGGAACAGATATTAAATATGCTTCGAGTTTTGGAGAGACATACATATTTATCAAGTTGGGTGAATTTGAGTTCTTACATCAGAAAGAATTGCATAGCTCTGCCTGCCATGCTCTACTTTCTTGGGTTTTTACTGCAGAAGTGGTAAAATTGTTACACTTAAAGGAGAGGGGTGTATGCTGTGCAACAAATCCTTCTGAGGCTGCTGGGATTAACAAACCTCTGCTGTGTTTTCACCAGTGTCTAATAGTGAGATTGAGATTTTGGAATTTAAAAGTGTTTGAGATTGCTACCTCTGTCAAATTTGCTTGAATGGGGTCAGTCAGTTCAAAAGTTATGGGAACAGAGGGGCTGACAAGGAAATATGTGTAGATATTTCTGCTGCGTGTTCTTTGCCTTGCTTTCTGCTTCTTTTGTAATAATTCCTGGAATTCAATTTGCCTTTCTGAGCAAATAGGAAGCTGACACTTTTATGGACATTTCAAAGGGCATCATAATGTAAAACCAGAATTGTCTCCCATGTGCATCACTACATTTATCTACGTTCAATTTCTTCTTCTGGTTTATTACCCAGTTGCTTACTTTAATAAGGTTCTTCTGCAGCTCTTCATGGATGCCTCTCCTGTTTTGTCTGCTAAATAATCTTGTCACCTCACTGCTTAGCCTCTTCTTGTCATTTAGGGGCGAATTGTGCAGTATGGGTCCTGGCAAAGTTCCATGTGGAAGTCCACTGGTCCTGTTCCCCCCCTGTAAGAAAGACCATGCCCTCTACCCTCTGTTTTTATCTTTTAACCAATTGTTTATCCAAGAACTTTGCCTCTTAAGCTATGGCTGCTTAGTTTCCTGAGAAGTCTTTTGTGAGGGCCTTGTCAAATGTCTTTTGGAGGTCTGAGCAGACTAAATTAGCCAGATCACCCTTATCCACAGGCTTGTTGACCTTTTCAAAGTACTCCAATAGGTCTGTGAGACCAACCTACAAAAGCCAGGTTAACTCTTTAAACATATTTTATTTTCATTGATTTTACTCTGTTTCTGTAATTTCTGGTGATATGACATCAAGTTTACAGGTCTTTATGTACCTGGAGTGTTTTCAGAACATTGGGACCATGTGTGCCACTTCCCAGTCCTCGGGTACAAAATCAGTTTTAGGAAAAAAAACCTGCACACCAATTCTTAGTGTGTATAGTCAGTTATTGCATCCTGGAGCTCTTTTCAAACTGGGAGGGTGAATACCATCTGTTGTTGCAATTTGTTAGTGCTCACTTTTGTCAATTTGTCCTATAACCTTCTCTGTGGTCATTTAAAATTAAGAGTTGCATCTGTTCTGGGCTTCCTAAGCAGCTGCTCTCTGAAATAGCACCTAAAAATGTGATCTTTGCATTGCATCCCATTTTGCCCAATCTGTGTAGGGATGATAAAAGTCCTCTATGAGCACTCCACTTTTCTGCTTTTCTGCATAGTCCTGCATTTCAGTTCTTGCAAGTTGTGTGTTACTCTCTGCCATGCTTTGTCTGATCATTTCTACCCCACCAGCAGAGCCTGCTCTGTCATTGCCATGCATGTCAGATCTTGGTGTTAAGATGATCCGCTCATTGCCTCGCTTTCACAGTCCTTCTGTGACTGTTTTCTGACTGTAGTATCTATTTAAGTTCACCCATCTTATTTCTTAAGGCTTAAAACACTTAGGGAGCCACTAATGTTTCAGTTGTGTTGTCAGCACTGCATTTGAGTGACTCCACGGTTACTTTGCATTACAGTATGTCCACTTTATTCTCCAGCCTGTTGTTTTGTGTTTTTTGCAAGAGGGATAGATCTAGTGATCACCTTCTGATTTTCTCAAAGGTTACCAATTCCCCCATCTGCTTGCCTGGAGAGAGATTGTCATCACTCCAACCTGCTCCTTCCTTCTGGTTAGCTCCAAGTTCTAGAGGGACACTTTCAATGCAAGAAGATGCAACATCAGCAGCTCTCAGTGGGAAAGATGCAGCACTGGATTACATCCTGCTTTACCACCTGAGTACTGCCTTGAACTGGCAGCTGCCCTAATAGACCTGGACCTGCTGCACTTGTGTGCAGCTCTCCCATGGGCAAAACATGGAAATGATAGTTGGCATAGTAAATTGGTTAATTCCCACTTTAATTTCTTCTCCCTAAGTATATGAAAGGGTTGTTCCTACCACTTCTTTCTATCCAGGTAACCTATTTGACCTCCCCTCTTGTTGCTGCCCTAAAGACAAAAGCCAGAATTTGTTCCTTCTTCCGTGCAGTCAAGCTCATGCTCCTATGGTCTCAGTTTAGTTCTTGGAAATGCTGAGGCTCTTCTTACTCGAAAGAGTATAGAGAAGGATTGATGAGGAATGGAAGACATAGCATTTAAAAGAACACTCACAAAACCAGAACAAAATGGAATGTCTATGAAGAAATCAGTGTCTGGTATTAGGAAAGGGAAAAAAAACGTGTGCACAATGCTGGCTGCAAGAATAAGTGAGAGTAATTAAAGCCGTGATTAAATATGGGTGAGGGTTTCTGACCACCAGAGCAGCCGAGTTTCGGTGCGGAGGGTGGAGCAAACTCAGTTTTTATGACAGTGGGAGTTGTGGCACGAGCATACTTGCGAGTGGGGTCAGGATTCTTGCCTGTATGCATGCACTTATTTGTAAGAGTTCCCCCAATATTCTGAGTCTGGAGTCAGGCAAATATTGTAAGATGTATTTTCATACAACTCCTTTAATAGTCTCAGTAGCTGCTCCGCAATGAGCACTGGGGAGGGACCTGGGAGACACGTTCCCCTTAGGACTGCTCTCCTTGTGGCCATTGGGGCTGATGTGGGAAGTGGGCTCTGCTGGGTGCTGGCTCAGGGTGCTTGGGACTGTGACACTCCACCACAGTATCTACAGCCCTTCTGAGCAAATCTCTACCTGGAGGACAGCTTCTGGGGCAGCTCTTTGAAGAAAAAGCCTGGCTCTTGAGCTGAAATAGAGGGCACGTGTCTCACTCATCCTTAGCCAGGCTGGCTGGCTGCATTGGGGTGTATGGGAGTGTGTGGGGGCAGCTGTCATGGTTGGCTGAAATGCTTGGGAGCAGGAGCTGGAGGAGTCAAGTGTGGCTCTGTTACAGTTCATCTCCTTGCAAATTACCTCTGTGTGTGCCAGTGTGAGGCCTAGGAGGTGTCTGCAGGTTTGCGCATTAAAGAAAAAAAAAACAACTCCAAAATGGGTTTTGTCAAATTAACCTTCAAAGGCCCAGCAAGGTGAGCTTGCAGTGTTTTAAAAGTGAGGATAAGGCAGAGGAATGGCTATGCAATGTTCTTCTATTATTTTAAGTGGAAGTTTCGACTGTCACTGAGTAATTTCATATTAATAAGGCTTGTAAGAAAATAGGATTTTCAGATTACACTTTTAAAGCCTTATGTTCCCGCTGTGTTTTAGGGAAGAGTGGAAGCCCATGTTACCCATAGGAC
Source organism: Melanocharis versteri (assembly GCA_013397845.1). Taxonomy (NCBI): domain Eukaryota; kingdom Metazoa; phylum Chordata; class Aves; order Passeriformes; family Melanocharitidae; genus Melanocharis; species Melanocharis versteri. The sequence continues at coordinate 710,637 of VZTG01004087.1, forward strand.
TAAGTGAAACCAGAAATTTCATTTTAATTTGGACAGTCTGTACTGACACTCAGCTCCTGGGTTTGGCATTCCTGAAAGGGAGAAGAAAAGTGGAATGTAAAAGGGGAAAAAATTTCCAGTCAACATTTGGTTTGAATTTACATACAACTTCAGAAAAGAATGGGAAAAAGGTACCATTATAATTACAGTGTAGGTCCACTTTATCCTCAGAAAAATTAGCTGTTCTGTAAATCTCCCCTATGCCTTTCTTTCTACATGCTTCATCAGTATCTCTGCACTATTATTTTATTCTGGTAAATAACAATTTAGATGGAGGGAACTTTACAATACAGAAATGTTTGGATTGGCATACAGAAAATTGTACTTCATTATTTATTTTACTTGTTTTATTTATTTTATAAATTGAATAGCCCCCCACATTCCTTCAGAAAACAGAAATAAGATCTAATACTATAGGTTATCTCTGGTAGAGATCCACAGATTGAAGGTCTAGTCTGTGCTGTTCAGGACATTGTAAGAAAATATCTTGAGTTAGGCTAAAGAAGGCGTCCAGTTCTAAGGCCTCATTTGCCCTTTGCAGAGCCGTGCTATCAAGGAGCTTGTGATAGATAGGGAGATACATGTAAATATGAGTGTATGTGTGTGGAACTACTTCATGAGAAGCTGATGTCTCAGTCCACCTCATACAATTCTGAGCATTTACGTATAAGTTATACAAGGCTCAGTTCATAAACAATAACTAAAACTATAATTTTGATCTAGTGATAAACTTTCCTAGAAAGAGTAGTTTAATTATCTAGATTGGCACTGACATTTGAAGTTGAGAGTAGGGTTGAACTCATTAATGTTTCCATTTTGCAAGTGTCATTTACTCTGCTTTCTGAATTTTCTGAACATAAGATGGGGCCACCTCAGGACGTGTATGCTTAGTGTTAGATGCATGCTGAAGCACAGTCCTGAAGAAGGCTTTGAGTTTCACTAAAATCAATCTTCTTGATGAAACATGTGTCAGCTCTGAGGCATCCTGGTGCTTCAAAGTTCATTTTAGGACAAAGAATGTGTAAGCTCACTATTACAGAACCCACAAATGCTGCCATTTATACTGAGCCCTGCACCTCGGTATTTTGTTTTATAGGACTCTTAGAAATATTACAGGCCTGAGGATATATCTGAAAAGCTTCCCCTCCCTTTCATGGTGATGTAAAGGTCTGACGCGCTTGGAATGAATTTGATCATTACAGCTAGATTGCGTGTCAAAAATGTTATCTCCATTATTTCAGTGAAACCTCGACTACGTGCTTAACATGGTGGCAGCCTCAGGGAGTGCGTATCCCACTCACTGGGAGAGGACATTATACTCCTGGTATTTATGTTGGCTGGCCTGCATGCTTGTTTTAAGCATATCCTGTTTGGATCTTTTGGATCACTTTTCAGATTTGGGGCTGAATCGTCAAATGTTTGTCAGCTACTCTCAGAAGTGAGATACCGAGGCTTACAATGTCTCAAGGTCTGTGATACTTTTGGAAAATACATCGCTGCACTTGACAAGTGCTTGCTTGTTCTGTTTGCACTACTACCTCTGAAGCTGCACATGCATCAATCCCTGTGATTAAAATATATTTAGTGGATTCTTTTGATGCACAATTCTGTAAACTCATACATCTGTTTGTGTGAGTGTGAATATCTGCTTTAATTATTAAATGGGGGCAGCTAGATGAGTAAAAACTTCTGGAAGGCTCAGAGTTGATGTAGAAGTGAAGAGGACATTTTTCTTTGCAAACTCCTGGGAGAAAAGAAGGTATTTTACAGCAACTGGCAAAGAGCTTATAGGGCACACTTCCAAACCTTCAGAAAAAGTTTCCCACAAAGACTTTTTTTCTTTTTTTTTAAAGTCATGCTGCAGGAATTAAGTTGGAGATATCACTGACCGAAAGGACATTTTTTCTGAATGAGCCGAGAACCAAAGGAAATGACTCCGGGGTTTGAAATCCTTTTATTTCCTCTGTGGAAGATATCTGTGCAGCTGAAACGAACCATTCTGGCTGGCTCCAAGCCAAACTTTATGGGAACTGAGATTAGGAAGTTCTATGGTCAAAATAGCCATTGAACAAATTGCTTCCAGTGTAAAGCCTCAAATTTCCTGATAAAGCTACAGCGTTTAACCCTTCTTTTTCACTTGGGTGAACAGCCTGCCTGTTATTAGGCACAAACTGTTTATCCACTTGTGGTACCGGCAGTGCTTTCAGAATTGCCTGCAAGGGTTTTGCTATTTTTTACTTTTATGTGAGGTAGGCAAAGCAAACCCCAGAAAAAAAAATGTTAGAACAGTTTTGGGTGATGCTTCCCACTTAAGATAGCAGGAAAAGTGCTATAAACAAGACATCAGATTGCCAACTGCAGTGTATGGCATTTTCGTCTTGCAGCCCTTTCTGAAGGGATGCTTTATTTTGTTTTATGATGGTGTGAGCTGGCTTGCTTGGCCTTCGTGAACTAAATGAAGAGGCAGCAGCAATAGCAGCTGTTCCTCTGAACTGCACTATTGACTCCAGAAAGTGCTCAAAAGCAGCGTGCTGTGACTGGAGCACCGAGCCTGGCCTCTGGATGGTGTGGCATGAGCTCGCTAATCTTCAAACAGAATTACCTGATTTAGAACAACAAAATGCTACAATTTTGGTTATGGATTTCTTTTGCTGTTACCTTTAAGCTGGAAGGCGTGGAAGGGTGACAAAGAGACCTAATGCTGGAATTGGGAGCAGAGACCAGGTGTGCTGATGTGTCCTTACCCCTCTGTGCTTGGAACTACATTGGGACAGGCACTCCTGCCAGCTGCCTGTGTCCCCATCCCCTTGTGCACATGCCCATCTCTTTTCCACGTGGGCGGTGCTTCCAAGCAGAGCTGGTGCCACGTGTGTGCAGGCTGTGTTTTGGGCAGCTCTTGAAGAGGATGTTGGTAATTGCACTGTAGCCATGGAGCTGGGACAGGATGTGGCCTCATCCGCTCGCTCTGTCCCTACCAGCACTGTTTTGTTCCCCAAAGCGCGTGTGCCTTTGTGCGTATTTCGTGTTTCATGCATTAATGCCTTTGCGCAACCTAAATTTAAAAGTCCTAAATCTTAGACAGGTGTTTCCATCATTTCACCTGAGAGACTAATTCCCAAAATAATAAAACTCATTATTAGGAAGGTTTTTTTTTTTATATTCAGCCTAAATTTTGTTTTACCTAATTTAATCCCACTACTCTTCATTATGGTTCCTTCCCTACCTCTGGGCACCACACTAATTAATTCATCTCCCTCTTTGGTTTTTGCTTCTTACCCTTCAATATTATAGTTCAATGTTAAAATACACTCCTCTTTTCATGTATTTACTCAGCCCAACAGATATATTTGAGCTCCAGCAGTCTTTCCTTGTAAAACTTTCTGCTGACCTCTATTCAATGTTATTGTTCATCAGTGAACAAACCCTCTGGTTTGTTTACAAATTGCTGGTATGAAACTGATCAGAACAAGATGCATTACCCCAGGTAAGTGTGTGAGTGACATTGTAAACTGGGATTTTATATATCAGTGCCTTTAAACCATTTTTGTTTGCTTTTTCTTGGGTTTGTTGTTGTTGTTTTTTGTTTTTTTATTTAAAGGCAGATTGATTGTAGCTTTTATGATCTGTTATGAAATCAAACCAGAGTCTGACACTTCTTAGATGTACTTAGGAAGTCCTATTTAATAAGTATTTAGGGCATAGGTAATTTTAATAATTTGATGATTTTTGCCATTTGATATATACGTGGGTGTCCTGGCATAAAACTTTCAAAAGTCTTGGCTTGCATGTCTCTCCTTTTCCATCAGTGCTATTTCTGGAATGATTTCTTATCATTTTGAGGCCCCTTCTTTATTATTCTGCCCTTTGTTGGTTAAATAAGTAATTAGACTCTCTGTTCCTTAATGACATTCTATCTTATATTTGTACACAGCTATCACATCTGCCCTCCCTCATTTTTTTCCCCTGCTATTATCATCTGTGTCCTCGATATTACATGTCGGTTGTAGGTAAACTTTAACAACGCACTAATGAAACAAATGCTTAGTCTGTCATTAGTCATCTGAACCTTGACAAAACCATCATTTCTTCTCTTCCTTCTGTGGGTATCTGACCCTTCAGAAGAGTCTTCTGGCCTTAAAAACAGGACTTTACACCCTAAAAATAGGTCTTTGAGTGCTCCAAATGAGGAGCATCATTAAACATGAAGAACATGAGGCTTTGAGCTGTAAGTGAGGAGATTTTACCCTGAAATGAGGCTTTGTCCATACGCAGGAGGCTTTTGAGGAGAGGACCAAAGCTCTGGGCTCTAAAAATTAGGATCTGGGCTGTAATAGAGTGCCTTTGAGGCTCAGAGGGGAGCTTATAACTCTCAAAAACTACCTGAAAGGAGGTTTTAGCAAGGTGGGGTCAGCGTTTCCTCCCAAGTAACATGCAACAGGATGAGAGGAAACTGCCTCAAGTTGTGCCAGGGAAGGTTTAGATTGGATGTCTGGAAAAAATTCTTCACTGAAAGGGTATTCAGGTATTGGAACGGGCTGCCCAGGGTAGCGGTGGAGTCACCATCTCTGGAACTGTTCAAAAAACCGTGTGGATGTGGCACCTGGGGACATGATCTAGCAGTGAACATGATGGTGCTGGGTTAATGATGATCTCAGAGGACTTTTTCAACCTTACTGGTTCTGTGACAAAGGGCACTTAGGATAATTTTTACATTTAAAAGTCTGCACTCCAGTTTCAAAGGGAGCACAGTACCATCGCGTATTACCAATCACCTTAAAAATAAAAAGACCCAACCAAACACAAGTAGTAAAAAAACCCAAACCAAGCCCATGTCCCAGCTGATGAGCAAATAAAGGCTGGAAAGAACACATATTTGTCATTTGGCAAATACAGTATATTCCACTACAAAAAGTAGGAATGATATGAGCTTTTCATGAAAAGAATAAATCCTTTGTTTGAGATGATGTCTGTTAGGATATGTTGGCCAACTCCTTCTGCAAAAAGTCCTGTAAGTTATCATCTGAAATTTCTCCAGGACTTAATATTTTGATAGGATGAATAACAGAAAAATAATCTGGCTTTCTGTCACCTGATAAGGAGGAAAATCCTCTCTGGACCATGTTCCTAGGATTGATTAGGAATAAGGACCAAGCTGTGTAAAAGCACTGATGATACTACTTGGCCTGAGGAAAATTGCTGTAGGCCACTAATAAATGCTGAGCTGGAAAATTAAGAATAAGGAGTATTTTGAAAGAATGCTCTAAATTCATGCATTTTAAGTCTTTACTTTAAGAGATTATAGAAGAGTTCTGATGGATGCAACAGGAAGTTTGGGTAAGCTCAAACTGGAGAACGGTCACAAATAATGGGCTAATGGTCACTTCAGAGTTAATAGACATGTGAAGTGATTTTGCAGTGTTTCTATTTACATGGATCAGCAATAGGACTAAATTATTAATAGTGAGAAATTTTATTCCTTATAAGAGTTTAATGAATTTAAGATCTCCTCACAGGTGGTCTAGTAGTCTATTTTGAGATCCTTTCAAGGAAACTGAAGCTACAGGAGGAGGGAGGGTGAGGTTGTCTTTTATCCACAGTCTCAGAGGGAAGTGTTGGCAAAGCTAAGATTAAACCTTCTGAGTTTTCTTTGCTGTCTCGTGTGCATCTCACAAAACTCTTTGCAACTGTCTTCAGGAGGTAAAGAATTCATAAAATCCACTTAGACCAGAAAAAGTCTGCATTAATTGGTGTAGTTAAAACTAAAACAGGGAGTCCTGGCAAGTTAAATAAAATTATTGAATGATAAATACAAAGTCTGCATTTTAAAATCCTGTGTAGTTAACCTGAGTTTCCAAAAAGAGATTCCCCCTTTTTCATGTTGCACAGTTGTAGGGAAACATAATGATTTCTGGCCATGCAAAATACTAGAAGTGCTATGAAAATTCCAAATTTATCCACTAAAAACATGCAGCAGTACACCTCATGCAAATTATAGCTACAGTGACTCAGGAAAATAAAAATATAGCAGTAGTGATGGATAAACAATTGCAGATATATTTCCACGCATATGCTTTTGAATTGATAATGAGTTTATTGTGGCCATGCATCCTTGTGGTCCATCTCCATTACTATTTGAATGCAGTGAGTTTCACAGTTGCCATTGTTCATGGAAGGTACTATTTAGATTAGTGTGGGACGCATTTGTAGTCTTGGAGGGAGGACAGTATTCCATCAGCATTTGCCATCAGAAAGCAGGAGTGTGCCATGGTACTTCGCTGCTTTAAGTTTAAACTCGACAAGCTCAGCACTTTGTTTTTTTCTAGAGAGAATCAAGAACTGCTGGATGTAGTGTTACACAGTGAAAGGTTTTTGATAGCTAAATAAAAATCAGACACCTGTATTTCCTTTTAAATGATTGACTGGAATGTTGATGTTGTTCCTGGAAAAGCTTAAATATGTAAGTGTCTGTGATGTAAGAACTGACATAAAATTTCATATTTAAGTAAGCTGCTTCCTTGCGTAATTGTATCATTGAGTTCTGAAGTAGTGTTGCCTGTAGTAGTAGCAAATTGCTATCTGTTCTTTGCTAATATTATAAATATAGCTCCAAACATTCTAAAAAGGTGCGTTGTTTTAAACTGGACATTTCTGGAGGGCTGAGCTTGAAGAAATTTGTACTAAAATATCTGGTGAAATATTGGTATTTATTCTCTTACAGACATGGCAGTACATTTTCCTCATTTGTAAACACTTTTGAAAAACATTGAGTTTTCATTCGAACATTTGTTAGTAAAACAATAATTATTTAAATTGTTGATTTCATGGGTAATTTAAATCATTACACATGACTGTTTTGCACATGGAAAATACCGTAGGTGTGTAACTGTTGTGAATTAACACATCAGAAGTATAAACACTCTGGACCTATGAATATCCTCTTATTAGACCTATATTTCAAAAGTGCAGGGTTTGCAGTAATTCTTATCAGTCCATTTTTAGTTTCTTGCCTTTTTTTTTTTTTGGTAGCTCTCAATTTGATTTCCTAATCAATTGTTGCAAGCAAAGCTAACACACAAATCCCATGGGCGTCTCTGTCTCCACATTTATGGCTTCTAAATTGCTGTTCCTTAACTGATAACTCTTTTCTTTAAACCACCCAGGCAGAGGTAATGCCAGTGGAAATCAAGAGTCATTCTTCCAATGTCATTAGTTAATACATTGCCATGAAACTTGTTTGGTAGTATCAAGCCCCTCGGTGCTCAGAGGTGTAAGATCCTGCAGAAGGATTGGGGCAGAGCTGGTGCTGCCACCTTTCAAACAAAAGGATTAGAAGTGACAGGCAGCTCTTCTCTTGACTGACTTAAACAATCACTATCAAAATGATTATAGTCATGCTGCATTCAGTCATTTTGTGCTCTATATGCTAACACCAGTGACGGGATAGAGGAGAGGGTGTTTTATATGCATTGGGCTATGTAGTTGGGAATCTGCTAGTCACTTGTCTCCCATGCTGTTATTTCCAGTAATATTCTTCATGTTGAAGCTTGTTCTGAATGTCTTAAGTACTGGGGAGAGGAGATGAAATTCTCCTTGCGGCACTCTCCACGTATTTTTTTTTTGAGTGACAGGTTGCTTAACTTCTCTCTGCTTCAGTGTTTCCCCATATGGTATAAATGAGGATTATCTGTCTGTCTTGGATTCTTCCATGACTTGCATCGCTGAAGTATCTGAGTGCCTCCCAGTCTTGGATGCATTTGATCTCCCAGCACCCCAGGATGTGGGAGACGTACCGTTAATGCCATTTTACAGAATTTTAAAGAAAGTGTGTGGTAGAGCAGATTTTCCAGGTCAGTGGTTATGAGACCTTTTTCCCTGCAACCGTATATAATACTCAGAGAAGGTGGAGGATCCTGAGAGTAACATTTGCTTTTTTTATCATCCTCCTGGATGAAGGTGTCAGTTGGCTAGTCGAGTTGGCTAAATTACTACTGCTTCTCTTAGCCAAGGTAGGCCCTGCTTACATTATAACCAGGACAGTCTTTCAGGAAATAGGCCGTGACACTGACTACACCCCTGGTATTTCTCAGTAAAATGTAGGTATTCTTAATCAGATTAGAGCTGGGTGGTCGAAACTGCTGTTCACACAATCACAGAATGGGTCAGGTTGGAAGGGACCACAGTGAGGTCATCTGGTCCAACCTCCCTGCTCGAGCAGGGCCATCCCAGAGCACATGGCACAGGATTGTGTCCTGGGGGTTCTTGAATATCTCCGGTGGGGGACACTCCACAGTCTCTCTGGGCAATCTGTTCTCTACTTGCACAGTAAAGAAGTTCTTCCTCATGTTCAGGTGGAACTTCCTGTGCATCAGATTCTGCTCATTGCCTCTTGTCCTATTGCTTGGCACCACCAAGGAGAGCCTGGCTCCACCCTCTTGGCACACCCCCTTTAGATATTTATATACATTGGTGAGGTCCTCTCTCAGTTGTCAAAACTGAGCAGGCCCAGCCCCCTCAGACTACTTTCATAAGACAGATGCTGCAGTCCAAAGTAGCTCCAGTGATGTAGCCACTGCATTTCCTGGGCTAAAGTAGACCAAGACTAGGGAATGAACATAACCTTTCTCTCTATCTGGGAAATGGTGCCCAGTGTAAGGATGGGAATATGACCAGGTTTTAGGTAATATTTAAAACATACTCAGTCTTGTGTTCAACATGAATTTAATAATAGCATATACCACAAGTAAAATAAAGTAAGTGTCTTGAATTTGTTATGCAATACTGACATATTCTGCTGCACCAGAGGGTGTCACGTGTCAGCATTACAAACTTACAGGAATGATTGCTGTCTTTGTGGTTGAAGCTGATGCCTTTCTTTCCTGAACAAATTGTCTTGGGGATGTGTACATGGGAATGAGCTTGCCCTGATTCTCGTAGCAAGCTGTGAAGCAGCTGAGGGGCAAGAAGCCCCAAGGAAAGCAAGGACTGTCCTGAGAAGTGTTGCAGATGCTCCCAGTTTTGTGGGGAAACAGGATCCAATCGAGCTCAGCCTTGCAGCCCTATTCTTTTTCCTTTAATCAGTAGATTACCAGGGTAAACACATTTGTTTCAGGGACACTGCAAGACAGGACAAATAGCTAGCTGTGATCAAATGGCTTCCCAAACTGTATGTACAAAACTGTCATTGGGAAGCAGAGATGGTAATTCAGTATCATCAATGCCTTTTATTTCCTCAAAGCATGGGAATATTTTAGAACAACAGCCCTCCACATTTGTTCCTCTTTTCTCCAGCTCTCTCCTCTGCCAGCTGTCTAATCAGGCAACAGGTACTAACACTTGCTCTTTTTAGGACACATGTTTTTTTGAAGATACCTGTACTTTCTTTCCATGGTTCAGATTTGCCCACAAAATTGAAATTGGACAAACTATTTGGCTTCTTAGGGTATGCTTATATTTGCAGGGGCTATTTGCTTTGTGTTAGTGAAGAACATTCTGGTATATGTGTTTGTATAAACATACTTCTTTTGTTGTTTTTTTTAAAGCCTGGGGGAAATTTGGAATTGCCCAGCATCTAGTACCTGAGGCTTATGTCTGTTACTGTTGCATTGCTCAAAGTGCATCCAAAAAAAAAAGTTCAGGGATTTCTATTTTTGTCCTTGCTCAGGGTGACATGCACACACATCTGCGCCTCCTGTGTTGTCTGTGTGGGGTGATCCCAGGGCATGGAAGGATGAGTTTTTTCAAGGCCCCAATTTAGTCCAGAGGCTTTTCAGTATGTGTGCTGTGAGCTGGTACTCAGCCGTCATTTCCTCCCTCCTGCTAGAGCCAAGGACAAACTCCTATCTCTCAATACATTAAACCTGTCAATGTTTGACATAAGCAACCAAAAGATTGATGAATGGAATGTGAAGCAGCTGGTTTGAGGGTGTGTTATTTTGTTATTGATAGGCCACCACTTTTTTTAACAACAAAACCTGTTTCAAAGGTGTCTATTCAGTGGTTATTTAAGGTGTTTTAAGAAAGAAAAACAAGTTCTGTCATGAACATCCATAGTGACTTGTCCTGCAAGTGACTAGTTCTGTGCAAACCCATAGATTTCCATCATTAATTACTTCTAATGGAGGTACTAGAAAGAGATTTGATACGTGCATTTCCAGTAGTTTTATAAAAATGTTTCTTCAGCAGCAGTAGAGCATTTGAAGGTCACGTATCCAGTGTTCTGCTCTAAAGCATGACAGGACACTTGTCAGTATTTACCTGGGATTATAGCTCTGGGCATGGAAGGATCGTTCTTAGACACCACAGAGTTTCTCTGTTGATCTGGATCCTACTCCTTACTCTGCAGAAATGAATACTCAGCCACCTTCTAGGTGTCTGCAACTGGTTCCCCTCTTTCTAACTCCTGCCCTCATTTGTGTCCTTTCCCCTGCCTGCTTTTACAGAGAAGGCAGACCACTTCAGCTGAAATTCTGCAAAATCTCCTTTCTTCATAAAAGGCCTTCTTAAATCACAGTCTAGGGTTTTTTTTTTTTTTGTACCTGGAATAATCTTTTCAGCCATCTGCCTTTGCATAAGCCTTATATTTTCTAATAATTTTATGTTCTATTTTTATCTGAAACAGTGCAAAGGGCTGAAATTGTGGGACTAGTGATGAACATACCAGAGGAGGCTGTTCTTGACTATCAAATCTCTTTAAATATCTTCTCTTACAAGTGGCAATAATTAATAATTAGGAAGGGGAAAATGTATTTTCTAATTATTTATTTGGCAGGAAGCTTTTTCTAGGAAGATAAGTAAATACCAAAGGAACAGTGGGTTGAAAAATATTGTGCAAAGTTTATGTCAACAAATTATGTTAAGATAAACAAAAAAATCCAGAATGTGGGCTTTTGGCTCTTGATTAATGTGCTTTTCCGGTGTTTTGCTGGACAGGATCACTCAGTTACACCATGCTGAGTATAAAACCCTTCTAAGGCTTTGTGCATCTGTTTCTGGAACTCTCTCACCCAAGATATGTTTTTATTTAAAAATCCTGATGTGTATCAGTAAGTGCAATGGGCAAGTAGGTCTTGGTGTAACCTTGGGGTCATTGGAAATATACCAGAGAAGACTTTGGTCCCAGCATCTCTTCTCTTGCAGATGGCCACCCAAGTGCAGTAGCAGTGTATTCACAAGCATGGATGTTTGTTTTCGTCTGTTTTTTAGGGTAAGCTTAACACTTGCTGAACTCACATATCTATTGTGTGACAGATGGGGCAAAAGCTCTGTGTTCAGAGGTGGTGTAGGAAATGAAGAAGGATCGCATCCTGGTTCATAGCATAGGGCAAAACAATTCCTGCTTTCTTTAACATTTAAAGAGAAAAGGGTGTTGTTCATATTTTTAAAGCTTCAGGACTATTATTTGAAACTTACACATATTGTGGCCCTTAGAATCATCAGACATGGAGTTCATATGGAAGGATTTCTATATTATTTTGTTTTAATCCACAGACTTTGTATTTTGTCTCTAGATTCTAGAGTGCAACAAGAACCCACATTGTGTCAAAAATAAACAGGATTAAACCTCAGAGGAAGAGGAGACTCCAGTGACTAAATCAGGACGCCATAATTACATATGGCAAATACATATGTTTAGTAGGTTTTTGGTTTTGGAATTCAGACTTTGGTGGCAAGGATAACATAGTGGTTATTTATCGGAGCTAGCCCCAAATACTTTGTTAGACTTACATCCCACATTAAAGTAACTTGTGGATTTGCATTTTCCGCGTGTTTTGAGTGTTTGTTTCAGTTCTTTAATAGTGCAGTGTTTCAGCTATCCTGAAGTAACACATGGATAACAGCTGTAGGAAATCATGCAAAAATTTTATTAAGCACTAGACTCTGAAATTGCCTTTTTCCACTACAAATGCACTGACATCTGGGTCATATCTTCTGGTTAAATCCAATGTGCCTGACAGTGTAACACACGAACAAATGAGGAAAACAACACAGAATGCACAAAAGAAGGAAATATCAAGTCCGTGTTCCTTGTGTTTCGGATACTGTACTCCAGAATATCTTTCAGATTTTCCTAATTAATCAATCTGAAGTTCTGAATTCTAGAGGGGATGACTATGGAAAGTCACTATGACAGAGCTGGCTACCACTATAATGAAGTTTTGAGGTTTGTTATTTTCTACCAGTCAAGATTGCAGGAAGTTATGTCCAGAAGGTAGAAGCAGGTGTCCTCTGCAGGTCTTGTTACTGAGCAGTGAAAATAAAAGAGATCAGAAACCATTGTCAAGTTTTCTGCAGGCTTTTACAGTGAGAGGTGGTCGTAATTTCAAACTGACTGTAACAGACAGCAAGAGAAGTGCCAGCTGTGTGATGATTAACTGTCTGGATAGCCTAAAATTTATATCTGTGCATTTTTTTTCTTTGTAAAATTGAGATTTGTATATCCACATCACACATAAGGTTTTGCACACTAGTCTGTCTTTTAATTCACAGAGGTTAACATGAGAAAAATGTCGGTGTCCTTAGAAGTGAAAAACTACTGAAATGAAATATGCAGTCTTTCTTCAGCTGGTAGTTTAATATGTATAACGTTTCATTAGTTACAAAACATATTTATTACAGGCTTCAAATTATCAATGACAGCTCGATAGTATAAACCTGTTGTGAGACATATTCCTTGTAGTATTAGCATAAATTCTGCAGTTCCAAGTGAGATTAAATTGAGGCTAGATAATAATAATACTTATAGAAGATAGGGCTGGGAAGAATTTATTTAGTCCATCTACCTGATCTTAAGGCAGGCTGATTCATTTTCTACAGTTATTCCTACATCCTGTCCCCAGAAAATTCCGTGGTTGGGATTCCTAAACATTACTAGGAAATGCATACTGTGCTTACCCACAGGGTTTGGGGGTTTTTTTGACACCCAATCTATTTTCCTTGCAGTGTTTTAGGCTATTGTTCCCAATGAACAAGGGAACATAGTTTTATCTTTATACATAGCAGCAGCTGTTAATTTGCTAGATGACCATCATCCTGTCTCTGCTCTGCCTTGTCCAGCAACTGGACCCTGAGTTTTTCAGTCTTTCCTCTTAGCTTGTACTATCTAAGCTTGCAATTATTTTTCTGTTCTACTCTGGACTTAACCAATTGGCCATGAAATGTGGCTTTCAGAAAAGGGCAGAAACCTCTGAACTGAGCAGTGGAAAGATTATTGTAGTTGGTATTTGCACCACCTTCCTGTTTACTCATTGCATTAAGATCTGCTCTTTGGTGCTCTGATGGCATTGGTCACTTTGCTAGCACTATTAACTCCAGCATATGTTTTTCAAAGCTGTTGCCAGGCAGTCATTCCCCTGCTTAGTTAAAAGTATGTCTCTGGTATGACCTAAGCATCGTATTAGATTACTTTTGTTGCAAAATCTCTTCTTACCACTTTTTTTATTCTTGCCATTTATATGGCAAAGTCAACAAAGGAAGGAGAGAGGGAGTGAGTGAAGACTCAGATGAGCAAGTTACCATGAAAAAGCAAGTTCTTGCGTGCTCCTCAGGGACTGTTCAGGTTCACACACATCTCAGGACATTGGGGTAAAAAAACCATTATTTACCAGAGAGATTACTGTCAGCAAAGGAGCAACAAGCTGCTTTGCATTTTTTTATGGAGTGAGAATTTGCAAAGGGGGTAGCAAAACAGATGATGGATAGTAATTTGTTACTGTATTGCTACTTTGGTTTCATCCTGAATTATAAGAAAAAATAATTAGGCACATTTTAAATATGAAGGCCTTTTTAAGCATAACTTATAATGTAGTGAAAAAGTCTCCTAATTGAAACTAGAAATTGTATTTCTGAATTTAAAATTGTGAATTATTTTTGTTCTTTCTATTTATTAGTGATACTTTTTGAGCCAACTGACTTCAGAGCACTCAGAAATTTTCTGGCAGTAAGGAAATAGAATCTTTCTATTTTTAATAATTCAGTTGAAATTTTTAGTCATCCAGTTAAAATTACTTGGAGAGGAATACACAGTCCTGTTCTAGAAAGTCACATTTGAGCTAGATCTCATTTTAAGGATATTTTTTCCTTATGTGCAAAAGAAATTCATAACCTTTTTTAAAAAGGGTGAGAGGGGAGAGGAAGAAGAGACATCCACTTGACTCCTCCAAAACTGCATACAATAAAATTGCAGGGATGGCTTCAGACAGATCTTCCCACACAAGACACATTTACATGTTCTCTGTATGCACAAAGGCTATTTCAAGTGAGGAAAGGGATTTGGTTTTGAACGCTTGGTGTAATCTCTAAAGAGCTTTCATCTCTCTGCTCAAAGTTCTACTTTTGAGATTTTTCAGTAAAAATCATCTTCTGGTACTTGCAATGCCACCAGGTTCAGCTGCCTGCAAGCTTCTGCATCTCACAACTGTTAACTCAGAAGTGCTCATGAAACTCGTCGGTTCTTCTCATACTTGGTATTTCATGGTGTCAGTGCACATACAGACGTTCTGGGAATGCCATTATTTTCTATCCATGTGTGGGTTTAATGGGATTTCCGAGTAGTTCAAGAGCTTATTTTTCCAAGATGCTGAGAGAAACATGAACACGTTAACACAGTGGCTCTGGATTGCTTTACCTGAGCTTTTTGCATTGGTTCATCATCTATTGATGTGCAGTATGAAGCAGTGGACAGTATCTTAGGAGAGCATAAGAATATCCTTCAATCGAGTAAAAAGTCAATAAAACACATTTTTAAAATGAGCCTGAAGGCACGAGCTATTTTTCATAAGCTCGGCTCTTTCTTTTTCAGTCCTCTTTTCTCTCCAGTCAGGTTTTGTTATTAAGCACTGTGGCTTTTTAATCAAAGCCCAGAGTTACCCGGAGTACATTTTTATGCTGGCTCAGCCCCAAGTGCAGGCTGCCGAGGCTGCACATCGACAGAGAGCCCAGAGAAGCGTTCCTCAACTTGGACCTTTTGTCCCAGCTTACTTCCTGTTGACCGGCGAGTGGCCCTTTGCCTGGCTTCTTGTCAGGTTGTTCACACAGAAGAGAGTTCAGTGTTTCTAAGGGCAGCGAAATCTTGAAGCAGATTAAAACTCGTATGTGATGCTCTTGGAGCAGGAACACCAGCTTTTCCCTTTGTGGGTTTGCTAAAGGACAAAGGTCGCAAGGATGAGATAGAGCGGTTTGGTATGCTGGGGTGTAATTACACTCCTGCTAGGGAAGAACAGCACAAGATATTTACTGGCTGACTGTTCTCCTTAATGGCAGCGTTGAATCTCTGACCATGTGTAAAGCCTCGTGAAAATGTACTATTACTTGTCAGAAAACAATTTTAACACAGTTGCTACAGCTCTGTTGCAATATGTCCAGCCTAAGCACGGCCTTCAGGAGCTGGAGGAAAGAACTGTATTTGGACGCGTCCTTTAATGCAAAGCCTGTAGTAGGATGTGTTTGTCATATTATCTGTAACATCTCATTGTCTAGCTCCTTTCCTCTCCTACGTGCACGTATCAATATATGCTTTTATGCACATATAAATATGTACAATAACTTCAGTGTTTATCACAGCAATAAATATATAGCTGTAGCTGCAGCAGTGCAGTGATCAGATAGAGAGCCCTGAAAAAGTCATTGGTGCCCCAAAGCTCTTGTTTTTTCTTCTCTTCAGCTGAGCTGGACTACAGACAGTCACTGCTACTCCCTGTGAGCGTTAGAGGCTTTGCCTTGCTTTTTTAGTCCTTATGGCAGGGAGGAAAAGTATTGTAGTGAAAACCTTTCTACTCAGGTAATCCTGTGTGCATCCCATCCTCCTGGCACACCAGTATTTTACTGCAGTCCTGAGCTACTGGGAATTGATAGGAATAGGAGATTCCTTAACTACCTGGCCTGGAGGGTGTTTCAAGAGAGTAAGATGAAGGCTTACAGAATTAAATCAAGAAAAGAAAAGAAAGATGAGGCTGAACATCCAAACCCCACTTTTGGAGAGCAGGCCTGTGCCACAGGCTGCTGAGGGCAGTGGCCGGGCATTGCTGTGAGTCACCTCACTGAGCACGACAGGGCATGGGACACAAATGCCTGTTTATACAGGCAGGGGTGGGCAGAATTAAGCCTGTATTTTCCATGCCAAGAGCTCAGTGTGCTGAATAAAGATCAATCTAGGTCCAAAAAATGTTGAAGAGCTTTTTGTGTATCTGTGTGTGTGATTTTGAAGATTGAGAGCTTAGCTTTTTCAGTGATTTTTGAGGATACATCCAGGTTAAATTTGGTAGGAAGGAGCATGCTTGTATGAGGTTTTAATGGGAAGCTGTCTCAGAGCAATACAGAAGTAGGTTATGAGTCCTAGTGTGTGTCTCTCTCTCATTCCTCATTTCTGTGTCTGCATTCCTGAGGGACTCCTTCGTATCACGAAGCCCATTTGACTCATGACCTAAGACAGATTTCTTTTCCCAGCTCAACAGAGGTGAAAGGCTAGGGCAGTGTCCTACAACCAACCTAGCTTCCACATTGTTTTCCAATCTGAAGCATTTCAGTACTTGCAGATAATTTCTGAGTGTCAACACACTGCTTCCAATGGCTGGAGTGTAAGGGGAAATTGTGAGGTTAATTGAATATTTAAAAAAAAAAAGCAAAAAAAATCATAAATAGTTACTAATACTAAACATTTTAGAAAATTAAAGGGAAAAATTTCGTAATATTTCTAATTGTAGAATGCCATTAATTGTTCCAATAATTTATAAATATAATTTAATTTATTGCCGGCATTTTTCCCGTCTATACATTCCTGGTATTGTTGTACTTCTAATAGCATAGCTTTCAAATTATCGTAAAGGAAGGGAAGTAATGCTTTATACTTACAGGAACAAACATTGTTAAATATGGGAAATAAAAAATTTCTTAATTTTTTTCTTTTGTTCTTTTAAACTATGTGTTTGTTCTAAAAAACTTCTCCCTTTCATAAAATGCTTTTATGTTAATAAATAGCTGAGCTTATTACACGTGGAAACTTATCCCTCTCCCATATGTTAGGACTCAAGGACCATCTTTTTTTGGAGCCAGACCACCTATCCATGCATTTATGTCTCTGATTTTCATGTCATCTTTATGGTTTTGGCATGGGCAGCCAGACAAATTAACCTCCTTTAATCCACTTTTTACCTCAGCTTCCAAGGTTTTAGGTGCCTGAGAATCCCCTTGAAACCTACATCTTGGTCTGTAAAGTTACTCAGCTTATGGATCACTTATAGTAAAAAGGACCTAATTGCCCTAGAAATATACAGAGGCTAAAAAAAAGAGGGGACTGGATTTGTGAAATGGAAGACAAAAGAAGGCAATATGTGTCTTTGCTGGAAACTTTTTATGTCTTTGGGCAAGACCAGTGAGCACCGGTGGTGGCTGCAAGCTGAGAACGTGGAGGGACTGTTCCGAGTTTGAGTATTAGAGGGCTTCTTTGACATTTGTCCTTTTTTGAAGGACTACAAAGGAAACACAGTGATATCAGAAGTGCATGCAGCTAAGAGGCAGCCTTTAGCTCGGCCCCAGTGTCACAGTATTGAAAGGCTGGTCAGAAATGGATGAGCAAAGCGTACTCACGCTGCTGGCATGAGGGGCGCCAGGAGCACAAAGCCACCGGCTCCCAAGTGGCTGAAAGGATAAACACTCAATTTGCACACACAAAGAGAACACTTCCTTGACAAGGCAAGCTGAATTGCACCCAGGGAAAATTCCACATGCCCTTAGAAAAGAAATAAAAATCAATACACTGTTTCAAAATACATTTTTATTCCCTGCTTTCAATGACTTCTGTAAGCTGCATGTCTGCTGCCTGGCTTCCAAGTCCAAGCAGCAATGATACATTAAATAGCTGTGTTTTTCAAAAAACAATTTGTTTTCTTTTTGACTGAAGTGAAATATTGAAGAATCCACTGGCAAGAGTGTTAAATTAGTCGTTTTTTATTGGATGTCATTGGTGAAAGAAGAAATATGCAGTACAGATGTGTACTTGAGTGCTCAGGGAGACAACTGTAGGTGGTAGGATGTTGATCATTGCTTGGCCTTTTGGCCCAGTTCAAAACATCTGCACAGCTCAGCTGAGTTTTGTTTTTTACTGGTTGGATAGCAAAACCCATGTGTCAATACAGAGTTTGAACTAATGAAAGGACTATTTTCTTGGCTATCATGAAAAAGCCAAGAATGTGGACCATTCCCAAGCATAAATGTTCTTGTCTGTAAATATTTTAGTTACAAGTAGGTGTAGTTACAGATAGCCATCACAAAGATAAGACCCTCAGACTCAAGCCCCCAAATCTCTGCAACGTTTTTTAAATCCAAATAGTCACTTTTTTGCCAGTTACTGTATTAGCAGGCAGTGTCAGCTGGAGCAACACTTCCACTAATTTTTTTAAAGTTAGAAGTAAGCTTTTTGCCTAGTACTTTCTTATGTCCTTTTCAGTGCTGTTTCAGTAGGTTTTTTCCCTTTGAGATCCAACTTTTCTGTCAGCTGCAGTCAGCAGTGAATTAGTACTCTTGGATGAAACAGGGGTTTCCCATCTGTTAAGTCTTTTTGAGGATTTCTTCACCTACTCTGGATTGGGGTGAACCCAAGATTTTAAAAAATGGAGGCAGGGAGAAGAGGGTGAAGGAAGAAACAGAAGCTTTTTCAAATCTGAAAGAAAGCTTATACCTGCAAAAGTATGTTTTCCAACTATCTGCTGGTCTAGTAAAAGGTATTTTGTCTGTACCTGCGTTTCTCCTGTCCTTAGCTTGGCACTGTTCTAGTAACCATGGAAAGAAACACCCCGTCCAGACAGCTGGCTGAGAGGTGAAAAGCTCAGGCTGGAGTTCTGGGTCTGAATCAGCACCCAGCCTGGCCCCTTCCACCCCCACTGAGGGTGTCCTGACCCTCAGGCTGCTCTGCCTCCTTTAGCTCTGTCACAACTTTTAGTGGAAATTACGATGTGGAGGTGAAAGGTCTGTGGAAACCACGATACTGTTTTGTGTTAATTTAAATAGATTGGGGTATTTTTCAGAGGAGGACTATTTGTTTGGCAACTTCCCAGCCCATTCTGCTGTTGAGCCTGTAGTATTTGTATCTGCCTTAGGAACAAGTTGCAGAAAAAAGTGTTAATGCCTTGGAGAGTCGAAGTGTTGGGTTATGTAGCCCAGGAGAGCGAACACGCCTGTGCCCGGGACTGCTCGCAGCCTGCACTTGGGCAGAGGAAAGCCTGAAGCAGTTTGGCGTAGTTTGTACTGGCACTAAGACTGTAAGACTAGAAACAATTGGAGCAGTGAGGAGTTTGCTAGGCTGGCCTACAAGCCTAGAAGTTAAATTTAATCAGAAGAAGTAAGCATCCAACTTTTGGACATGAATTGACCACTAGCACACAGCTGTAACTGTGTGGGGCACTACAAGATTTTGACTTGTATGTGGGAAGTAGAAGTGAAAACCTTGCAGGCAGGAGCATGTAGGAAGACGTCATAGTAAGATCTGGGAAAGCCTTTGATTTAGAAATTAAATAGCTACAGTAAGTAGTATAAACACTGTAAGACATAAGGTTTATGACTGATAAGAGGATTAAAACATTGCTCTGACATTAGACGTTATGCACCTCCCATCCTCCTCCCTCAGATGAAAGTCCCTCTTTAAGCTGAGACATTTTGGTGCTTACCAGATGAACGTTAAGAGGAACATGCTGCCAAATGTTAACTCTAAATTAAGTTGTTTGTATATTAAGTGATTATCTCTTTAGGTGCATGCCCCCAAATGAATATCTATAGAGAATCTTTTATAAATAATTCTTTCAGAAAATTATAATGATAAAGTGACTTGTAAGGAAGAGAGGACAAGGATTCATTCCCTGTTGTGATGCCTTATTTATTGTGAAACCTATAAACAAATGGTGTAACAATTAATTCTCTGGCATATCAACATACAACATACAGATTCTACCTTCAGCATACAGATTTGACCAAGATTTTCTTTCTTTCTATTTGTGCTAAGTCTATATAAAAAGCTTGCGAATTCTTCCTGCTTATCTAGAAAAGTCATCACAGCATCATAGTTAAAGCTGTATATAAATGGATCATTAACTGGGGTTTCCAGAGACTGGATTTTTAAAATTTTATTCTAAGTTGTCTTTCACATCCTTCTGTGCAAAGCAGAATGCCATGTTGTGATTGATCTGTCTCTGTAAAACACTGCATGTTGCGCAATAACTCTGCTTTCTCTGGATCTAAGTCTTAGGCTTTCTGAGAATACCTTGGCTGCAATGTTGAAGTGAAACATTCGCACGGCCTGTATGAGTGCTACATGTTTTCCTGGGTGAAGGTGTGGTAGGGTAGCAGTTGTTACCAGTTCCAGCAGTTCTCTCAAAACTGATTCAGCACTTCTGCAGTACCTCATGTCAGTGCTGGTGGACACCTCCCTTCTGATACAAAAGAGCTACCAAAGGTCTCCTGTGTGACTTCTAGCCTGACGTATCATGGCCACAAGATTCTGTGATGTGCCGTTGCTCCATTTAATTTTCTATAAATGAGTGGGAACGAAAAGATATCCTTAAGATTGAGATAAAGCTACTTTTGCTAACAATATCTTAGATGTGCATTTTTTGAATCCCCAGTTTCTAGAACTGAAGATACAAACCCTCAGAACCCAATTTTAGTTGCATCACTCTAAATTAGAATAATCTCTCATATCCTCAGTGTTCTCCAGGTATATATTAAGACCAGAATCTGGTCAGTCGATTTCAGTTTGAAATCTTTAGCCTGGTGACAATTTAATTGCAAGTAGATAAGCTCTGATTACCCATCAAGCTTCAAGCAGAGATCTGCAATTTTCATCACTTTTGCTACAATATCTGCTGACACTCCGTGTCATTGTCTAGACTCTGTGAACAGTTATATTACAAATAACATGTTAATTAATATTGTTAAAAAAAGAAGGGATGACAAATTCGCTGCTTCCAATGAAAACAATTTAAAGGGCATAAGAGGACAAAACTTTCATCAAACCTAAATGCAGAGATAACCATAACAGTAGTGTTTAGATAACCATAGTTACAAAATTGCAAAGCTAAACATGGCAGGTTAATGCAGTCTACTTAAATGGTAAAATAACGTCATATTTTACATGTATAGTTGATGCTAATGCATGAATTTTGGCAATTTCCAGAATGCTTTTTACGATCAGAAAATGTGTTTTGCCTGTCTTACTAGTTGCACAAGATGACTTTAAAGTGCTTCTAGTCTGGTGCAATAACATTAGTCCTTTGTGTAGCACAATGTCCTACAGCGAGCGTAATGACAGTGTAGTTATCATAGCTGTTAACAAATGGGCCTTAATGGTTGCTTCAGTCTTTATGACTCAGGCGAGACCCTTTAAAAATTGTACTGTAAACTCATTAGATGTAATTTGAATTTGGAAGTTCTAGAAATAGATGCTAGCGGATAGACTTTGTTGATGGTCATAGAGCAAAACAATTAATCCCTAGTTTATGTATCCTGGTGGGTTGGTTTTTTTTTTGTTGATACCTCACTTGTTCGTATTTCTTTCTCTGAAGACTGGTTATGGTGTTGTGGGTTTGTTTCATTGTTTTGTTTGTTTGGCTTTTTTTTAAGGGAGGCAGTAAAAAAATCGACATTTTTAATGTCAATTCAGGTTTGGGGAGCTTAAAATCTTGTTTTCAGTTCTGCTCCCTACATCCCTCAGCTGTCCTGATAAGTTGTGCTCTTTCACAGATGTGAGGCAGACTGGTATAAACAGCTGTCCTCCTAGTGAAAAATCGAAGCATTAGATCAGTGGTGATGTCATTTTTATTTATTTTTTTCTCTTGAATGCTAGTAAATAGTAGTTGAAGTTCATGTGAACAAGGATGTTTAGAACAGTATGTCTTAAGTGCCTGACTCTCAACATGAGGCAATGTGTAATTCACATAAACCTTCTGCAGAAGTTTCTGGATCACATACCAAATGAAGCGCTGGCCTTGTAGCACAGAGACCCTGATTGAAGTCCAGATTGCAGTTCCACACAGACTCCCTTTTTTCCAGGACAGAGCTCTTTCCAAAATCACAACTGAGTAGTTAGATGATGTTTGGCTCATCAGCTGTTCAGTCTTATGATAGAAAAATAGTTTCTTTCCAGCATTTGCTGTTCTTCTGAATGGAGTGGCTCAGCAGAGTCACCCAGCTTTGGTAGCAACCAAAAGCATCCCTTGGCCAAGGCCATTAAAATGTTCTTTGTGTAGTATGCAGGGTATTGCTGAGATGAGCCAGGTACAGGCACATGAGCCAAGGGCTGGGTGTGAGCTACTAACTAGGCAAAACAAAATCAAATTCAGATTTGGAGCACTGTATGGGTGAAAGCCAGCAATGTCTCCTGCTCCAGCAGTGATTTATGACAGTTCCTCAAATATGAAACACCTGGGAAGAGAGATCGATAAAGTCCCTTTCAGAAAGCACACAAAACAGGATGGCAGAGAAAGGCAGTGCGTATGAAAACTGCCCAAATCTTGTATGAGTTCTTCTTAGCTCTAAAAAAGCAAACAAATAAATAAATGTTGCTTCTTCTCTCCTTAGCCAAGCATAGGGTAATGTTCCTGATGGATAAGTTCATTATTTTATTTTTCCCAGTTAATGAGTCTCATTTGGGTTAATCTTGTGGCAAAGCAACCTGCCAAATTAGAGCCCCAGCTCCTGCCTGTTCTGTTATGTCATTATTTCTGCACACCCATTGTTTAGCCACATAGTACATTTTATTTGGTGTAGTGAGCCTTTCTGTTATGATACTTGCTGATATGGAACATATGATATTGTGACTAGTCCACGTTTTCTGTCATATTTCGCTAGCATAACCTTGCAAGTGGTATGAAAGGCTTTTACACCTGTCAGAAAGGCTTACTTAACTCATATGTTAGAGCTACTGCAAAACCGTCCTGCAGAAATGAGCTGCAAATTCAAAGCAGCATATTGAATTTTGTAATTTATTTATTCACAGCACAGGTCAATTAATTTATTTCACAGTGATGTAATATTTAATGTTCGGAAAAAAAATAGATAAAGCATGGGTGAGAAGCTGTTCTCTGTTCAGCTGAGCAAAACAGCAAATGTTTCTCCTGTTTGCAGCAGATACAATGCATGTCATATGCATAATACTATCCAGTGAATAATAGGCATTCTTGCTGAAATAGTTTGGACTGTATTGTTTTTCCTGTCAACAGAAAATTCCTTAACATTCCTTATTAAAAGGCCCAGTACAATTAAACAAACAAATAACTCTTTCCCAGACAGGAAAAATAAATAACCTTTCTGGGCCTCCCAAGCTGAAATTGTCATGCATATTTTATCCACAGTTGATTGAGACATGAAATATATCTCCCATTTTGCTTTCTATGAGGCTTTGCCATGTGGGGCCTGAGCGTAGTGCAAGCCCTTCTTCTACAATATAATGCAAATAATCAGTGATTATCACAGTGTCATTTTTTTTGTCATCTTTTAAATAGCACTCGAAGAGGTAGCATTATGTGCTTAGTCAGGTTTGTTTATTCCTGTTCCTCAAGCCTCATCTTTTGCCAAACCCAAACACTAAAAAAGAAAACCACCAACAAATCAAAAATTATTAGAAAAATAAACTCTTGAGTTTGACTTTTAAATGAGTCAACAATATCAAGAAAACTCAGATGAAAGAGCTACCAAGGATAGAAACGCAGGGGTTTTTTTTATAGCAAGAAAAACCTGGAAATGCTGGTAGGTCCGGTGATATATCCTATGTACTACAGACAATAATAGAGTAAGGGCAATAAATGTGTGTAGATGATGTACTTTAGCTGGAATACATCCTGTGATCTCAAATAGTAACTCACTCTTGGACACCCATGGCCTGGTCTCGGTGCATTTTCTCTGTCAGGACCCACAGATTATCTCTTCCTAGAGAAAAGAAATGCCAAAGGAGAGATACCCTTATGTGTTCCCCAGTTGCCTGGTGTTTGATGGTAATGCTTCGTTCTTAGCAAATGAACGAGGTATTTTCATCCTGTTCTTAAGATAAATTACAGGGACAATTACAACAAATGTATCTTTCAAGGGTATTGTTCTATACCAATTTGTTAAGGTGAAGAGTGCGTATATTGCAGTCATAAATGTTGGATTTGACAGACAGATTTTGAGTTTGTTTGAGTGAGTAAGTGCTTAACAGCTTGCTGATAGGTCTTTGTGAATATCTCTCTTGTCAATATATATCAATTCTGCTGTGGTTTTTGCTTTACAAATTCATTTGTGATTTGTGTTTTTTGTTAACCTATCATTTGCAGCATCTTGTTTGTGTTATCATTACTGGGTATGAAGTTTTGAGGCATGTATGTGATAGTTGAACTGTGATTTTGCTATTCTGGCATTGAATTCCAAACTTTGGTGTCATGCTAAAAAGGTACGCTGATTTTGGACAGTATCCATCTATCCATTCATCATGTCAAAATCTGTGGCAGTGTCCTGCAGAAGACAAACAACATATATTGCTCCTGTGCTTTTATTGCTTCACTTTGATAGCTCATGTTGTGGCTTGTCGTTATTTTTAATGGGATCCATGGCATATAAAGATGCAGAGGTGCTAAAAGTGAGCAAGGTAAACAACAGCCTGGATGATAGTAGCGGTGGCCCCGATGTGTATGTCACTCCTGGCAGAGTCTGGGGAACATAAATTTTTTGGTGCTGTGGCCAACAAGGTGTTGAGATGGGCTGGAAGTGGCTGCTGCTGGGGTAGGGCAAAGTGTAAGGGGACTCTTTTCACATTGTCTTTCAAGACCTGAAAAACAAATAGTTTATGCTGTTCTTCTCCGATGAAAAGAACAACCCAGCCATGGCCCCCTGTGTCTGCGACAACAAAGGTTTGTTTTGCTTCTGATCAACCTTCAGATGCCTCTGTTAGTGTTTAAGTGAGCAGTGATGGAGGCTGTCAGATGCCATCAAAAACTGATTAAGTTAATGAGCTTGTTTTGCCACTTGATGTGCTTCTCAGTAACTGTTCTGAAGGTGAAAATGCGGTAGGCACACGATGTTCTGGACTCTGAAATCCAGTCTGCTCTTCTCTTAGATATGCTAATATGGGTCATCTATTTTCCCTGTCACCAGTAATCAGACTCATTTAGATCACCCTTGATTGACACACTGTGTTTTCCTGCCTTTTTCTTTGAGGACATATTTTGGGGAGATTAACATTTGGTTTGACTTGTTTTCTTTCTCCTGCTGGTATCCCTGCTTGTGCAGGCTTTGGGATGAGCCTCCCTGGAGCTATTTGCAGCTGTAGCTGCTGCATTGCCTTTCAGTTGTCATATGGACAAAACTGAGGTGTGTCGGTTCCTGAGGTCTGATCTAAGAACACTGAAGCCTGTTCTTCTGGTCAGCCTAGATTTCTTTAGTGGTATCAAATCATCTGTAGAACCCTCCAGCTGTCAGCTAGCTATTTCTTTTCCTAAAATACTGAGAGCATCAGGTTTTTCCAGGCTAGATTTGTAGTTTTACCTATCAGAAATTACATTGCTCACAGTGTTAGTTCCTCTAACATCCTGGTGAGGTGGTCTAATACATGGATACATTTCAGGTCGTACGGTGGCACTGATTCGGAGAAACAGTTCTCTGGTGATCAATTTGGCTTTCTACTGAGTAGGCAATGGTTATCAGTGTCTGACTTGCCTGTAGTTTTCTCTATTCAGTTGTCAATATCCCCATTATGCTGAAGTTTCCCATTTTCCCATTCTCTTTTTTGGGAATTTGCCAGTAAAAAACCTGTTGATTTAATCCTTGATCTCATCATCGTAGTCATCTTCTAGCTAGTAACATTCTGTAATTGTTATTTTAACATGTTTTGAAACCTACCTTGGAGCAATCAGTTGCTAATAAGTTCCTTCAAGATGAGAAATCTTCTTTTAGAAGTCCTAATTAATGATGCTTCCTGTGTGTGGTAACCATCCTCTCTCTTCGACTAAATTGTGTTTTTATTTTCATTTTTCGGTGGCTGTCTGCTTCTCATTATTAACTATTGCTTATTCCAGGAAGAGTAATTACTCCAGGATGAGATTCTGTTTTTTGACTCTTCTCATAACCTTTTTTTTTAACCTTTTTGCTGATGCAGCCATGCTCCGAATGTTCCAAACTTGTATTTCAAAAGTTGTACGTCCTCACAGATCTTGTTACTTTTCAGCTTTCAACAAGAGTCCATGCTTGCCAGTATAGAGTCTGTTACCTTGGTTTGTTCTGTGCCTCCCATCCATCTTTCTGTGACCCTGAGCACATAACTTTTCTCAGACAGCCAGAAAGGCCTTTTTAAATTGGAATATATCCCTTAGACCTGTGTAATTCAGATATCTTGAATAGAAGTGAAAGCATAGTAGAGTCTTACAATCTTTCTGTAACACCGATACCCAAGCCCCAAGGAAAAGATTTATTTAAATGAAATATGTATGATATATGTTATATAAGTTTGTATGTATATATATGCATATACTTAGCTGAAACAAATTCTATGCAAAAGCAAGGTTTAGAGATGAGTTTTACTAAGAAAAATTTTGGTCATGGATACTCTAATATGTGTGTATTTTTGTGAGGAAAAAACTTTTTATTTTCTTGCGTTAAGCAGGTTTTTTATTGTGAGTCTGATTAGCCACCTAGTCTGTAAAACCACCTAGATGCTGGTTTTACACTAAGCATGTGCTTAAGGACTTCTGCTTTTGGGAATCCTGGATCCATGAAAAGAAGCTGATCAGACAGTATTTTGAGCCACAAGGAGCTTTCTGTGAAATAAGCTGACAACAGCTCCTTAACCAGTTGAAGACAGGAAGTACAAGTTTGCATAATCAGCAATGGTCCTGCTGCCAATAAGTGAGACTGGATATTCAATCTGCCAGCTGGCATCTTCCCTTTCCCTCTGAATTTTGGTTATTTTTACAACAATAACAATAAAACTTTGTGTTACTGTAATGCTTTGCTTCTGAGGAGCTTACAGTGCTTTACAAATGCATGATAACTGGTTAATTGGATTAGTTAATCCAGTTGCCATAAGTGAATATAAATGTATTACTCCCATTATACAGAAGAAGAAATTGAGGCAGCAAGAGGTTAAGTTACAGGAAGGTCTGCAGACATCAGCATTAATGTAGTAAAGAGAATAAAAAGGATAAGCTCAAGTGATAAACAGAAAGGGAGATAAAATAAAGTAAATTTCCCTCTTTGGTGATGTAGGACGATCAGTGAGAACTCTGTCTTTCATTTCACCCTATTAGGTGTAGCTCTGTGAGCTGGACCAACTCATCCTTCCTTTCTGAGAGGAAAGAGTTACCCCTGCAAAGACAAAACTGAGACAGAGCCATAGAATCATTTAGTTTGGAAAAGACCTTTAAGATCATTGAATCCAACCATTAACCCAGCACTTTAAGTCCATCACTAAACCATATCTCCAGGTACCACATCTATGCATCTTTTAAATACCTCCGAGGTGGAGACTCAACCACTCCTCACTGCCCACTCCCTGGGCAGCCTGTTCCAATGCCTGACAATGCTTTCAGGGAAGAAATTTTTCCTAATATCCAATCTAAACCCCCCCTGGCACAACTTGAGGCCATTTCCTCTTGTCCTATCTCTTGTTATTTGGGCAAAGACACCAACATTCACCTCCCTATAACTTCCTTTCAGCCAGTTGTAGAAAGTGATAAGATCTTCCCTGAGCCTTCCCTTTTTCTCCAGGCTAAACAACCCCAGCTTCCTCAGCTGCTCCTTATAAGAGTTGTGCTTTAAAATTTTTTTTAGCATTATTATTTTTGTTAGGGAGATAGATGTAGCCAGTAAAGCTGTGAGGCCAAAATAATTCAAAATAGTCCTACTTAAGCTGTGGAAGAAGTGAAGATATTAGCACCTGCTGTGCTAATCTGGGTCTGCACTGACCATTTTCCCTGGATCCTGCAGCTCTATTGCTTCCAGCAACCAGGCTGGCTTGTTAGGAGCTCTTTCAGGGCTCTCTTCACCTTTCTACCTTGGACATGTACCTCATCAGGCTCAGTTGCACTGAGGGTAGCAGTGACCTCCAGCAGCAAAACAGCAAAGCTGCTGCCAGTTTCTCTGACCGTAATGCAGTCAGCTGTTATTGATCCCCTGCTAGGAAACCAGCTTTGCACACCTGAAGTTACTGTCCTCGTCCTTTTCTCAATTTACTGCCCTCGTCCTTTTCTCAATTTACTGCCCTTGCCTGGCACGGAGAGATTTGGAAATTTATGTGTGTATGAAGCAGGTTATTGTATTTTAGATTAAAAACAGTGGAACTGTCCTTGAAAGGTAGAGCCTGGGGAGGTAACAATGAAAATGGGCTTGAATTGTTTTAGTTAAGAAGAGATTAAGAAAAATGCTTTGATCTCCCATGGTAATGACGAACTTCAGCAGATGTACCTGAAGTCTTTAATGCTTTTTTCCACTTTCAGTTAAGCAAAAACTCACCACAGTCTTGTTTTTTTCATTTTTATTTCAAAGAGAATCTCATTGAGGGTGAATGAAATGCTCATTAAATTGAGCCAGCTTGGTAGATAGTTGTTTCCACTAGCTAGCTAATCTTTCGGGCATCAGCCATAATCACAGAATGATTATTATTGTAGACTGTGCCTATGCAGTGAGTTGTTTGTTCCTTGGTATGTCTGTATCAATCCATGTTTGGATTTGAGTGATAGTGTATTATGCAAATTTAAGGGAGCACTTTGGGATTTATTAGGGTGCTGCATACTTGGTTGGGGGTATGTTGTCAATGTAGTAAATTACGCCAAACTTGACCTCTTATTTTTGGTTAAAAGTTATGCATACATATAATAATATGCATGCTTGTATGCTTTGCCTACTTCGTAAGGAAAAAGAATTCTGAAGAAAGGATTTTGTTGGTTTAATTTTTTCAGCTCCTTAAAAATACACGTAGTAGTACATTGCTTTAAAATTATATGAGAGGAGAACAATTCGAGACAAAAAAAAAAATCATGCTTTCCAGCTAAAACTTGCTTTCCATTGTATCAGCTCGCTGTGGTTTGCCTGCATGACCCAGCTGCAATGAATGGAATCAAGCAAGAGCCTTTTGCCTGAGTCTTTCCTATGTGCTAACAGGAAGAAGTAGTGGTGACAGTCATACCCTTCATCATCACTGGGAGAGAGCAGAGAGGGGAGGGAAAGAGAGACCAAGAGCAAACGAGAACAATATTTGGCCCAAATTACTTTTCCTGACCAAACACTTGGTATTTTTGTTCCAAAGGCCTCTGGCTCACAATGAAAATGAGCTAATCCCTATTAGGAAGTCTTTCTGGATTTTGACTGGGAAGTGTTTGGTGTTGAATGAAAAAGCTTTGAGAGAAGCTTTTGTCCATGTTGTGTTCTCATTAGCAGTGTTCTCATTAGTGAAGCCTTGTGATAAAAATGGGTGCATTGCCCTAGTTTTTATTTATTAGAACTAAAATCCAATGTGCAAGTATCCCTGATTTTTTTTTTGCTTCCTTGTCCACCTATGCTATGCCTTGCATGAGTGCCTCGCTACCCTGTCCCTTCCTCTGTGTGCAATCCCAGCGTGAGAGTCTCACCCTCCTTTCCCTTCCTTTCTTCTCCCTTTGGCACTTGCCACGAGCTGGCAAGATCTTGTGCCACGATATAGGCTTGATAAAAGCTGAATAGTGACACTTGCAGAAGGAAATGTCTGTTCTGCCCAGTTTCAGAAACAAACACAAAACTCTCAGTTTAAAAACTGGTTTTCCTAGAATCTGTATGAACCCTGCAGAGAGAAGCTCTTTCAGAGGTGGTTTAGAAAATGAATTTACCTTTGGGGCTCTGAAATGCCCTACAAAGGAGCTGCTCTCCATTTCCTGTGACACATGAGGAATGTAAGGCTCCTGTCTCCTAAATTAGTCAACATTACCTGAAGCTGGGCAAAACTGAGTTTCAGAAGCTGAGCTATCTTCTGAGTTATCCTTCGGTGAACAAGTTTTCTCCTGTAGCAACCATACTTTGAGAAGCAAAATAATAATCCTCTAATACATGTTCCTTCAATAAAAAAGATATTTATTTCTAGTGTGTTCAGAAACTTTCCAAGGCCCCAAGTTCATCTTGAATGTTTTTTAGCTGTGTTTATAGGACAGAAGCAAGTTGCAGGAGGGTATCCCTGCAGCAGGCAACCGAGGGCTGTGACAGCAGCAGGGTCCTGGCTTAAATCTGCCCTAGAAATGCGCTGCAACCTCAGACTGCAGAATCCATCACGAGAAGAGTTTGGTTTCTCTTTTCTGTTCCCTTTGCCTTTCAGCTAGGACCAAACTGTCCCGTGTATTGTAGGGTGGGGATAACAAAGCCCCTCCTGAGGCAGCTAGACTGAATCTTAGAAAGTTGATTAGCATGGCAGAGTATTAAAAATGTAATAGGTATAGCAATTTGTGGGTCTGGTTTTGTTTGAGATACAGGGCTGCACTCCTTCATGAGAGAAATTTTCCATTTGAATACTTAGTACTTTCTGTTTCTGATTTATCTAGAAACTCCGGAATTTTCTCTGTCTAAAAGTCTCATTACTAGTAAGATTCTCATGATATTTTGGCAAATCTACTCCCTATTATGGATGAAATCAGTGAGTACAGAAACATATTGGACAAGAACTTTTTTTTTTTAACTGAAAGAAAGATTGAATTCCAAGTGAAAACTTGGGTTAGTTTTTCACTTTATTTTTTCCCTAATTGCTTCCTTTGTTGCACTATCATTTCAAAACAGACCTTTGTGCTTACTTTTCACCTTTTTTCGAAGTCCCGTTTTCCTGTTTAAATTTTAAAAACTGAGGTGTTTTTGTGGGTTTTTTTTGGGGGGGGGAGGTTTGGTTGGTTGGTTTTGATTTATTTTTTGGTTGTTGTTTTTGTTTTTGTTGTTTGTTGTTTTGTTTTGGGGTGTTGTTGAGAACTAAAATTGTTTCCATCTTAATTGCTGAAATTAGCAGACAAAGGAAATAGAGGGCTGGAGAAGCTAGAAGAACAGGCTAGGAAAGAGGAGATGATGGGAGAAAATGACAGAAATACACAAAACACGGTAAAGGAAAGGTAAAAATGTGGGAAGTATGGGAAAAACAGAAAGTATGGGGAGAAAAAGCAAACAGAAAAGGAAAATAATTGCATTGCTAGAGAATGAGGTCTTCACTCTCTCTTTGCCTGCATTGGAATGCTTATGTGTTTGCAGGAAGCATACTGGGGTTTATGGAAACGTCTTCCCTCTTGTCATCCCTGGATAGAATTATTCCTTTGAAATTACTTACAGGAGTGGAAAAGTCATTAATCAAGACATCTTCCTAGCCTATGTGTGAGTCTTTCTCTTTTTAAGTCACCTTAGAGAAGTAGAGAGAGGAGGAAAATGAAGAATAGGAGTGATCATCTCAGAGCTGGAAAGAAAATGGACAAGGCTGTCTGGAAAAAAAAAAGAAACCAAAAGAGAGTCTACAACAGAGCTTCCTAATACCAATGTATCTCTAAAAAAAGAGAGAATGTGGTTGTGTGTGATTTGCTAGAGGAAGTAGAGGAATGTCAATAAAAAAAAGAAGCTAGAAACTTTTAAAAATATTATTTTCTACTTTATATATTTAAAAATAAAGGGAAAGCTTAAATGAAACACTTAATTTTATTTGTGCTTGTTTGGATGGTATGATAGCCGGGAATTGTTTGTTTCAAGGGGGTCTGCTTCACCTCTTTGTTCCACTATGGGAACAAGTCTCTCATACTGTTTATGTCTCAAGACCCATGCCAGAAGTCTGCAGTTCTTGTCTTCCTGTGCAGAACCGTTTTGCTTGGCTGTGAGCATAAAAGCTCTAGGGAGGCACTGTCTATTAAGGCTAATTCTGTTTCAGCCTTATCCAATAGTTTTGTCTTTTGTGTGGCTCTCTCACACTGTGTAGTTTGGCTACGATTATAATCTGTGTGCCTCTGGCCTATGAAATGCTGTGCTGGTTCACTTGCTTTCCAGTGGCCATGTTCCACACACTCTTTCTCAGAAGTTCACAGAGCTTAAATCCATGCACTGATCAGTCTGACCTTCTGCACAGAACCAGCTACAGAACTTTGTGCAGCAGTCCCAGTAAATCCAGGCTGCATCTCAGCACAGCTCGTATGGCCTGGAAGATGGGAGCAGTGGAGATCTCGAAACAAGTTGTTCAGGAACTGGGGTTTTCAACAGCGCAGTGCTGTACTAAATAGAGCTGTCCAAACTAGTACTGAAACCAGTGACACAGTGGTGCTCTGCTAGTTCTTTTTATACTTGATGAGAAACAGTCCTAAATATTCTGGGAGGACCACACTGCTCAGGCGCTGCTCTTTGCCATGTCGGCAATACTGCTTTGTTCAGCGCTGGTGGGAAGGTCTCTGATGGATGCTGGTGAGATGCACTGTGGACGTGCCTGTTGCATTTCAGGAGCAGAAAATCCCACTGACCCCCAGTGGCAGTTCTAGAAACACTGCTGATTAATTAAGAGTTTTTCTGATAATCTCCCTCTAACTGGCTTGTTTTCTGGTCCACATGGGTGGCTGCTGTTGCCACTGCTGCAGATGGGTGAACTTATGTAAAGTACTGGAGAACCCAAAGAAATCCAGAGTGGTGTGGTTCTGTACGATTTCCACACACATAGCAAAGAGATCTTACTGTAACATCCATGTTTTTGTGATGTTCTGCAGAGAAGCAACATATACTGGGGGAATGATCTTACTCAAATTCTTAAGAGGATACTGTGATGAAGAGCTTCGGTGCTACACGCAGTATCTGGGATACTATCCAAAAAGCCCAGATGTTTAGTCTTCAGTGGCTTCATATTAAGCTATTAAATGTGGAGTTTGTTTTTTAGTTGGAAGCTGACTTTTTCTTAATTTTCCTAGCATACACTAAAATGTTGACTTTCCTGAGGGAAGCTTGATTCTGTTGATTGCCCATTAAACAAGTGCAATGCACTTGTGCCACATATGTGCCTTAGGATTGGAATCACATGATTTGCTGGACTTTTTTTTTTTTCTTTTCTTTTTTTAAAAGATCTTAGGTTTTGTTATCCAGGACAACAATGCCTTGATGTAATAAGTGCAGACTTCCTAAGTGACAAAATCTCTGATAGGAAGGTGAAATGGGCATGCTAATTATACGTAGTGTAGACTAAGGGAGGGAAAGGCTGCCTAATACTGTAGTCTGTCTCCCATCACGTCACGCCATCGTGTTTTGCATGAGATCCTTCATCTGCTCCATCTGCTTGTTTCTAGAAAAAGGCAAGGAAAGGCTTCTTATTTTTCATGTGCCATGTTTGTCCCAACCATCTGGGAAGAAAAAAGAAAAAATAAGTAATAAAGGGAAATGACCAAATGGTATGATTTCTAGAAGACTACGGAGCTTTTCTCTTTCCAAATGTCTTCTCTGTCTGTTGCTGCAACCTCATATTGTCTTCCAGTGCAGGAGAGAGCGCTAGGGAGGGTGAAGTTGTTGCACCCCTTGTTGCACCCCATGACTAGATGAGAGTGGCAATCTCCATTTTTTTCAAAGGTTCCAAGCCTGGCATGTGAGAGAATTTGCACCTCAGGTCCATGTTACCCCCCACCCTTGCCCCTGAGCAGTGAAAAATATACCTGTTCTCAGGGTCATATAGCACAATATCATTCAATGTAATAGAAATACCCAGTACAGGATCTTCCGACTGCATTATAGACAGAAATACATGGGCATGCCATCTTCTGATTGACGCACCACCTGCCTGTGTCACCTCTGGAAGAAAGAGTCCCGGGTCTGCCTTAGAAATACAAAATGGTGCCTAGGAAGGTGTAAGGGTAGAGTAGCAAGCTGTTGCCAAGTCTGCCGTCTCTGCGTAATGGAAATGAGGTTTCCTTTTCTAGGTACCCTTTTGGTCGTGGGTCCTGTGTTCATTTATTCAGCCTGCTAGTACCTCATCATCTTCCTCCACACGCACCCCTCACTGCTTTCAGGGTCTGGTGGTGGTGTGGGAAGGTGCTTTCCTTTGCACTTGGTCACAAAAACAGCTTTGAGAGCTACAGGCCAGCGATAAAGCAAGCAGCAAATTTTGTAGTACAACATTTATACTCTTAAGAAAGCACAGCCATGCCTGCCGGATATTTGTCTGGCTAATTCTTGCTGTTGACAGGAAGCAGACATTCAGGCTCAAAACATTTACATATCTCTGCATTGACAACACCAACATGTATTTGGCGTCTGCGTGAGAGATGCGCTGCAGTGCCTGTGTCTATTCTCTGTCTCGCCAGCTACAGCCAACACAGGCGCAGTGAGTGACCAAGAGCATACACACACAACTGTGGGAGATTCCGCACTGCTTCTTGGAAGATCGAAAAATAACTCTCGGTCGCTGGTTCTTTATTTCTTTAATGTGGTGTATGAGGATCCTGCTGGGCATTTCAAATGTCTTTTTCTCTTCTTGTGCATTTTGGCTTCCTAGGCAAAATATGTTTGCTGGGTTTGTGTGTCCCTGCAAAACTCCTTGCTGCTTCCTCTTTCATTTTTGTTTATTTGATGTACTAAGCTGATGCACAACCACTCTCTGCAAACTATTACAGACCTGGACGTCTCAGTAATTTTCTGTATAATTTATAAAAATGGTGATATTTTAATAATACGTTCCCCTCATTAATAACAGAATATGATTATATCTGAATTGTCCTCACTTTCATTTTTAAAAAGAATATTTTAGCATATAAAATCCCCCTTCCTCACATTTGCCTTTTATTTTTAAGCCTTGAAATTCATACCTTAAACTGGCTTCATGTAGTGAAAGTTGTTTTCCATTGAATATTTGGCCTTTTACTGGCAATATATCTCAATGAGTTTTCTTCTTAGTTAAATCCTTAAGGGTCTCTGGAGACCCTAAACTGAACAGCTTTATGTTCAGAGGATGCCTGAGCATTTAAGAAGAGCTACTGAACATAGTCCTCGCTGGTATTCTTCTGTTCTACATTCAGGATAGGACACAGCAATCGCCACCATCAGCAATGCCCGCCCACACCCTCCATCTAAGGCATATACCAGATTTCTTATTTCTTTTTCAATGATATTGCTGCCAAATCTCCCTCAATACCTGCTTGTTACACAAAGTTGGGAAGAATTAGGCAATTACATGGAAAGGTAATTAGATGATCCTGAGGACTGGATTTTCAGACACAGAGAACAAATCCAATAGTAAAATAATTTACTTAGCAAGTAATAGAAGAAACTCTGAATGGAAAGTTGGAAGATTATTTATAGGGAAAGTATCAGATGATTTTGTAAGTGCCCAAATCAAAAATGGGCATAGTTGTGAAGGCAACGTATATGGTACAAGGATGTATCAGGTGAGATCCTTTCAATAAGTAAAGGGTAATACTAAAAGAATTATGTAAGTCACTATTGTAACCTCATGTGGTCACCTGATGTTGGGTTTTCATCACCCACATTCCAGAAAGAGCCAGGATGTCTCTTCCAGTCCCATATTTGTGCCTTTTTGCTCTACAAGCTCTGTGAAGGCTTGTTGCGGCCATGAATTTCGGTGTGCAAGAAGCTTCCTACGCACTGGCATTTTTACACAGGGGATTGTCCTCCTTCTGGTTTGACCTCCTGATGCTTCACAGTCATTGTCCAGGTGGCTTCAGCACGGGCTTCAGTGAGCATCTTCTTCAGACCTTTGTGGTGTGTGACCCCATGTTCTGTACCAGCAGGGAATGTTGCACGCAAACTGGCACTAAAGAGCTACCTTTAATTCAAGATAGGAAGGAAGGTGTTTGCTTCAGATTCAAATGGTATATTATTCACTTGATTCTTTTTTCTTGTATTAGAGATATGCGATTTATAGTGATAGGAAACTTCTCCTAGTTCCGAAATTCAGATTTGATTAAAAGCCCGCATTTCACCCACTTTATCCGTGTCTTCCACTTACCTAGATTGCAGAACTATCTCAAATCTGAAAGTAATGGATTAGCGATCTTGAAAAGAGATTTTCTGATGGGATTTCTTCTCCATTCTTTTTTGTTTGTTTGTTTGTTTGTTTTTTCTTTTGTCTCAGCCTAGGAAACTAGTAGCCATTTCTGGCTACCCTAATAATACCATTTTTGAACTTCAGGCTACAGATAAACGTGGTAGATACATGAAGAAAGGCTCAGAAGGTGCAACAGGTATTTGACGACAAAAGAAAAAGAACACCCTGGGCAATATAGCTATAAAACTGTAAGGATACTTAGATTCTGATTGTCTGAAATGCTGTCTAAGTCCATAATCATTAAGCAATAAATGCACGCTGTGTCTTTAACGTGGATTTTGTTCTGAGCTGTGTGTTGTGGCTTATCCTGCTCTGTGCTGCCCATCTCTGCTGTATTTCTCCTGTATAGCACAGGTAGAATGCTGGTTGTTTTCTTGAAAGCACATTGACCTCTTGCTCAAAGGTCAGCAGCACTTTAGCATTATGGTGATGGTGGTATCAGGATCCTTTTCTTAGAATTATGAAATATTCAGGAGGTATTGCTCATCTCTGCCTAAAGCTCCAAGACATCACGAGTGTTGATGGGTTGGAATGGGAGCTCTTCGCATGTTATCCAAAATGTTTATCACAGGAAAGGTTGACATGCCAGAATTGGCCAACTGGCATGAAAAAAACATTTCACTTTCTTGGTAAAGTGTTATCACTTTGCTGCCTTTTAGAAACTATAGTTGTTTTCTGAATTACAAGTGATTTGCATAAAGAACATAAATTGCTGTGCTCTTTATCACTGCTTACTGTATGACAAATATACAGTCCAATTTTTCAAGTGCGGTGTCTTGAAAATGAATGTGTATTTGAAATGAAAACCATTTCAGTACTTGAGTATCCTCCCTCTGGAACAGACTGGATAATAACATGTTCATCACCTTGGGTTATTTTAATATTTCCTGAAGCCTGCACAAGATGCTTTCTATTTTCTTGTCAAAACAGACTGAAAAGAAAATTATTTTTAATAAAGTACAGTAATCACAGTGTGATCACCAAGTGCATCTTCTCTTGTCAGATTGTTTCTTCCTACTTGCAAGGATTTGCAGTTACTTAATGTTACGATTGCTGAGCAATCCAGTGTTGGGAGGAAGAGAACGGAATATTTCATTTCTGACAAAGAGCCCTGGGTGATACACAACATCCTCCTTTGCCTCCTAGAATAGCATCACTGTTTAAAATGAATGTTGGAAGAGTTGGCTGCTGAGAGATTTCATTTCCCCCCTCCCAGTATTTCACTGCTGTCTTCCATAGGTATGGTGCACTGGAAGTAAAGCAGCCATTGGTTCTTTGTCTGTCCATAAATGCCTGCTGGAACGCCATGCCAGATATGAAGCCTGAGAGATGCAGGACAGTATTAATGTTCATTTCTAACTAGTTCACGGGAGCTGGAATTAGTCTCGTGGTTTCTTAGGTTTTGTGCCTTTTTGGTGAACAGCTGGTGGATAACTTGCTTAGCTTTGAGTAAACTGAGGTCCAGTATTTAGAAGAGACAATTGGTTGTCTTACACAGGCACGGGGAGCTTTCAGAAGTAATGGCTGAACAAGTTTTTTCTAAACTGTTTCTCTACACCAGGTTTTTTATTCAAGTTGCTCAGGTCTAAAATAAGTGATGGACAAATCTCAAGAGATTTGGTTTCATATCTTACCCAAACATTATCCAAGCTAAGTAAAGCTCTGGAGTCTGCATAACTGAGCATGAAACCTCAGAAGAACAGACTTTCTCATGAGAGTGTCAGTGTTTCCTGCTGTCTGGAAATACTGAGAAAATAGTCTTTCTTGTGGTATTTTGAAACTTCAGCATCTGGATATTGCTGTAATCAGAGGAAAGTGAATATGAAAAATAGTGGTTTAAAAAGCAAAAGCTTTTTCAGTCTTGGGTGTAAGGGTTCCTTTCAAGTTTTTCAGGGAAGCTGTTAATTGATACTGTAACTCTGGATCTCAGAGCAGGTGATCTAAATCTGAAGCTGCAAATTCTGGTTATTTTGTTCTGGGTATTGCAAAATATTATCACTTGTGAGTCACTGAGTGTTTCTCCAGTCAAGGAAAGAAACAGCTATTGTACCCTTCCCTCCCTTTTATGTAAATATGTAACTAAGCACTCCTCTTGCAGTACTCGGTTTTGGGAGAACATTCTGCTTTCTTCAGTCACTGCTTCAAGTGTGAAATTTAGCTCAGCTGCAGAGCCACAATGACTGTCTCGTGCTACCGAAATGTAGTGAAAATAATCTTAATGATTACATAATACAACTAATATATTGATAAAAGTATTATGGTACCAAATAACTGTGATGTTGATCCATACATAGGTTTATATGGCAATTGTAGATGTGAGCTATCCCTGTATTTAAAAATAGAGTTAATCTTCATTTTGGATTTTGACAGTGAATCAATGGGACTTGCAGAGAGATTTACTTCAAAAGTTAAAGATGGAAAAGTGTGTTTATCTCTTGTCCTCCTGCCACTGCAAGATTTACAATATATTTTTTTCTTTATTCAGTCCATATTTAGTAACTTGAGAAATGAATTTTCCATCATTGCTTTTATGTGATTAAACCAAGTTCGTGCTGTTAGCAAATACCAAGAAATATTTCTCAACTTCCCTCTCAGTTTATTTTCACCAAGATTTTCATTCTTTGACAGGTCCTTACAAAGTCTTAGGTCTCTCTCTTTGTGTTGGTCATATGCTGCAATTAGGGTTACCCATAAGTATTCACTCACATGTAGGTTCACTTCTAAGGCCCCAAACATTTGTCTCATTGCTAGGGATAAACAAATAGAGTTCTGCCATTTGAAAAATCTGGATTTTTATGGCTATGCTTGTGCTTTTTTCTAGAATTTTCTTCAGTTTGCCAGTCTTTGGTGTTCTGAAATGCCAGGAATGCAGTGTAAATGTTGAGAAAGGGTAGTCAAGCGCAATACTGTTTTCTTGATAGGTATATTTGCTAAATTCATAACTTCTTATGCCTCTCCCCCTCACTGTTGTTATTTCAACCATCTTTCACAAAGAGCTTTTGTCAGTTTTGAGATCCGCTTCTGTTCCTTCAGAGACTAAGTTTTTGAAGCATGAAGTTCCAGAAAAATAGACATGAATATGCATATACATGTAGTTACTTACTTATTGTATCAGTATTTCTTTCCCACATAGCAAAATTTTGTAGGTTTCTTTGTACTGTTTCCTTTACTTATCAGAGATTGACAAAAATAATTTAGAAGCAGTTTAAAATACATTAAAAGATCATAATGAGTTCCATACTTCAGTTTTGCATGAAAATATTATCATTAATTACTCAATGCAATTAATAATAATCTGTATTCATATATGCTCTGCCTAAATCAAAGTAATTTAATGTTCAAATTAAGGATGCATTTGCAAACAGATCTCTTAAAAATTCTATGTTAGTGCTGTTTTTCTCCAGTTCTCGTGTTATAAAGGGGATTCAAATAATGCAAGAGGCAAAAGAAATCACTGCAGGAACATAATCAAAGTGACAGTTTTGTGCTGTATTTCCATATCAAGCTAAAGCAAACAACAAAAAAAATCAGCTCTATATGCATACTTAACAATGTAGGTGCATCTCTGGGGAGTGATCTGAAATGAAGTTACTGTCTTTTCTTTCTTGCATTTAAGACTCTCCACTTCCAATTATTTTTCTAACTATATATTGGCTGTTTTAATTAAAAGGTGATGATTCACCACTTTCTAGCCACTGAGAACAGTTTTATAAAGTAGAGATTTAAAAATAGTTATAATGTAGGCTATTTTACTATTACTCTGAGCGTTTGGAGCTGTAGGAATATTTTAGCACAATTTGAACAATGAAAGCAAAAGCTGGTTTTGGTAATTTTGTGTTCAAGGGTGATTCAACCTCTTTGCTTGCTAACTCTAATTTTCCAAGGCTTATAAAACTTTAATTTAATTCTTTATCTGAGCATAAAACAATGTCTGAAAATTGCATAGTAAATTACTAGATAATCACTTTTTTTGCAGACTACCTGATTGTCAGAACGAATACTGCCTTTTAAGAGACACTCTAAATAGGTGCTGGGAAAAAGTGAACTTTACAATTCAAATTAACATAGGTTTTTGTGAAATCCTGGTGGTTTCTTCTAAGTGTGAAGGAGAAACATCTCTCTGATTATTCTATATTTGCTTAGTTGTGTATTTATGCTAGCATTTATGTGTAGAACTTTGTGCTTGTGTCTTCAAATGCCTGCATATATATGTACAGATATGTGTGGAGGTGATATAATGAAGTTAAAATAAGGTATCTGTGATAAATATATTCTATTTCATGGTTTCTTAATCAAGTATTCTCATCAAGTATTGACTGCTGCCTTTTCCCTAGGCTGGTATTCCTCTCCCTCATCACATCTCCTTTTGGGGGTGGTTTTCAATTTCCAAACTCTATGTGTACACAAACATTGATGAAAAAAGCAAGGACTCTCTTAAAATTACTTTATCCTCCTTTTTGTCCAACCAACTTCTACACTCTTTGAAGACCCAACCTGTGTGATATGGTCAGTCTTCTCTGTTCTCGATTTCAGATCTGATATATTGAATTCTAGATGGTCAGAAACAAGGACTGGGAAATTTTTTACATTAAAAAGGCATTGTATGCTGGTGGGAAGCACAGTTCCAAATGGTCTGGTACATCAGTTCTATTAAAAAAGTTTAGGTATAATGGAATTGTGATTACATGTGAGCAAATTTGTGTTCATCTTTAAAAAGTTTCTCCACTATTATGTAATATTATGGAAAGTTTACGCAATTCCTGTGCTGCCAAAAGGAGTCATTGTGACCAAGTCAAGCTCTCCAAGGTGGGAAAATGTCAGAGCTGGAGTTCCTGCTTTGCCACAGCTTCCCTTAAACACCCACGTCAACCCCTAGTACAGAGGGCCTGGCAGGAGTGGAGGCTGCCTGGGACAGTCGGCCTTTTCCATCTGTCAGGAAGGAAGCAAAGATGTTAACTGACACAAACCAAGCATTAACTCTTTTGATGCAGTGAGTTTGTTGACATCAGTGGAACCAGAAGAGCTCCTCAGTATGTGTGAGCTCCCCATCAGTGTATTTAGGTGCTTTCAAGAGTAGTGACCCAGGAACACTGGCTGAATTAGCGCCCAGACTCCATGCCGGTCTCCTGCCTGGATGGGTCACGTCTCCTGTCTCTGGTCTGTGTTTGTGTGGATGTGTGGGAGCCAGAAAACACAGAGTACTGGTTGACTTGAATCCAAGTGATTTAAAGCAGCACCTGGTCAGAGGTCAGATGTGGTGTTTGGCCTTGTATCAGGGTCAGGATGCGAGCTCACCATGGCTCTCCTTTCTCAGCCCCCCCACCAGAGGTTCCTATCTTTGCAGAGTTCCAGCTCAGCAGCGTGCCAAGGCGATCCACCCCTCACTTCTGGGAAACCACACTCCTCCTGCTCTTTGGCAGGTTTTTTTTTCATTTTCTTTTGACCCTGGGTGATCAGGTGGCTGCAGAGCTGTGGCTTGGCTGCGCGTTGCCCTTTCAAACCCGTTGGTGGTTGCGGGGCCGTGGGCGAGCCGGTTCTGGGGGCAGTGCCAGCAGGAAGGATGGAGCCGCTGTGAGGACCCGAGGGTGTGCAGTGAGGACAGGAAGGAGGGCAGAGCAGGCTGGTGTGCTGCAGATTAGCTCAGCAGCCGTGACAGCTCCCTTTCCGATGGCGTCAGCAGTGACGACTGCCGATGGAGTGTCTTCCATGCAGAAAAGCACCTTGGGTGTGCTAACTGTAAGCATTAACTGGGGGACCAAGCTTCCAGGACTCCCTGAAACCTATGTTCCCATGCACTTTGAGTAACTAATGCCACTTTCAGCAGCGACTGAGGAGCTGCCTCAGTGCTCCAAAAAGGCAGCAAGGCTCTCATTCCTGTCGCTACACCAGCGGGGCTCCCCGGAGGTAAAGTGTAAAGCCTGTGTGTGCCAGTGGGAGCTCACCTTTGTGCCACCCTCCAGCACTTCACAAGAATTACGGGAACCTCAAGTGGCAGGCAGTCCCTTAAATTATTTGGCATTACCCCAAGTACCCGATTAGTCAGGGCAATTCAGAGTTTGATGCCTAAGAGCTCTACACACCTGCAATTACTTAAATCCACAAAATTGCACCTGTAGGTATTTGCAGGCACAAAAATGTTGGCATAAAATTAGAGGCCATTTCCTAAAACCTGTGCCGAAATTTTGATGATATACTATATGAGGGGTTGTTATTTTGAAATGGATTTGTGGAAAGCAATTGAAAATCTCCAGGCATCCCATCTGTGTTTAAAGTAACAACAATAACAAAACTTTAAATTAGCATAGGAGATTTAAGACATTTCAGGAAAACATTGATTAAATCTGCCAATGAAATGAACGTGTTTGGCGAGTGACCTAATTAGTGTATACTTGGTTCTTTTTCACTGCACTGCTTACTGCTAATTGCTGTTCTGCTGGTCTTCTCCTGACAAGTAAGAAAAAACAAGGATGAGGGATTTGTTGAGGAAATAGTGACATTCAGTTTTAATTCATTTGAACCTGCTGCCAAGCTTAATTATGGAACTGAGAAACTGAGACCGGGAGGCCCCCAGCCATTTAGGTTATAGGAGACAGAGATGTTTAGTGTCTGCCAGTGTATTTGGGTAGCACTTATTGCAGCTAGCTATAAACTTGAGTTTGCTGATGCTTAGCTGTTTTCTTTCCCCCACAGGTAAAAAAAAAAAAAATGTACTGGTTTTATTTCTTAAATTTAATTATTTAGCCCTAATGGCATAAGGCCAATACAAAATTACAGGCATTATATTTCTCAAAGGAAAGGTTTAACTATTATTCTAGATAGTCTTGTCCTGGGTTTCTCTGTGTGTGTGCTTGCATGTACAAACTAGTAATATGTCATTGTACAAAAAAAACACCTCAGGATCCTGGAGTACTTGTAGCTTTGGAGTACCAAAGCCACCTCCAGTGTAAGTACACTTGAGGTGAGGGGCTCATGTTAGTGACAAGTTCAGTTCCCATCTCTCAAAGCAGCAGAAGACAACACAGCTTTCCTTATTTGTGTTTGGAGTTCTTAAAGGAAAATGTCAGGATGCTTCAGGAAAAAAGGGGAAATAGTTTTGGTTTTGGTTTCCTGTGGTGGTGATGGATTTTTGTGAGCAGAGTCTGAAGGTCCTGGTTTAGAATCTGAGTTCGTTTTTCATTATGTTCTGCATAAAAACTGAGGGGAAAAAAAGTATAATCTGTTGACCAGAATGTTTACAAGGCAGTGAACACACAATAAAAATGCAGGGGAAAGAAAAGGGGAAAAAAGCTGTGGAATCTGAGTCTAGCAGAGGGGCAGTCTGGTGGGGCTTGCACTTGTTTTTAAAGGAGGAAAAAGAAATGTAGATGTTTTCTTAGAGAAGTGTCGGATTGGCAGACCCTGATCTGAATTCCTCCTGGGGGATGTTTCCAACCATTTTCCTACCTTTTCCCAGGAGGAGCCAGGGAACAGTTATCTGAGCAGGGATAGATCCTGGAGCAGCCAAACCCAGCCACAGTGCACCTGCCAGGGGCAGCCACAGCAGCCCAATTCTGCTGGCAGGGAGCACAACCCACTTTAGCCACAGCCTGGGCAAGAGGGAAGGACTCTCAGCACAGGGAGTTTGGGGGTTCATTTACACTTTGGAGAACACTGCAGGGGATGTTCCAAGACCCAGTTTTAGCTTTCATGGGGGCTAAACTTCATCCACCCAGACAAGTATATAAAACAAAACAACAAAAAACTCCAGCGC
Organism: Melanocharis versteri; assembly: GCA_013397845.1. Taxonomy (NCBI): domain Eukaryota; kingdom Metazoa; phylum Chordata; class Aves; order Passeriformes; family Melanocharitidae; genus Melanocharis; species Melanocharis versteri. Next base: position 754,442 of record VZTG01004087.1, read on the forward strand.
ACGAAAACCCAAAACCCAAACAGAAAAACCAACACTATTTAGTTAGTGCCCGAGACACAAAAAATGAAGTGAGATTATAAACAAATGAAATATGTTAGCGTAGGTCACTAACATAGACTATAAACATCTACGTGGAAGAACGGAAACTGTACAAGAAGGCAACATGCCTGGTTTTCTGTTATATAGCATTGCAGGGTTCTTGTAAGGATACTTGAATGCTGAAACAGCCTGGGAACTTGGCTTCCCTTGCGGCAGATTGATGTTCTTTGGACGAGTTTTCAGCCATGGAGTGATTTTGTCCTGATGTTCTGTGTGTGGTGGAGAGATGTGTCAGGAGGGGGGAGGGCTAGAAAAAGATACTTGGAATGGAAATGAGCTTGAGGGAAGGAAAAAGAACAGCTTTGCAGTGAGACTGGGAGTAGTAATACTAGAATGCATAATGGGCAGCTAAAGATGTGGGATTTTTTGTCTCAAGACTCTCACTGGATCTCTGATATGGTCATATAGCCTCTTGTGCCCACTGAAAAAATGCTTAGAAGATATTAATGGTTTTAGATATTATGGACTGATGTTACTCTTCAATAATTTATTATGCTAGATATACCTGATATCTATGATACAACACCGGAATATTTTGACACATTCTGGTTTATATTGACAAGCAAAACTAACTTAGATGTGAATAATTACTGTGCTGTCTAGAAAGTCATATTAAAAATAATTTCCTTTCTGTTACTTCATACGTGAAGCCTGCACTGTACATTGATGCTAAATATAAAAATCTATCTCCATTATCTGTTTTTAATGACAATGTTAAAACTCACTTTTGCACTTTTACCTCCTAGTCATTGGACATGGAAATGGTGAGAAATAAAAAAAAAATTTAGTCTTCTGAGAAGACCACCTCACTGTCCTAAAAAGTAATTTTCACGGTGTTTGATCCAAGCAATCCCATGTCTTCCCAAGACACTTCAGAGTTCCCATGTGGCAGCTCTGGCTTCTTGTCAGGATCTCTCATATAGGAAAATGGAAGTTGCATCTAATTGTATCTCCTTCTTCCTCCCAGAAGTTGCTCTCCCAAAGGGCAAAGGCATTGGAGAAATCCGGGGAGGACTCTTGCTCTCTGGTAGCTTGTTTTTTAGCTCAAAGCAGTATCAGCTTTACTGCTGCTCTGCAGTCAGAAGAGAGCTTGGATAGCACCGCAAAGGAAAATTCGATGTAGAACAAGCTGATTTAAAAATGGCTTGCAGTAAAAAGGGAAAATCAAATGAGGGAATCAGAGAAGGTCGAACACTCCTCACATCCCCAAGTTGGTCAAACTCTATTGTTTATTAGATTTGTCATCACAGTGTCCCTCAATCTGTCAGTGTCTGTATCACAGTGTCCCTCAATCTGTAGTAATGCCCTATCAAAAAAATCTCCCCAATCCTCCCCACAACAAAAAAAACCCAACCAAACAAACCATAACAGAAAACTGAGCAAAGAAAATAACAGAAAGGTTCAGATTTTGACTTTGCTACAGAATAGTGCTTTTCACGCTCTTTAAGTCAGCAGTTTCTTTAATAATTTTGTCTGCTTCTTTTTTCTTATTTCTTTTAATTTTCTTAAAACTTTGTGTATGAGATTTAAGCCAAGAAACAAAAACATCCATGTACACAAAATTCTTTCTTGATTGGACTACCCCTGCATTGAATAATTCATGCATACCAAAATAATAATAGAGATGTTTGCAAGTTGAGGGGCAAGGTGATCACAAGCACACAGTCTTATACCTAGACTTGGTGCAGAGAGGATGGCAATGAAGTCTCCCAGGAGCAGGAGGAAAGGCTGGGGGAAGAAATACAAATGGATACAGCAGGAAATCGTATCTGTGGTTGCCTCTTGTAGGATGTGTATTGACCTAGTAAATGGAGATGTCTGCAAAGAAGCTATAAATATGCTTGTGCTAATATTATTAAAGCTTTCAGGCGGTTCAGTTTCATCCATATGGCTTTCCACAGAGATGCCAAAGATGTGGCCCCTGGCCACAGCTTGTCTGAGCAGCACATGCCTACCTGCACTGTAATTGCTTAATAAGATGTAGGGGTTTTCCCTGGATGGATTGTGAAATATATGCAGCTGCCTAAATAGGTGCTTGGTGAGATTTTTAGATCTTACTAATTCAGATGAAATCTTTATGAGCAAGACATTTGAATGCTGTTGAAAATCAGAGAGAGCTCAGTGCTTTAGAAGTTGTGATAAGTCGATTCCTTGCCCTCTTACCCCTACTTTATGCCTTTAGGAAAATAAAAATACTTTCAAAGTTGTTGCTGTCCAACGAGGGGCTTACCAGCACTGGGCTTGAACATACCAGTGTTGCTGGTTAAAGGAAGAAAAAAATGGAGAGGGAGAAGAAAAGATAGGAAGTGACTGGCTGATTAATATACTAAACTAATGCAAATACTGGGAGTAAGAAAGCCACTTGACAAAGACCGATGATCTCTTGCCAATCCCTAAGATCTAACCTCTAAGCTGTTGTTCAGATGATACCCCAGAGCAGTTCCTGGCAGGGATTTGTCCCTTGTTCCAGCAGAGAGAGCAGCCAGATGAAAAGGATGTGGTTTAACCAAAGCTGAGACTTTGCTATCTCACCATCTTCTAGAGTTATCTGGCAGTTGCCTGTAGGGCACACATTGGGATTTCTCCCTGAATTGGTCCCACCTGCTGGAAGGCTGCTTTCCCTGCCCCTGCACAGATGGCCCCAGCCTGCCACAGAGATTTGTTGCCCTCCTCTTCTGAAGCTAAATCCTTGTATGGGTTCAAGGGACAGGGGAAGGGGTGTTTTCTCATTAAACCAGCCATTGCAAGCTATAGATTTGTTTGCCAGGAAGGTCCATACTGTTACCTCCTCTTATGGAAGAGATGGGGCAGGAATCCAGAGCACCAGAGTCCCATGGGCGTGTGTGCCCTTCTGCTGCCAGGGACCTTTAATCTGTTAGGACAGACAAAGACCTGCCTACACTGAGCCTCTGCTGCATATCTTCTGGCATTTTAAAGCTTCAGGTCACTGCATTCCCTTAAACCCCACTAGGTTCAGGAGAAAAGACGTGACAAATAGAGGTGTGATGGCAGTGCTGCTGCAAGATTGTGAGACAGTGTGAGCGAATGGAAATATTTTCTTTCTTTTTAAAAAGAAAATTCTTATGTGTGCTCATACACATGGATAATACTGAAAATCTGTATTTATCTGTTTATTTTCCAGGTTATGGTTTTGTAGATTTTGACAGTCCCGCAGCAGCACAGAAAGCAGTAGCATCTCTCAAAGCAAATGGCGTGCAGGCGCAGATGGCAAAGGTAAGAAGAACCATGTTATTACAGGATTATTTCAACTGTTGGGTTAAATTTCCAAGGGTTTGTTTTTCTTAAGGTTTTGGATTGCTTATTCCAAAGATTCTTTCATCCTTTGGCTCCAGCGCCTTGTTCATCCCATGTTTTTTCTGTGTTCTTGAGAGCTGTGTCTCATGTAGTGGGCTCTGCTCTGATTCTCTCTCTGCCTCTCTCTCTGGAGAGGGTTGTAAGAAGGCAAGCACCAGAGTGGAAGAGCATTGGAAATGCCTTTTGCTAACTGCTGGGTGAAAGAGTTGCCTTTTCTTCACCTTGGAGTTGTCTTCATTTGATTCCTTTGCTTTGGAAAAGTTACTCTTTTCTGATGCAGCTGGTGGGCTTCTCTGAAGGAGTGATTGGCTGAGCATATGGAAAATCTGGTTGATCTGCCTAGGTCTGGCTTCTCCTGTTGTCTTCTTTTTTTTTTT
>VZTG01004087.1:758257-808388 GCA_013397845.1 Melanocharis versteri
TTTTTTTTTTATTTTGAGGACATAAATGGAAGTGTAGCAGGTTGCTGAAAGAATAGTTGCTAAAGGTTGTCTGGAGGTGACTGGCATCTGTTCAGAGAGGCTGCAGGAGCCATAGCAAGCGCAGTGAGCTCAGTCACTCTGGTCTTGGAACTGTCCTTTGTCCCCAGGCAAAGGGGCTGATGGAGAGACAGGGGTTATAGTAATGACCATTGTGTGGTCCAGCTGTTGCCTTTCTGAAGGTGGAACAATGTGGTTTTGGGCTCTTGACTGTGTCAGCCAGCAAAAATAGCTGTTGCTTTGTACTTTAAAAATGCCTTGCCTGAGAATCACAAAAAGTACTTAATATTGCCTGATTTAGTCTATGTAGAAATGATGCTGTCCTAGAATCTAAAACAGTGAAAGCAAACAGGTAATTACAAAAAAAAAGAGGGAAATCAACTAATAAACAGCCATCAGATTTGAAGATTTCCACTTAAAGGAATGCTGGTGGTTTAAACCTTTGTTTTTCAATGATCTCTTAGTAAAAACATAGTTTTGTTTTGGTTTGTGTTGTTTTGGGTTTTTTTTGTTTGTTTCGATTTTTTTTTTCTTTATTTTTCTTTTACCGAGAAAAATCATTGCTGGTAAATGAGGTTCTTTTGCCTTCCACTGAATTATACTTGCTGTGCCTGAAAGAAACTGGATGTCATCCATGTATTTCTGTTTAACAGCACCCCACAATGCAAGCTAGGCTGTTTTATTGGCTCTTAGTTTTTATTGACACATGGTGATAAAAAATACTTGCTTCAAATGGGTAAAAGATGGCAAGCTGAAGAATGTGAACTTCTACTAAGGACTGTGCTATTTTATTTCTCAGATATACAGTATGTCCTTGTTAAAATATAGGCAATTTGATGCATTAGTCAAGCTGTGGAAAAGAAACCAAAGACAGGAGATATATTTTGTCCTAATGATTGATATCAAATAGCCATTTCTAGAAAGGAGTAAATCTATATAAATCTGTAAAAAATCTAAATCCATATAAAACTGTACAGTTATAGATTTAAAATTATAGATTTAAAGATAGGATTGAAAGATAAATCTATGCTTGGAGTTGTCATGATTCAGAACAATGAACAATTGCAGTACTCGTATGCATGGAAAAAAGTTTTAAGTCACAAAGAAGGTGACTTAAAACGTTGTGGTTTGGATTGTCCAATATTTAGGGACTCAAAGCAAAGCCTGATGTTTTCAGAGTGGGACGGGTTGTACCAACCCTTGGTTGGTTTGTTTTGTGGAGAATCTGTGGCAGGAGTATTTTTTTGTCCTGTGAGATTTTGAGGCGGCTGGTGTGTACACATTTGTTTGCATAAGACTGACTGTATTTTTATTATTTAGCCATGGTGCCTGGAATCTCAGATAGATTCTTTTTAGTGTGTTTGATAGCTCAAGATAAATATACAACTGACTTTTCTTATCTCTGAAAAAATCTAAGTATTTAGAAAAATGGGGTTTCAAAGGAAATTGAGATGACTCCACACAAAGTACCTCACATTGCTGAGAAGGCAGGAGCCTGGGAAAGCAAATCTATCTGGAGAAACATGTTAGTTCTTGCACGTGTTGGAAGCCAACTTGCATAACAGGACTGAAAGTTAGTGTTACCTGCCAGTGTCTGAATTACCAGTGAGGGCTCAGAAGAGGTTTGAGGAAAGGGGCAGAACAATAATTTAACCTGCATTTCTGGAAGTTTATCCAGAGCAGTTTTATTTCAAGAGCTCCTTTAATTAGTGGTGAATGGTGGCTCTCAAATGAAATCAAAATAAAAAGGGTTAAGCCTAAAGAAATTCCCTGAACCTTTTGTGTGCCGTACTTTCATAGTGTCAGTGCCCTCTGTCTTTTACTCTGCATTGCAAAGCGGTGAAACTGCCCCGTGTAGAGGCCAGAGAGGAGACAAACTGTAACCTGTGCTCAGCAAATGTCAAAAATCTCAGTCCAGCTGTGGATGCTTTTGAATAAAGGTGAAAGAGGCATTGGCCAACTTTTTTCTATGTGCTGGCCTTCTTCAGTAGTGAGAGAAAGTATGCTGAAGTGCCGGTATTTTCTGTGATGTTTTCCTGGAGAGAAATCTTGCTCGGAAAGAGTGGTTCTTTCTCAGTTTTAGCACAATATAATTTTTCTCATAGAAATCCAGGAATCTTCTTTGAAAAACAAAAAGCAGAACTGAACTCCCGCCCATGTTGGCTAGCGGAAATATCTTGTGGATACTCGAGTAAAATATACTCATTTTATCAATGCTAAAATACAGCCACCTCCCTCTTTTTTATAGCATTTGGACGCCATTTTGGCTGATTTTGTTTGAGAGTGCTGCCTCTGGAAGAAGGTTAAACTCTGGTGGATTGATGCTCCAAGTCCCGTCAGTATTGGAAAACTTGCTCTGTCGAGGCTATAAACCCACAAAGGGAAAAAAACCCCAACTGTTAAACATGTCTGAATCTCTTTTTGGTCTGGTTCGAAGCAGGCAGGAGAGGATTCGGCTGAGGGACAGGAACAGCAGTAGTGTGCCTGCAGAGGTAGTGGTGGCAGCTGAGGAGATGAGGTCTCGTGGGCCCATGGACATGAGGTGCCCTGTGGCCCGCTCAGTGGGACAGGGACACACACAAGGACCCACACAACCTCCCACCCACAGGAGAGTTGCGTGAGGCTCTTGCACACACATGTGTTGTCACCTGGCTGCTTTAGGATTTCTCTCTCACAGGTACATGAAGCAGGAGTTCTGACTGCTGCCGCTGTCCTGTGTCCAGTAAAGTTCATCTAAATTGCCCGTCTTTTTCAAATTGCTTATTAAGCGTTTCGTTTTTTGAGAAGAATTAATGCTATGGAGCTGCCGAGGGATGTTTTCCTAGCTGGCCTGGCTTATTTTGCTGTGTGTTTCCTGCATGCCTTTGGACATGCAGATTCATTTGTGTGTATGTAGTGCTTGCTTTTTCAGGCTCGTAGAGTCCAGGTGGTTTTTTTGGGTTTGTCTTCCTACTAAAAATGGCACAACTGATATGCCTCTGGATAGTCTCACAGGAATTATTGATTTGGTTGTCTCTTTATGCTAGGGACTACAGAAACATGACAGAAAAAACACTGCTTATGTGCATGATTTATATACCAGTTTAGGTTTTTCCAGATGCTCCTTTCCTGCATTTCCTAGAAAAATAATATAGACAGAATATGGAAAATTAATAAGGAGAATCTTAGTAATATGGGAGTTGGCTCAGACAAGTAGGCAAGGAAGCCTAGTACACATGAAAAATGTATCAGTGTTCTAATAAAATCTGTAGCCACATCTATTCTTGGGATTTGCAATAGTCCTTCACCCAGAATTACACATTCATGAGGACACTTCTTAATCTACTTTATATATAAGTTTTAATGATGCCAAGGAGTCTAAATCACCTGAAAAATCAATAGAAGTCTGCTGTCTAAATAAATTTCAGCATCTGAGCTTGTGTCAGCCTACAGATGAACTGTGCAATCAGTTTATACCCTCACAGACATTTGGGGTCCTCCCTACCATTTTTTATTTCCAGTTCTAGTCTGCTGTGAGATTGCACAGTGTGGAAGTTCAGGCAAAGGTAGGTTCTTGCAGAGTATTAAATAGCTTCTTTAATACCTAGCAGCCCATCAAGAGTGTTGAAACAAATGCATTCACAAAGGAAGTGTTTTCAATCCTGCTTTTATGAGGATTAAAATTTATTTGATGATGTGTGTCTTCTCTGGGTTTTTCTTTTGTGCATATAATGCATTTAGACATCCTCAAGACCTGTGTGAAAAAGGCGGACATTGAAGGAATATTTAATTAGTGCTGGCAGTTGTCTAAGTCCAAGGAACCATTTCTTGACTACTCTGCTGCAGTAATCGCCGTCCAGAGAGTGCACTGCAGGAGCTGGTTCTGAAAAAGGGCTGTGCCAGTAGGCTCTGATGTGTTTTCCTCCACAAGGGAATTGCAGAAAGTGATTTTGCTTCTTGTGTGATATTTTTCTCATCTCTCCATCATGCAGAAGCTTAAATACAGAGAGTAATGACCATCTAGGTGAAAGATAAAAGGGAGCTGTTTCCCACAGGGCAGAGCCGAGCATAAGAGCTTCTAAAGAGGAACAGAGAGCTGGTTGCTGTATAGTTAAATAGACAGATTTCTCCAAGAACCAAGGAAAAGGAAATCCCACAGAAGAATCTTATTTATTTTCCAGACTTTTGCGTAGGTTTTAAGCATTGCTCTGGTATGAATCAGCTGACCAAATAAGTTCATTCTGTCTGATTATTTTTCAGCTTCATTTTCTCTTCTTTTTAAATTACTTCCCTTTTTTGCTCTGTCAGACACCAGTCCTCTAAAGAGCTGATCCTTAAATTGGAAAAACTCTGGTGAAAACCCTTCTTTCCAATATTTTTTTTAATCTAGATTTTTAATGAAAAGTTTTGTTTGTTTTTGCAGTTTAAAAATTCATGAAAATAATAAGAATGCTGTCCCTACCAAATATGAAACATGGCCTATACACGATACACTGGTTTCCTAACTCAGGATTGAAATGTCTGCAAATTTTAGCTAACGAAACTTCGGGATACTGGTTGGTTGAGTTTTTTGATAATATTTGTGGTTTACAGCCCTACTGACTGAGCTAACCTTCCTTTTGAAACCAAAGTGGGAGTTTTAGAGCTCAATATTGAAACTGCCAGGCTTTATTTTATTCCTGTGCTTTAATTATCAGATCTCCCATCCACTTCTATGAAGTCTAGTATTTGTATCAGCGATTTATAAAGCACTGTTTTTGTTTGCTGCTAGAGCAGGAGCTGGTGCCTCTGGAAAGCTCGCCATGCACAGCAGTGTAGGAGAGGCTGAGAACATGGCTGTGCTGATGCTGGCCACCTTCCACGTCGTTTCTGAATGAATTGCAGAGCCAGGCGTGGGCTGCTGCTGCTGCAACAGTTGTCAGAGATGTTTGGCACAACTCGTGTACATGTGTGGAGCACTCTCCAGTGAGCTCTTCTCTTACCTTCCTAAAATGTGCGTTATCCCTCCCTGTGCTTTTGCACAGCACGTACTGGCTGAACAACACTGACCTGAATTGATAACGACACTGGGTTAAATGACGATGAAAAGTTATAGCTGGAAGGAAATGAGACATAGTTCAGTTTAGATTTGGAAATTACACATGCAAGTGTCTCTCTCCTTTGATTTCTTTTACCAAGTCAGCCGTACCAAAGGTATCCTGCAGAAGCACTAACTGGAAGTTGCAGGTTTCATGTGCTGCTACTTATCAAAGTCGTGCCCTCCTCATCCTCTCTTGCCTGCTTACCTCTGTTGTGCATAAACTGTATTTTACTCTTGGAATGGGGAATCATGGTTTCCCAGATGAAGCTGGCCTTTAAGTGCAGGTTTTGTAAATATAGGATATTTTTCCATTCCTTAAAGGATATTAACTGACAAAGCAAGAGCATTGACAAGATGCTAAATTATTTGTTTGTATTAGGTTTTATGTCAGAATTTCTTAGGAAGATCTGCCTTTCCAAATGTGGAAGGTTTTTTGTGGTTTGGTTTTTTTGTTTGGTTTTTTGGTGGGTTTTTTTTGTTTGTTTGTTTTTTGTTTTTTGGGTTTTTTTTGTTTTTTGGGGGTTTTTTGTTTTGTTTTGTTTTGTTTTGTTTTTGTTTTTTGGGTTTTTTCCAGATGAAACACTGTCTAAATTCAGGATTCAAATCACAGATGTGCTAGCAAAGTGCTAACTTTAAATTTCAGAAAATCTGCAGAAGCAGACGACAGTGTCTTATGAGCGTCCTAGACAATTAAGACTAAAGCAGTGCACAAACAGTGATGTATTGGGGTGATAGCAAAGATGCATGGCATTAATGGAAGGACTTCCTAGTCTTATCTAGCCTTGAAAGTTTCATGCTTCTACCTGAGAGCTGTGTGGTAGCCAATGTGAAATGATCTTAGGATCCTTGTCCTGCTTTTAGATGTGCATTCACAAGCCCGTGTAGAATGCATTAGCTTGAGCCATTTATGAAAGAACATCAGGTAATCCTGGAGGCATTAAAACCCAGCAATCCTTTCACACTTACATGTGTTGCTCCTAAAAACATGTAGATCAGCATGAAGGAGGATATGCACATCGACAGCGTTTGAACCACACCTGCCAAATTTATAAACAAAAATTTCTTTGGGGGTTTTCAGAAGTGCTTAACTTGACATAATTCTACTCTCTGAAAGTGCATGGAACTTTACTGTTGGCTAATTGAGAGGATTTAGGTCAGTACTATGTTCCTTTGTTCCCAAAAATTGTAGCTCAGCATCTTTCTTAACGGCTAAGTAAGCTTAGAAAATCTTACAGCACATACAATCATGCTTATTCTCTAGCTATCGCCTCAGATAGACCTGGCCATGGTATTTTCCTGCCCTTTTCAAGTGCTGCTTTAGTTTCTAGATTTACTTGATTTTTTTCATACTGTAACTTCTTCTAACATTAAAACATTCCTCTGCCTTTGAAAATTAAAACACAAACAATCAGTAAATATATCCACCTCCATGCTATTAATGCCTTGCACCACAGAACAGATGCTGAAAGTGAAAAATGTAGCCAACTTTTAGGCTGAGGAATAGTGGAATTACTGGGTTCTTTTCGGGTTATGAACTTATGCCAAACAAGAGTTGGCCTTTTTTCATAAATACACATTGTTCTTGACTTTCCTCTGACTTGGAACACATTTGAATTGGTAATAATACAGCTGAAATCCACAGAGCTTTGGCAATCTAAGCTGGGGAGAAGAATGGGGCTCCCTATCTTTAGCACTCACATAGCTATACATCTTGGAAGCTCTTACACACTCTTTGCAAACCCTTTATGTTTGCAGAACGGGAAATCTGAGTCCTGCAAATGAGTTAAACACTGGAGTCAGATTAATTCTTTTTTGCCTCCATACTCAGAAAACTCCAAACACCCCACAGAGAAGTTATCCGACCACAACTATGCAGCTTGGGAATCTGCAGCTCAGACTGAGCAAAACTATGTTCTAAATTCAGTAAGCACAACTTTACTCACCAGGAAAAACCCAGCGCAATCTGAAATGATCAAAAACCCGTGGTTTCAGAAAATATTACTGTGGTAGAAAATGGACGTAGCCTTTCTTTCAGTGACATATCATTTAATTATGTTCTTCTGTAGATCAGCCTGAGGACAATGGTTTTGTAAGGTGAGAAACAAAAATTCATTGTATCCAGCATGATAATTCATATGACCACCAGCATGAGGATACATGCATGCTTTTTGGGGTACCACTTAGTCTGGACTGAGACACAGCTTCAACAAAGCAATGCAATTTGTGTGAAAACCGGGCCACTCTCAGATTATTAGGTTTGATTTGGAAAGCAGGTGTGCAAACTTCAGTAGCATTTCTTCTGAGTTGATGTAAGTGCCTGTGTAACAGCTCATCAGCCTGGAAATACACAGGTGCACACTCTACCAGTAAACACGAATCTACCAGTAATATGCATAGATATTCCCTGTGCACCTATGCATCCCCCTCTGATTATCTAAATGTTACTGTATTAGTGAATACTCTGCTTGTTATTTCTTTATTAATGACTGTCTCGCATTCAACCAACATGTCTGAGTGGTTTGGCTGTAATCTAAATAAATTTAAGTTTACATGCAGTTTTGTTCACTAATGAATGATAATTTTTGTCGCTATAAAAGGAACCTCTATTTTTCCTTTGTATAAAAATATGAAATTAGGCTGTCCTCATGCTATGTGTAACATACTGAGTCATGATGGCAGCTCATTGAATTTTTTCGTCCTTTCCCTTCACTTATTTATGCTCAGAAAGGAAGATAATGATGATATGAACGGTTGAATTCTATTTGTAGTCATGATAAATTAGCTTTGATGTGATCAAAATAAATGTAAGCAATATAAGAATGTAAAACTGGCCATATCGGACTGGAATAAAGTTCCTTCTGATATCAGATTCTCTTTCTGATAATGCACTGTAGCATGTGCCAACAGAGAAGTACAAGAACCAGACAAGCATATGAGGATACTTCCCCAGAGTAGTCTCTTAGCCTCTAGCAATTTGCAGTTTGGGATTTCTTCAGCTTGTATTGAATAGTCATTTGTACAACTGCCTCCCCATCCCCAAATAAACAATTTATGCTGCCTGTTTTGCATTTAAAATTTTGGCACAGCACAACATCCAGCCATAAGAAATTCTTCAGATTAACTTCATGTTCTTCAAAGATCCATCTCCTTTGCTGACTCCAGACCTGCAATGTTGATTTCATTGATTGCTTGCTAATTCTTGTATCAGAAGAGACAGAAGGCTCTTGTTCCCTATGAATCTTTTTCATGGCACTTACGATTTTATAAAATGCAATCATTACTTCCTTTAATCCCTGTTCTGTTTCCAGTTTTAAGAAAGATGTGCCAGGACGTGCATGCGTCAATAAGGATGTGGCTCTTAGAAGCAAGGAGCAGTTGCTAAGTAATGAACGTGATAAATGTTAAAGTGGCTTTGTAATATGAGAGCAGAGCTGACAGGAAGCTTAGAGGGTCATTTTATATCAATGTGCTGGACATGAGAAGAGTATTGCTAATGCTGTGTAGTGCTGCAGCCTGGGAAATGGGAAAATGGACACATAGAGGAAGGGCACATTTGGCTGGTATCAGGTACTTTGTAAGGTAGTCCTCATTTTACACAAGGATAAGTGCACGTATTTGATTAAACCTCAGAAGATCAATTTTTAAAATAAGAACTGTCACCTTTAGAAAAATATGCCCCAGAAATAATTGAAGTGTTTAAAAAAAAGGTAACAGAACTATTCCTTTAAAGCAGCAAGTGAAGAGAAGTACAACCCAAAGTATGAGGACGTATGTTCAGTGTTCTAAAAGGGAATATACCCAACTCCCCCTACCTGTGTAAAAATAAGGAATTATAAATGCCTGCCCTAAATTCTGGGATTGTTTGGTCACAGCTTTCCTTAAATATTAGATCAAACTAGTATCTGTCATATTGCTGAAGAATACCTGAAACTGATGCCACCAATGGATCAATATCTGGCCAGTTCCGTCAGTGGGCTTGAGGACTTTATCTTTGCCAGGGGCTACTGGAGCGCCCCTTTGAATTTTGTCTTGCACCCACTGCTTGGGCATGATGTGACCAGCAATGCTGCAGCACATGACTTCATATCTGAACCAAGGAAAGGACTGCAGCAGATGTATGTGCAATGAATCCGTATTCAGGAGAGATGTGTATTCATACTCTGCTTTCTCTAGAGCTCATGGAAGAAAATGACCCTTTTATTAGTCATAGTTCAAAATGGTGGACGTGTAGAAGAGCCTAGGGGCTCTAAATGGCCAGTTCCTCTACTGTGTAGGCAGGTAGAGTCTTTCTGTGATTCCCAAAGGTATGTACTGAGTATGACTGGGAGGTTTACACCTACCAAAGACACCCCTTACACTGCATTGATGGAGGTGCAGTGGTTATTTCCTCTACTGAGCCTCACAACTTTGCGGTCTTGGAAAGCACAGAGAACAACAAAAACTTTGATGAAAGCAGCTGTAAAGGCATTTTTGTAGTTGGAAAAGTTGGACCGACCCCATGTGAAAACACAGTTAGAATATGGATAGTATGTGGTAGGAGGTATATTTTTCCCTTGTTAAAATGGATACAACTTTGTGTGTCTGGGTGCCAGTAAGTAACAAAGTGAGGTGTGTTCCATGATTACGACTTGTCAGTCATCTGCTATCTTGATATTCTTATCAAGATTCAAAAAGGAGAAGAGATAGTGAAGAAATATGTTCATTCCTAGTCGAAAACTTTGGAGTTGGGGTAATTAAGGCTTGGTGCTAGAAAGCTTGGCTTCCAGTTCCTCAGAACAAGGGAACATACCTGTCTCGTAGTCTAGAGGCTGAAGTCTGTGTCTCAGACGTCACTTCTTCATGGAATTGAATCTTTTTTGGTCTTTAAATGGTATACAGGTAAAGAAAGAGAAGCCACGTTGAAGAAAGGCTTCCCCATCTTCAAAGGTATCTTTGGCACTTTACTACCCCACGTAGTTAAGAGATGATGCTGTCCCAGTGCAGTATTACAGTTCTGTATATGGATATATGGGGTTTTACTCTGTTCATGCCTAGTTGACAAGTATTCAAAAAACTGTATTTCTATCAATGTATAATACACACATTTGTAGATGATAATTTAGAAATATTCTAGAGAAAATTTTATAATGTAATGAGATTCTCGTGAGTAGCGAGAAGTATTACAGTGGTATTTTTATAGTATGTGCTGTTGGAGAATGACTGTTTGCTAGTGATACCCCTAAGCCCTGAGAATAAAATACTATGTGTTTTTTTAGGAATGTGCGGTAGAAATAGGAAGGAAATTGGTGGTAAATTAAATCTTGGTCATAATCAGCCAGTATTTTTCCACCTGTCAGCAAAAGTTGGCAAAAAACTCCAAAACAACAACAAAATTGTAAACTCTGAGATGAGATTTGGTGATTTACTGTCTGCTTTAACTTGTGCCTATGGCTTGCAGTAGAGTTACACAGCCTCAGGGTTTCCCAGATATTTCCATAACTTATTTGTCCATTTTGCATAAAAGGTTATGATCCCACCATGTATCTAAACATTTTCCTAGTCACCTACTCCAATTATAGCTTGTTATGGAAAGCCAGGACTATCATTTATATGTCTGTGTTGCTTTATTATAGGGATGCAGCATAAAGCAGCATGTGGAGTCAGTGATGTGGAGGTTTTCGCAGTGTCTTAGCTTCCAAAAAATCTTTTGCCTTGCTTAGAAACTGTTCATCAGTGAAAGGTCACCACTCCTATTAGCATGGCCTAATTCACTTCAGCCTGCCTTCTTGCTGCACAGCACATTTCACATGGTAAAATCGTGGGTTTGGTAAAGGAGCCAGAACTGATCCAAACCAGGTTGAAGTCTGGCTGTAATGGGGTTGCAGCAGTCTCTCTGCCTTGCCCTCTCTCCTGGGGCTTCTGAGCCTAGAGTAATGGAAATGCTTCCCTTTCAGAATAAAATTTCATTAGCTGAAATACGTGATGGCTCTCTTTTGTATTATCAATCTTCTGAGTCTTCTTGAACTCAGGCTTTCTATATTAAAAAGGACTGTTGGATGCAGACTCTGCTTTGCTTTGCTTGAAGTTCAAATAAATAGTTTCATCTTGCGTGATTACATTGTTGCATGCTATTTACTTCTCTCGAGTATATAAGTAATTTCCAGATTGGCTTACAGGGGTACCTTGAAGAGGCTCAACGTTTTATGTCAGTGAGCAATTAGTTACCAGGGCACCTCTCTGCACTCCTCTCAGTGACTATTGTGCTGGCTCTCTTTGATCCCAAGACATCTGGAAAGCCTGGTGCAGATTTATCTAAAGGACATGGTCTGAAAAAGTAGCAACTTAGGCACTTTCCTCCTGGGAGCATCATCTAGTACTTTAGCCTTTATACTGGGTTTTACTAAAGGTTTCTCCATTTCTTTGTTGAGAGGTCCTTTGAATGTGTAGTGGCTGAGACCTGAAACGCTTTATACTGTGATGGAAACCTCTCACAAAAGACAGCACTCTCAAGTCACCTAGTCTTAATGGTCCACAGATCAGATCAGGCATTGAATAATAGCTGTAAATACTATTTATTGCCTGTTTGCTGGTATTTCTTTGATAACCCATTGTGTAGGTCTTTCACTTAATATTTTAGAAGTTTTTAATAGTGGTCTTTGCCTTCACAAATGTTTTTCCTTCTGTAATGTCCCCCTTTGATCCCATGTGAGTGGAGTCCTTTCACTTTATTCTTTTCCACTCTAGTCGATCCACACAAAGCATTGGGAAAGCAGAATGATACCACATTTGCATCCTTCATTTTGCTATTGTGAATATAACACATTCTTTTTAGGGTGTTCCTACACACTTATCACCATTCTGTTGCAGTTTTGGATCTGAGCTGGGTGGATGTTGCATAGGCAGACAAAGTCTCTCTTCTTGTGATATTCCACTGACTGATAGCGTTTTTCTATACCTTTTCTGTTTACAATCCATCTTTCTTAAATCTGGTTGAGTGGAGCTGTATGCTGTTTTTCAGAGAAAGTCTGCAGTGCTGTAATATGTATATTTTACTACCTTTTAGTCAATTGATGAGCACTGTAGAGCTTGCATTAGGCGTTCTTATTTTTAGCAAACGTATAGACGACATGATTTTGCATGTTCTGTTGTTAAATTTCGCTTGCTCAATTAAATCTCTGAATGCCTTACCAGGTCTAGATTCAAATGCAGATGTTACATTTTATAAGTCCAAGTTTTAAAATTATGCCACAAATGTTTGCAAACATTCACAGCTAAAGATCTGTTCTTCAGCTTGTCTTTAGTGAGTACATCAACTGGTTGGCTGTTTAACACCATAAATGTGACAGCTCAAGCATCTTGAGTTGTGCTAGGAGAGATTTAGTGTCCTAGAGCTTACTTTTTAGCCATGTATAATTCCAAAAATATAGTAAGCTAAATAGGAGATACAGAAAGTAAGTTATATTTATGTGTTTCTAAACTTTAAATGCTTTGTGAAATGCTGCATTTCACAAAGAAAAGTGGATGTGAGAAAATAACAATAGAGGGTAGATGGGTTTCTAACATATTAAATCTTGGAATTTTTGCCCTAAGGGAACATTTACTTCAATTATGATAAAATCTCACATTTTAAGAAATGAGGATTAGGTTCCATGAAGTTGGCAGATTTTTATTACCTTTAAGATTACTTAAAAAAAAGCAGCCACCACCAGCTCTCTATTATCTATGCAGATACTTCACTGCTAAAAGGTTTAACATGAACATGGAATGGTGAGAAATATAGGCCTAAGTTACAGAGCTATAAGAAGAAAATGAGTATTTTACTAGTTCTCCTTTCATGTTTTTGGTTGTTTGTGTTGTGGTAATTTTTTTTTTTTTGGTCAGAATTACTGTTCACATAAATATTATGTAGAGGAAAACCTTGAGATGTGCAAAATGCTTGCTAAGAAAATGATCTACTCTGTTCAAATTGGTACTCTTGAGAGATGCACTCTTGAGATGTATCTGTCTCTCATATTTGTTTTAGACAACTGTGAAATCTTGCTGTCCCAATATAAATATCCAGATGGCAGATACACGTACAAATATTTTTCAGGGAATCAAGTTTGTTTTTTTCAAGGCAGAACTTGATTTTTGTGAATAGGAGCTCAAATCTGGAAGTTTGGATGATTAAGATGACCCTCAGCCTTGTTGTACTGCCACTTCTAATCATGTTTAAAAATAAGACTGCTCAGAGTCATGTAGCAGTCATTTGTGGTTCTGAAGTTAGTTCGTTTAAAATATAGACCTATATTTTGTACCCAAAGTTAACACATATATTCATCTGGCAGTAATGAGTATAAAGTCTTTTGTTAGAAAGATGTGCTGGATTGTTTCAAGATTTTCACAGTCTGGGTCCCTAGCTAATATTCCACCTATGTAAAATACTTCACTATGTAATCTCTGCCTATTATCTCATCTTGCAGTAGAAATGGAATATACTGAAGGTTTTTCTTCAACAAATGATCTCTGTTTATCTTTTCATTTTAGTTCCATTCACACTTTTTCTTAGTTTTTGTTTTAGAAAAAATAATCCAAGGTAGTACGTATTTGGCAAAAACCCCTCAAATATTTGATACTGTTCTTCTTGGCCATCAGTAATGTAACTGCCCTTCCTTAACATACTAGTAAGAACAAAAACAACCAAAACCTTTTTTCTTTAAGACCGAGCAAAAAACTTTGGTTTTCATCCTTAGTGGTGTGGTGCAAGATTTTATTCTGGAAGAATTTGGGAATGGGGATCAGGTTTGCCTTTAAAACTCCAGTCCCAAATAGAGGAAAATATCCTTATTAAATCATTCCACAAAACTCTTGTGTCTCTCAGTGTGGGCCCTCCGTGCCTACTGTGGATAGTTTGAAGCCTGAAGGCAAAGCTGAGATAACAGAATTTTTCCCAGAGGTCAGCTTGGCCCATCAAGCTGAAACCAAAATCTAAGCATCTGGCCTTCTGGGCAACTCTCACTTTATCAGCCACAGTCAGTGATGTGCACTTTGACCTGCTGAATCCATGAACTGTCTCCTCGCTCACAAACCTGAAGGGCTGAAAGGAGGTGCAACTGGGGCATGCTGGGACCTAAATCGTACGTGAGATTCCAGCAGGTTCTTCGAAAATCCCTTTCAAAAGAGTATCACAATGGATTTGTATAAGCAGTGTACATTAAGGCAAATACTTTAGCTGTTTTAAGACAGCTTAGAATTTTCAAAACCAGTCCTAACAAAGTAAAAATCCACAATTAATCTGCTTGCTAAAAATTAGAAATCAATAGCTTCTCACATTCTGCAGAATGTAAGAAAGAAGCCTTTGTAACCAAAGCTTTCCATCCAGTGCCCTGTTGTACCATTACAGTTTGCCCTGTTATACCATTACAGTTTGCTGTGTCTTGTGTTGTTCCAGATGAAACTGTAGCATCAAAAGTGTTATTAACTTCTGCTGTTTGCTGTCTGTGTAAAGATTTTATTTCCAGATGCTGAGTGGCAGATTGGATCAAGGTCCAAGACCAACTGAGTAAAGCTCTAAAGGTTCTGACACATAAACAAATTATATCACAGTAAGACGTTGGTGATTTATTCTTCCTTTACTGAAGGATAAACTAACCTGAAATTGTTACGTGTATTTTCAGACAAAAATATTCATGTAGATGGATTCTGAAAAGTGGTTGATGTGTAATAACCTGTTCTTGGACCAAAGTCCTGCAATATGCACAGGTCTGTGATGAGTAGGTCATGAACCTGGCTGAATACCGTGAATTAGTAAATAGGTAATTTACTAAATAGGTGGTTTCAATTAAAGGTAATGCACTTATTTAACAAATGTAGGCGTTTATTTATTGCCTTCTTCTAATTCCATTCAAAGCTCGTTACCTGAGCACCAACACTGTGCATAGCTCTGTAGATGTTGCAAATTAAAATCCAGTGCTTGAAGTGAATAAAATACTTACCATAGGAGAAACTATCAGGATGCCTTGGGCAGAAGTTGATTTCAGGCATTATCTCTCGTTTCTGCTGGTGTGCATGTGCACGCCTGCCTGCCTCACGAGCGCATTCAGGGAGAGAGCGATGAAAAGGTCAGATGCCTGCTACGGATATGATCTCTGTTCATCTTGCTGTGCTGATGAAGTTTTGTTGATTGAATGTAAATATGCCTTAACTCTTCCACAGCATGTGCATCAAAGAGAACATTATTAGAGCAAAGACAGGCATTTGTTGGTACAATGAAAGTAATTCTGTCTGTGCAATACTGTTTAGAGGTGGCGTACAGTGGCATCCGGATATATTTGCATCTAAATGAGATGAGCGTTTCTTTTCATTTGGCTTTGATTTACCTTGATCGCTACAGGTTTTTATTCCTTCTGGGATTTGGGGAACCGTATTCCCATTATGCAGTCATCTTCCCCTCACATACTGTCTGCCACCTTCAGTCAGTGCTGCCAGATAAGTGTATATAATAAAGATCTTTTACATCAGATCTGGTTACCATGCTGTCAGGCCAGTTACTGGAGTCTGGCACTCAGGAGGAGCAATGAGTGATGAGTACAGAATTTATTTAAGTACTGCTTTTTGTTGTTGTTGTTGTTGTTGTTCTTGTTTTTTATGTTAAGTATTGACTGTATCTGAACCTGCTTCAGCATTGTTAATGTTTCTGAGAATAACTGGATGATAATGCATAGTTCCAAATTTTTTGTTTTAAAATTGTTTTTAAATCATTGATTTTCCTTTTTTTTCCTTTTTGCCTCTGAAGAGCCTCAGTAGTCCATTAATCAGCATCCTAAAGATATGTGTCAGACTCCCTCACTCAGTGAGTTTGTAGATTGCTGTTGGATGTTTCAGATATGTCAAGATGCTCTATTTGTTCTATGTGTCACTTAGTGTGGACTAGCTTAGCAAAAGCATTTCTTGGCCCAGCTCTTCTCTTGGTTGCACCAAGCTGCATTTTAAATCAAAGTCATAGTAAATCAGTTTAAATCTCTGTATAGTGCTGATGTGTCTTACAGGGTAGCCAGAGCTATGGCACCTAAGGATAATGATGTAGAAAAACACTTGGGAAGTAAAATTTGTATGTCAACATACATGAGTGAGCCTCTTGTGTTGCGTATTATAAACTTTTACTTTGAATTAATGCAAGATTTCAAATCCTCCTTTGCACGATATAATCATTCACCGAAGTTTTCTTTCCTATGTTCTGCAAACTGTAAAAAGCTTTCAGAACTATTTCAGCATTGGAAAAGGGGAAACTGTCATTTGTTGGTCATTGTTATTTGGATTGCAGTACCTTCCAAACAGCGTTGGACACTTACCAAAGTCAGAGGAAGGCCCATCCCATGCCACAAGGACTGTGTGATTTAAAAAGACGAAGGCAATTACACAAGGTAGTAACAGAGTAGTGTGTGTACTCTTCTAATGAGAGAATTAGCCCCTCATTAACAAGATTTATGCTCGCTGTCTTCACTTTTTCTGTCCCTTTTCTCATTTCAGTGAGGGATTTCTGGTTTCTTACCTATTTACCCCGGTTTTGTATGTTCGTGTCTTATGATGTAAAGTACATTTCCCTTCAGTGGAGCATCTCCAATAATCCCCTTTTCATTCCCACTTCAAGTCACAGGGGCAGTCCTTTCCTTTTGACATACTTAATGGGATTTGTCAAGTCCTTGGTGTAACCATGTTTTATTTCCATGAGTAATGAGATACTGTGATAGGGCATCTTGTCCTGCCCTAAACGAGACATGCCAAGCCAAACATGAAATGGAATGCCAAACGCTATGTCCTATATGTTTGTCAAGTGTGTGATCTATTTTTTAGAGACCCAACTCAGTACACTGAAATATTTTACTACTTGTGAACTTTAGCTTCTGTTAATATGATTGAAGCAAGTGGAAATGGAAATTGTCAGGGCAATTTAACAAAGCGAGTCTGTAAAACTCATTACATCCCAGGTAGTAAAATCACTTTAGAAGGCACATTCTTCAAACCTGAGGTTTATTCAGTAAACTGCATTGGTGCCTGACCTTTTAAGAGCTTTCCCTTGCCTTGGAGGGAGGAGGGGGAAAGGGCCTGTTGTTCAGAGCTACCTATCTTAAATTACAAACAGCAGCCAGACTTGACTCTGTGCTTTAGATCACACAGGATGACGAAGTGTGCAACTGCTCCAAACAGACAGTTAAATGGCCAGCTATTTAGATGAGTTTGATGTGTATTTCATGTAATTGTGTACTCCATAAAGCAGTAAAAAGCCAATGTTGTGTGCTGGCTGTATTTTAGCACAAAGTAAATCAAAGTACCAATCTCATGTTTGTAATTCAACCTAGTCGTTTCAAGACCTGATGCTTTAAAGAAGCTTTAGATTGATACTAGGTAGTGGGTGTGCGAGGGTTAAAGATGCTTTGGGTAAAATAATTCCTGTTAGGTCTATATCTAATTTGCATAGCAAGATAAATTAGCTTGCTGAGAACTCTCCAAGACTATGGCTGGGTTTCTCCTGCACTGCGGTGTAAACATGCCCCTAAGTATGCCTCTCTCTGCACTGTCTCCATGCATGTCTCCAAATAGATGACAGGCATTTCCTGCCAAAGTTATGAATCAGCTGTCAATCCACTCTAGATAACAAATTTAGGCTCTATTTTTTTTCTATTTAAAAAAAAATACTTTATTCTTCCAATCATATGCCACGAATTTTGATTAGTGGCATATATGAAAAGCAAATGTGTCACGAGCTGTGTCTCTACCAGTTCATTATTTTCATTTTCCAGCATCTAAACAATTATGAGCTGTAGGGATTGCATTTTCTTGCAGTTATCCTTTGCCAGGCTTATGAGCACAAGTCAGGTTGCTCATTAGTGAGCCCACACACTCAGAGTTTAGTCCAGTAACCTTTGAAGTAAATGGAAAGCCTCCCACATATTTATTGGGTGTCAGATAGACATTTAGTGCACATTGTGGCATTAAAAGATTTTGTCTAATTACATAATGAGGCTTTTGCCTTATCTATTTAGTTTGTGAAGTTATGGGAAGTATGTTAGAGCTGATTGTGGAAAACTTTGAAAAGAGAAAGTGTTATCCTTCCTTGAAATTTTCATGTTGTTTCACGTATTTTTTTTGCCATTGTTGCTATGCATTTTTTTTCCTCATCGATCTGTCACCATCTTATCTAGAGGTTTCCAGAATATCTTTAAAGATAGCTGGTAAAAGACATAAGTGAAAATAAAAGATGGTTAAGAAAGGATTGGGACTGAGGAATAGAAACTTTAAAAAGGGAAGTTTTTGCAAGAAGAACTGGTACTAAAAAGAAAAATATGTTTCTTTTTGGTTTTCTATGGGCAGAAGAATTTGCAAATGCATGGATGGTACTGAGTCCTACATGCAGTGAGAATAGTCAGGTCTATAGGTGACAGATAAAAAGCTATGTAAATTCATAGCACTCCTGGTAAGAATCCTCCTTGTGTTTGTAATCCACAAGAAGTTTGCCAGCATAAAGAAATGATGGGAGATGATTATACCTGTAGGTAATGGAACTCTGCAGTAGCTGTTTTTTTACCACAGAGAAGTACTTTGTGTATAAATTGTTTTACATCAAGGGGAAGTTGGTGCTAAGCCAGATGTAAAGCCTAGGATGATTCCTCTTTAAAAATTTGGTCTTTCCCCATGCAGAAAATAAATGCACCTTGCTTTCCAACAGGTGAAATTTATTCCATTATTCTTTTACATTAGTAGCATTTCTTCTTTCCTGTTTAAATTCTCTTTTCCAGTGTGTGGCAGTGCCTTGAAGCATCAAAAGGGGAGCAATTATAGAAAAAACATTGATGTTTCAGGAGGTGTTAGAATGTAAATGATCCAACATCCTGAGGAACAGGAATGCAGATGAACCTTTGATTGTAGATATATGTGGCATGATTTATGGCTTTGTTTCATAAATAGTCTCCTTTGCAGAAAACAGAAATAGGGATAGTTGGGAACATGCTCTCTTCTGCTAATCTACCTGCAAACTGCGTGCTGTAATGACACTGCTGTAATACCTTTTTTTAATGCCTAGGTTTTATGCCCAGCATTTAAAAAAACCCATACTTTAATAAAACACAAAGTGTTTACTATCCATAGCCGGGTCATCTATAGTTGTTGTTGAGGTTGGAAGCGGTTTTGGAGGTTTACATTTCTGGAAGGAAGGTTGACATTCATTGAAGACATGTAATTTGATGGTGAAAGAAAGTGTTTGTTTAAATACCCAGCTTGCCTTCATTTATTAGAGTTGCTTATTTCACATAAAGCAGAGTTTTCCAAAAGTCTTGCTCTAGCACCAGCTACAAACTACCTGTGGTTTCTTCAGACTTCACTCTGGGGCTCATAGAAATAATAATGAATTGCCTTGCCTTAGTCGAACATTTTCAACAATCAGTATTTTTGCTTTGTTTCTGAAATTTCTGATTTTAAGGGAAATTATTCATCATTGAATATAACAGATAATGCAGCAATCACTCCCTCTCTGCATGCTCCTCTACTTGAAATGCAGGTCAAATGTTGATGAAAAAAGGGGAAAAGAGAAAGAAGAAAATATTGGATTTTGCAAACAGCATTGTAATTGATTAATAAACCTCATTCTCTATTTATGTATCTTGTCACTATTTTCTCAGCTTTTGCAATGCTATGGTTACATTTCAATTTTTGGCCTTTTTTTGTCCATTTGCATTATTTTATATGTGCTCCCTTTAGTGTCATCATCTTCTTAAGTGCTTTATTGTTGGTAGCAATTGAATTTCAAGTCATTTATATTAACACATCTGCACAGGAAAAGCCTTCCCTCTTTTTACCAGATCCTATGAGATACTGAAACCCAGCCTTGGTTCGGAAAAATATTTTAAAATATGGTGCAATTCTAGTATTGTTAGTTTTTGTTCAGATCATGTTAGTTTTTGTTCAGAAGATGAGTTTAACTATGTTTAGAATTAAATATATGAACTGCTCAGCCAGTTTTTCTGTCTGTAGCTCAACTCTCTTCTAACCTCAGGTCTCTGATTTTCATTTTGCTCATAACATGGACAGAATGAGTTCTTGGAGAAATCCCTACAGAATTACCCTATAAACACAGCCTCCTTGCTGAGGCAAAGAACTGACACTGCCCTTGGAGCACAGGGTCATATGCAGCGAGCTTAGTCAGAGGTTTCCAATAAACTGTCTTAGCTTGAATTGCAGTTTTGGTTGGTGACTTTGATGTCATCGTGTGTAAGCAAGAGACGGTCACAGCCTTGCATGTGTGTTTAGGCTGACTGTGGTTCCTCCACAACTTGTGTGAGGGAAAATGTGTTGGACTGTATTTAGTTTAACTACCTGGAGTAAAAGGAAAAGATACATTTTTAGAAAGATGGTGAGAAAATCACATTTACCCAAGGCTTTTAGTACGCAACATAAAGTAGCACTAATAATAAATATTGGAACATTTTCCCCAGGAATATGGTAGCAATGTTGAAGGCATAAGATTCAGACCTGTTTGTCTTCTTACAAAGTGTCTGTATTGGAAAACAAATATACACCATTTTGCTGATAATCTGAATCTATCAGTAGCAAAATGAAATTATGAATAAATTTATTGTTGAAATGATGAGTAGTCACAAGGAGAACGCCTACAGTGACTCCTTGTTTGTCATAATTTCCCCCCCCCCCTCAAAAAGATAGATGTAGGCAGAAAGCATGATCCCCTGTTAAACTATTTGGGTTTATTAACAAATCACTCATATTTTTGTTAGTCACTGCAATTATTTCTTTTGTTCTAGTGTTTATTCTTCGAAGTCATAGAATAATTCCAGGATACAATTCATTTCCAGGAATTCTCACCAATTTTAGTGGGATTTGAAAGCTATCAGTTCTTTTCCAGATGTGTAGAGTGAAAATACCTATACTCTGGTTATGCATGTATATGGGAGGCTGGAGCTGTATTAGGTAGTAAATATTATTGACCATATTATGTACAATTCTATTGAATATAAATCTGTTTTCTGCACCACAATTCCTATTTCGAATAAACCTTCTTTCTTTCTTTCTCTCTTTCAGTATTGCTCGTAACTTTTTCCTGCAATTAAGCAAAAGGCGAGCAGCAGGAAAGGCACATTTAGAAAATATAGTAGCTAGGTGCATTTTTGTTGGCCTCTGCCTTCTTTTCATGCAGTGATGCATAAACAATTTGTTTAAATTTTAAGCTACACAAAGATGAAGAATTCAGCACAGGGAAAGGACATTTAGGAATCCTCATAGCAAACACAATGACACTTAGAAACAATACTAGTGCTTTCTACGGAATTGGAGAGAAGAAAATATATTTTAACTCATTGTAATAGCAAGCCATGATCCCCTTCTCATTTCCTAGAAAAAATTGCCTAATTTTTCAAAAAATACTATCAGTGACAGAGAGAAGGTATGTAAAAAGTTATCTTTGCTTGGTTTTATAGTTAATTGATCCAATAACTATTTCCGAAGTAGCAGTATTTTGAAAAAAATCTGAATCAGGATTAAGGCAGCTCAACGGGCTACATGGTGTGTCTGCATTGTGGTTGGTACTTTCGGATGGAGGTTTCCCTGTCTAAAACACTGCTGTGTAAGGGTTTGAGTAAGCTGGAGGAGTTTCTGCCTGGTGGGGTATAATTGATACAAACAGACACTGTGCAAAGCAGGCCTTACTGTAGCGCTGGCTTAAAATATTCAACCTGTAGTGTTCTGGGGAAAATTTCCAGTCTGGTAACTGTGTCATATTTTCTCTCAAAACACTGTTTGTTTTCTATAGACAAAGAACAGCTTTTGTATAGGTAGTTGAAAGTACAAAGAGGTCTCTTGGCAAATCATTAATCTTGCTTATAATTGCTAGTCAGCACTGTAGCTCTTTTCCATAAATTAAAAGAGGAGGGTTAGCCAAACATCTTGTGTTTCCTGAGGCAGGGAGCAAGAAGAGCTGATTGTCAGGGGCAAGGACCCCATTTGAAACTTGTATTAATGTAGTACCATTTAATAGGGGAGAAGGGAGGGAAGACAAAGGGAAAAGAAGAATTAAATTAGTTTTTTTACTTCATTAGAAAGATGGAAGACCCATCCTTGGCTTCCATTGTTTAAATGGCTTTCCTTTTGCTCTTGAGTAAATGACATAATTGCCCATATTTCCGTCATGTTTTGTTTCCTGTGAGCGTGTTTATACACACGTGTCAGTTGAAAAGTGAGTGGCGCTGGTCTCACATCCCAGAGTGGACATTCACACTGGGGGTTGGCAGGATGAGGACCATGAGGAGCAATGGTTTAGCCAGATCCAGAGGACATCATCTATAAACACCACCGCTGGAAAAGGCAGTTGAACTGTCTCTCCCTCCTTGACAATGTTAATCTAATTATTATTTCTCAGGGGCACAGTTGTGTCACTAAGGTGCAGCTTGTGGTATGGGGTGAAAGCTGAGGGACCTTCTGAGAGAGGATTCTTCTCATTCCTCCCTGTGTCTGCTATTTTATTTGTTCAGAGGGAGTGTCTGAGTTTTCCCAGTGTGACAGTCTAGACAGGGAAGGAGTAGGCTGCCACCCTCCTTGCACCGTGTTCCGAGGGGCACGCTGCTTGCTCGTGGGATCAGAGCAGGTACAGAGAGACTGCTGGGGTCCCCACACCCTGGTGCCCTGCAAAGATCGTGCAGGTGGAGGGCTGGGCTTTTCAAGTCCCTCTGTCCTCCCTTGTTGTACTTCTGTAATTTGCTCCTAACTTTTCACCACAGAAAGCTCTTAATTAGCCTTTTCTAAGTCGGACTCTGAGTCCGACTCAGCTGCTTGTGAAGAGCTCTTTAGGTAAGTCAAGTGCAGGGTGTTCGTCTGTTTTGTGTTGTAACACAGCTTGTCAGCTCAGGGATTTCACACACTGGTATGGCAAACACTTTTCTTTGTATGTATCTCAGGACTATTACTGTTACAAAGTGCTTTAAATGTATTAAAAAAAGCAAACATAAAAACGCACAAGGCAAAATGCTTGTCTGGGAGAGCTTGCTCAGTGCTGGTGCTTGTGGATTAAATATGTACCGCATGCAGCTATACTGCACTAGCAGCTTTTAGTACTGAGCCGTTCAGCGTCCTCTGATAAAGGCTGGCATATTGCCCACTTCCTTATAAGTTTCTGGATACAGCATAATGATATTGAGGATGTGACCAAGAAAGCATGCAGCTCCAAACAATCACACTGGTGCTTTGCATGCCAGGCAATATGGTGCTCTTGACATGAGGTCTTTCCCTTTCCCAACATTTATCTGCCTTGTTTAGAGTGAAGCCTATTCTGGGAGTTTCCTTATGTTTTATTTTTAAACTGTCTGTCAAATCCCAATGCTTGACTATCATAATAGAAGAAAATAAACAACATCAATTACTCTCAAAAAATAATGGACGTTATACTGCAAGTTGCATGTGCAAACTTAAAGTATTACTCAGACTTTTTAACACATTTTACAAAATTCCTCTTTAGCAAAAAAAGGTAAGAAGTACTGCTGCCTTCTGGGCAGTAGCACTATGACACTCCTGTACAGTAGATTTTCCCAACCTCCCAACTCTGTTTAAATGCCTGTACAAAGATGCATGCCCCGTGGGGACTGCAAAACAGCATCACAAAATGCCTAAAAGCATGGGAGGCCACATTTTGTATAGGAGCAGAAATGCTAATCATCTTCTCCCCTTGATAACCTCTCAAGGGCCACTAAAATGGCAATCCTCTGTCTCCAGTTTGAAATCTGCTGCTCTCCAGGCAAGGGATTAACTCAAGCATCCTGGTACACAAGGTAAAGGTACTATTTATATTGACTTCTTATGCAATATAGGAACCTGATTGCATGAAGGTAAGTGTAAAGATGATGTTTGTTGGCAGTGAAGTTAGTTCTCTGCCAACAAACAGTTAGTAAATGAGATAATTAGAAGCACAAAACGCAGAAAAACATGAACATGGAATGGAGGAGAAGTCGGAGCTTGGAAAACAGTATTTGCATACTGCTCAGATCACTGGTGTTTTTCCTGTTCATGTAGTTGGTAAATTCTCTTCCGTGTTTTATACTGTTTAGTTCTTCGGTTAGTTTTCTGTTTAAATTTCAATTCGAAGTGTGTGAAGAAGGGCCAGATGGTTATACAGTTGGGTTTGGTGGCAGAGAGGTAGCAAATGATTTTATAATATGAACAAACCAGGTTCTAGCTGTTTGATCTCAGCAATTTTTTCCTAGATTGGAAAGCCATCTAATAAATTTCTGTTTCCCATATGGGCACTCATAGGCTGAGATCAAGTCACCTCTAAACCATCTCTTTGATGAGTTAAATAAATTGATCATCTTGCATCTCACACTGTGAAGCAAATGCTTTGATCCTTTTATCATTCTTCTTGCTTTTTCCCCTGCAACTGCTCTAGTTTTTCCAAGTCCTTACTGTGAAAGTGAGAACTTGGACCTCGCAGTTCCCGGGTTGCAAGCACTAGAGCCAAGTTGTTGTGCTTACTCATCCTGTATCCCCCCCTTTCATCATATGGTAGCCTCTTGAAGCAGTGCTACTCTAAGAATTCATGTTCATCTTCTCATTTAGCCTGACCTCGAAATTTTGCAGAGGCACAGCTCAGGGTTGAGCTCACCACCTAGAAAAATGCTATTTCTTATTCCTAGATGAAAGCCTGTATGCTTTTAAACAGTGCATTGTTTGGTTATGTTGATGCATGAGAGGGCACACTGATGTCAGCTTTTGAATCAGTGTGATCTGGAGCTCTAGTGAGAATAAATAGTTTTGCTATTTTTATTGAAAATAGCATGATTGTAAAATGAATGGTTGTATGTCTGGAAAAAAGGAAAAAGCCTTCAAGATGCAGGTGAAATGGGAAAAGGATCATGCATAGGATTGGTTTGGTTTTGTGTGGGGTTTTTTAAACCAATCCAGTAATTCTGTTAGCCTAATTTGGCATCTTAGTTTCAAAAGTCAGAATTCAGGCATTATTTAAGATGGTTGTTTTGCATTCCCATGTTTATATAAAAGACCTCATGTAACTGAGTATAGAGAGGGGGGAAGAAAATCCTTTGATCCTTCAGCAAAATGTTTTTATGTAAGTAGCCTTCTCGTGGTGAGCTCTGGAAGTCTGGACAGATCATTGTCCATCTGTTTTTACAACTTTCTGTGATCACCATCCAGCAAATGCTGTTTAATCTACAGAGAATAAACACTTCCAGAGTTGACAATGTGCTTCCCAGGTGCTGAGGGGGAGGGTCACGCAGCCGGGCCATTTGCTGAAATGTAGGAAAACAGTCATCCAGAGAAAACAAATATCCATGGAGACTTTAGGGGAAGAATCACATCTCTTTCATTTTCCTTTCCTTTTAGTAACTAGAGACTCTTTTGGAAAGAAATATAAAGGTAGTGGTAACTTGTCTTTGTGCTGGACGGGTTAGTGCACAAGAAGGAAGAGGTGCCAAGATCTTTAGGATCAGTAGCTCTTTTTTAAAGATTAAAGGAGTGCGAAGGAAACATGTAATGTTTGTGCAGAAGGGTAATGAAACAAATTCCCATAACTGTGTTTCCATTTGGAGCACCGTTGATTGCTGGAAGAGGGATCGGAGGCCCAGAGCTGCAGCGTGGAAACGAGCCACTGTGTCTGGATCATGTCATGGCAGGGAGGTTTAGTTGCTCTGAGGCGCTGCCCTCATTCGTGCTGGAGCTCAACATCCCCTCCAAAACGTTATGCAGCAGGCAGACAACCAGCCCTCATTGCTGTTCATCCCAAGGACTGTGCCTGTCCAGGCCACGTTCAGATCAGAAATTCTGTGCTGTTTTTCTCACCCCACAATAAGGTTGCAGGGCTTAGGCATCCCTGGCACAGGATGTGAGTATTGTACATATGTTTTCATGTTATGGTAACAAAAAGGCATACGCCACCATTGCTGGTGCTGCTCTAACTACAGCATTGCTAGCTTCTTTTTGTCTTGCTCTCAGCTGAGTGTGCCTTTGTGAATGCTTGTATTTCTATTCACAGGATATTCCTTTGTGGAAATCCAAAGGGCATTGCAGAACTGATACACCAAACTTCCTGTGCTGTAAAACCTGGCTTCAAGTACTCTGCGCTTCTGAAATACCCAGAATATTCAGGGCTCTTTCCGTATCTTTCCTAACAGTTCTTTACTCTGAAGTGTACAAGACTCTGTATTCCTGGGTAGTTTATTCCCCAAAATGCTCAGGGTACCTCAGCTCCATGCCTCTTCTGTGTTTTTTTGTTTATTTGGGTCTCTCTCTCTCTCAGTAAGTGGTTAGTCAGATAATATGTGTATGAACCTAATTTGGGGGCCTAACTAACTTCCCTGGCATCCTTCCATCACGTGCATCACCTGTGTGTGGCAGGGTTTCAGAAGGTGGAACAGGAGAGGGAATGAAGCAATTTGGCTTTTTGACTACTTCTTCATGAGCTGTTTGGAAGGGGCTTTACTCTTGATCAGTCCCCAAGTACATAAAAATAAATCTTGTCCATGCACATGCCTTTCTCTAGCTGCAGTGGTTTTAAAAGCAAGTTGCCCTCTGAGCTGGGATTCCTTCTGTGTTTTCTCATCCCAAACTTAAGGCTTGGTGGTTTTAAAATGTAAGTAAATGTTTCCCATCTTTGCCTCTAATCCATTAATATCACATATCATCTAAGCTGCTGAAATTAATAAGTGCAGTGAAGAAACCACATCCACACCCCAACTGGCCTTCTTGTGTGGCTGGACTAGGCCGATAGCACTGCCTGCCAGCAGTATCCATCACTGCCAAATACAAGTCTACTGGATGTGCAGCAGTAGGTTCATGAAGTATTTTGCCACTACAGGTCAAGCAATTGAATATGAATATTGGCAGGATCACATCGGCAGAGTGTTATTTAATAGAGCTGTTTCTTCTTAGAAAATGGGTTTTTAAATGGACTGTGGAGCTAGCTCAGGGCTGAAAGGTCTTGTGTCTAACTGAAAGGCTGTATAAACTAACAGCAGCCAACACAAGGTGTAAAAGCTGGGAAAACTCCATGCCCTGAGTGTGGCTGAGTCAAATTCAGGGTCAGCACACTTCTGTTCTGGACGAGGAAAGTCACACCCATTCCTTGCCACCTGGGAACACCAAACAACTGAGGTTACTGGGATTTTGTTTGCTAATCGAAGTGGGACCTTTTTGTTTGTCATTACTTAGGCTACTTCAAATAACATCAACCGTTTCCATCTTGCTGATTATCTGTAGGAAAGAAGGCTAATGAAAATTTAATAATAATTTCTGCTCTCACTTTGTTACCCGTAAGTATTTTTCTAGCCTGTAATGATTTTCTGTTAATCTGTTCACCATTATGGAGTTAAAAAAACAGTAATGAAGAAAAATAATTTGTGAATTACATCATTTCAGAGCAGACCTTTGAGGTTTGACTGCAAGGCCAAAGTCACAAGGCACTGGTTCTGACACTGGTTCTTTATCATCTGCAGAGCTTAAGTTCGGTGGTTCTTTGAAAGCTGGGAGATGCCTGCTGAGAACTGGTTTATGTCAGGCTGACCTTACCAGCAAGAGACACTGTGAGCAAAGATCTTAAAAAGAGGTGTAGATGACACATTTATTTATTTATTTACCTATCTGTCACTGATGGTATTTTGAGACATAACAGCCTTGCAGAGCCTCACTAGGTTCATGTAAAGGAAAGAATAGGGGAAAACTACGTTGTCTTGTCAGTACATATTAGATTTAATATCTAAATATGTACATATGTGTGTATATATATACACACAGAGCTCCAAAAAGAGAGAGTACTATTTAACCATTTTTTATTAGATAATTTAAAGGGGCAAAATACTTGCTAGGATTCAGGGCTCTGGCACAGGACATGTTGTCCCCAAAGTACTCTAAGCATGGCGCTTAGTACTGATTATAAAAAAAAATCTATGTCTGCTGCTTCAGATTTTGGTCCTTCATTCTGGTCTGCCAGGGCATGGATGACACAGTAGATAGTACCAACCCTCAAGATAAGGAGGCAACAAATTCAGGATAGGGTGGATGCTCTTCCACACTCTGTTGTTGGTTTACTGCGTGACACTGGTCAACTCATTACTTCACACCATCTTTGTACTCCTTCTAGCTTTTTTCCTTTTGATACCTATTGCTCTTGGACCCTTTCTTGCTTTCTGTCTGTGCAGAACATAGCACAGAGCAGCCCTGTTCTTGTCACTGCAGCATAAATATTAGAGAAAAGGAGAGAAGCATTTTTCTCTGGTTGTTATTCAGTGTTTCCATTGCACTCTAGGGAATACTGTGACCAGGTTGACATGAAATTTGGGAATGGATAGTAGGAAAAAGGGCTTTTCTCAAAGTGATCCCCCCGCTCCCTCAGGATGGTGTGGATCCTCTTGTTGGGAAACTGGATGTTTGCTTCCTGTGTGTGATGGAGCTGGTGGCTCTGCTGGTAATACACCTGCTTAAGTGGTTTTTGCTGGATCGCAGCCCGAACAAATTGTGAATTCCTTATCCTCTCGTATCTCCATTACTGCATGCTTCAGAGCTGTAGCAAGGCATTTTAGTGTCCAGGGTAACACCTTGTGCTTGGCAGCTCTCCTGCTCCCCGCACGTGTTCTCCCGAGTGTCAGCACCTGGGCTGGGGGAGGCTCAGGAGGCGCGTCCCAGCCGCAGGGCAAGCGGCTGCAGCCCACCTGCCTGGCTGCCTGGCTGCCGGCCGCGCTGCCATCGCCGTGGCACTGCTCTCCCTTCCATCTTCATTTGGCGATAATGCTGAGGGAGGGCACTGCTTTTGCCCTTGACAAGGGACTACTCTTTCTCCCTATGTGAAAAAGTTTGGGCAGTGGCCAGGGGCAGGCTGCTGGGTTATTCCCACCATCCGGTTTGGATGCTTCTTCTGTCCCTGGCCTTATCTTCTCCCTGAAGATTTCCCTGCCCTTCCCCAAGCCATGCTTCTGTCAGCATCAAAAACTCTCAACCTGCTTGTATGCAGTCCCTACTTCTGCAGTTTTACGTGGCATGATCTTATTTATTTAGACTGGTCCCAAATCCACCGTTACAGTTGATCCATTTATGCAGCAGCCCCGTAACTCCTATAGTTTTGACAGTAAGCCCTTGTAGGTAGGTCTACCTCCAGGAAAGCCTTTGAGATGATTGAAATGTAATTAAAAAGTGAAGACCAGATGTTTCTTCCCAGATTATGTTTTCAAGATCACAACAGTCCTTTCAAAAGGGAGGAGAGAAAAAGGAAACGAGAGAAAACCTCTACTGCTCTGGTTTAGCAAGGGAATTTCCTGAAGTATATACAAGAAAAATCTGGATTTTGTTATTTTTTTTTTCATTCCACACTGAAGTCTGTAAGCAGCTTGAAATGGTAGTAAAACAAAGTGCACTCTCCATTCCATTGTGCAAAGCCAGCAGATTTGTTTTTCCCCAGTGCACCTGCTTTGTTGCTCAGCCTTTCCAGAGGGGGAAAAAAAAAAGCCAACTTTTTTCTGGAACAGTGCTTTACTAGTATTTTTTTCTCATGTAATTTGCCACAATAAAAATGTTTTCTTGGATATACTTTTGAAAATCCTTCATTCCATTCTGAGAAGGCAAATAAAGATGTGGAAGAGTTGAGGGAGAAAATTCACATTCATCAAAAGCAAAAGAGAATGTCTGAATAGGTGCAAATCTTTATAGTAAAACTGCCAGGAAATGGACAACATTAATATAATTATGGCGTTGAACTGGCGAATTAGAGGAGATATACTCCTGCCATCTTTAAACAAGATGCTGCTTATACAGACAGAATCATTAGTTGATAGGTTGAGGTCTCTTCTAAGTATTTAATTTTATTCTGTGGTCTGTGTATTACATTGTCTTTGTACTGTCCTTGACAAGAAAAAATCCTGTCAAAAAAAGAGGGTTTTTCTCCAGGAGAATATGATGATGCTTTTTGTCTTGTAGACAGCAAATATGTGGGTAAACTTTACAGGTATTTGTTTGCTATCTTTATAAAAGGTTAGATACAGATATGTTATTTAACTTACCAATTTAAGCTGAGTTTTAAAATTCAAGTGCTATTAAATGCCCTACGAACCTCTTCAGGACATACTAAATCTACTTTATGTCCAGGGAATAGGTTTTTCCTTGTTCTAGGCAGCATGCACATTTACCATGACCATGAAAGGAGGAGATCTTGTTTAATGGTCACTAGGACTATATTGCTTTAAGTTCTGTTTCAAAGTGGGACCTTTTCTTTTTTTTCCCCAAGATTTCGGCACTTTTTGGGACATGTTCATTGCAAAAATTATGTCGTCACTAATAAAACCAAATTTGGTCATTCCATTTTTTTAATATATATAAAAAGAAATTAATAACCATTTCAGTTTCACACTACCAGAAGAATATAAATACTTGAGTAATTTTTATATGAAAGTAGCACTCGTACTCCCACAGAAATCAGGAAGGAGTTTTTAGGTTTCTTAAACTGATGCTCCCAAGCATTCATAATTTTTGTCCAGACCTAGGGACAACAGTGGACAGTCAACCTTCCTATCCTTAACTAGACTCAGTGAAGACTGAAAGGTGTTGCTGTATGTTACCTTCTTGGGCATTGCTGCTAAGGACGATGCTGGAGTGACACAAGGGGACCAAAATGATGTCCGATTCTGAACTCCTCATTCACTTGCTTTATCTTTAGATCAGCATAATCTGAGTATATTATTTAACAGAGGGGAAAGTTGATTTGTGGTTTCCAAACATATTTGTGGTTTTTTGGGCAGTTTGCTGAGCTAAGCTGAGAACTGTAGGTCTCTGCCCAAGAGTTCAGGTTGTGTCTACAGTAAGGAGCAGTACGGAGTTATAGGAGCAGATCTGAGGAGACAAATAGTGCTGCAGAGCTGACATCCACACTGCTCATTTCACTGAGGTTTTATCTCACACGAGTTCTCGTCAGGCCCTGGAGGCAGTAGGCTTGGTCGTGGTGGAAATACATCAAGTGCAGTCCTGAACTGAACTTCTGGGTAAATTTAATCTGAAAGTACCCGAGCTCCCTGCGCTCCACAACTGCTCTGTGATGTGAACCAGCACATGTCAAGTGGGAATAATTAGGAAATTTGCATAAAAGACACATTCCTGATTCACACTGAAATGTAAATGTAGATGCAACCTCAGTGAGCTTCCTGCCTGTTTATACTCAAGCTACTTTGCACCTTTTGGAAAATATGAAGGAAACAAGTGAGAGCAGATTAGGCTATGGGACTAATTGTAGACTGGGTAAATGGGAATCAAGGCTAGTAATTGCCTTAATTTATGTTGTGAATAACTTCATACAGCCATTATTGGAAAAAGAGCCTAACAGAGCAAGTAGATTGCTTCATAAGGTTAAAAAGGTATACTGGATTGTCTTTTGTCCATATTGTTATCTGTTCATAACAGTGCAGACTCTGTTTTTCAGTTACAAGTTTAGTCCCTTGAGCCTTTGTAACAAAATTTCTTCTCAGTATAGAATATTGCAACATGTACTGTCAAGAACAACAGTTATCTAAAAGCATGGAGAAGAAAAAATGCAATGCCTGCTATCATGTTTCTTCAAATAGAGTCTGTGCTGAGGAGCCAGAGTTCAAAAGCGTATTTTGGTACAGCCTGAGCTAAGGCACTGAGTGCTCACATTGAGCAGGCTCGGGGACTCAGGCATGCAGGGGATTTAATATACATTTACCAGAGGATTGCTGTAAGGGTTTTGTACCTTAGGTTTTAAGGATTTGGGGAGTTTTGTAAGGATGGGTATGTCCAGGTACTCAAAGGCTAGATCATGAAGTGCTGTGATGTGACCTGTGCAGTGGTAGAGAAGTAGGTAGAGTTAAGATGCCCTTTTCCTCTGGCCTCTTTTCTTAAGTAGACTAAGTTCTTTTGCAAATTGTAGCTATTTATAAAAGATTTTCATCAGAAATGTCTCTCCTTAGATTTCTATCATGGCAGTCCCCTGGCTCCTAAAAACCTTGCTCTAATCAACCTCATTGACACCTCTATAATTAAATGGAGAGACAGGAGGCTGAAGAAGTGGAAAAGAGATGATGAAATAAAAAGGAAGCCTTCAAAACTGTGCTCAGAAGTCTCTGGAGCCACTCCTGACAGAAGATTGGCAATTCCTGAATTTTCAGGATTTAAAAATGAGGAAGAAAAAAATAACGACTGGATATTTGTTTGGTTTATAATGTTTGGCTGTTACGTCTGTTCTTCCCCTGGTATTTTATATCAGTGTTGTAGATTACTGTAGTGGAGAATATCGCTGTAGACCTCTGTGTCATCTGGAGCTTCACAGCCCTATCTTTAAATGTAAAATATTTTGAAATGTGCAAAACCAATCTGAACCTCCTCCCTCTCAACTCCGGTCGTTTCTGCTCTACCTCCTTATCTCTCTCAGCTTGTTCCTTCCTCCGCAGCCTCTTAGAATGCCAGGTGCTAAAATACCTGCTGAATAAATTTTGATTATGGTTTGGAAAAAGAAATGTTTTGCAAAGAGTTGAGGGAGGGGAGAAGGGGTGCCCTTTGTTGAATTTCTGGATGTTTTGAGAAATAACCAGTCCCAGATGCTTAATGAAAAAAAGCTGAGAACTTCCAAATGTCCTCAGTCACTGGTTCACTGTACATGACAGTGCTGGTGTGTGTGCATTTTCAGTCCTCTAGATATCTTAACCCTGCAGCAAGAAACCTAAAAGAAATCAGAGTTGTAAGAAGATCTCTCTCTGCCTTAGCAGTAATACCTTATTTATTTGTAGTAGATCCCTCAGAGGGAGACTCAGGCATCCTCTTTGTACAGAACATGTTGGGAGGTGAGGGAGAAAGGCTGTCATGGGAGGGCTGGTGGGTGCAGGTCCTCCCCTCTGGCGCTGCTGCTAAGGTCCCTGGTCTTGCTGTGGCTTCTTGTCTCTCACTTCCCCTGGGACTGGGACAGCTGAACCTCCTTTTCCTACATTGCTGCGCAGGAGACATGTCTCCAGTGGGCCTGCCCACAGGACAGCAGCTCTGCTTTGTGGCAGCTTCAAGATACTTCACTGGTACCATATGGAAAAACAGGGTTGTGCCTGACTTTCTGGCCTGATTTGTGTGTTCATTTTTTTTTTTTTCTTTTTTAATGCTTTTGCTGCAAATTGGAGAAGTCTTCAGCAGCTCTCCTACGAGAGCTTACCAGAAAAGGGCACAGGTGCATGGATGTGGAAGATGCTGCAGAGACTACCTGGCTTCCCCGCTCTGCTCTTGAGGGATTTTAAGGTGCAGCTCCAGCTATTTTTAACTGTGTAGCTGCGTAGCCTATCCTCCTGGGATGGGATGCTGACTTGAGCTTGCCCAGGCTGAGCCATGTTTGTTCCTCTCACCAAAAGCCTGCCGGAAATTTGCTTGGATATATAGGCACTATCTTCTTATCATTACGTGAAAGTTGATAGAGGTTATTTAGGGTAAGAGGATTTGTTCTGTAATTTTAAAATCAGGATTTTAATAGTCTGTGCTACAGGTTGACTTCTGTCACTTCCTAATTTTTCCCAGTATCCTTTCCATCATTCAGCATCCTGGTTACTGCAAGTCTTGGGACAGGGTTGTGCAATTTTTCTGTATTTTATTTGAATACCCTGAGCAGGAACGCGTGTTGGTGATTATCTCAGCAGGTCTAGTTTTAACTCAGCACGTGCAGCTCCCTGACCTCTGTGAGCACCATCAGTAGTGACCATCATAAATGGCAAACCCCTTGCTTACACCCAAGT
Source organism: Melanocharis versteri (assembly GCA_013397845.1). Lineage (NCBI taxonomy): Eukaryota > Metazoa > Chordata > Aves > Passeriformes > Melanocharitidae > Melanocharis > Melanocharis versteri. Next base: position 792,098 of record VZTG01004087.1, read on the forward strand.
AATATTCTCTGAGTACCAGAACAATGGAGAAAGTACAGATCAAAACAAAAAGTGCATGCACATGTCTTCTCCTGATTCCTTCAGACTTTCTGTAGTCTCTGCCATGTGTAGTCTTGAACAACATCTGAAAATGGCTTCCTGCTTCCTCTCTCCATTCTACCATAACTTTTTAACCACTATTCTCCCTCTTGGTCTCTAAACTTTCAGTACTCACTTTTGTGAACTTGTGCTTGCCCTAGAGATGAGATACAGCCCCACAGAACTGGTCATGCTCCACCATGTATCTCAAGATGGCTGGTTTGAACCCTGCCTTGTGTTAAACTTAATCAAGGCAGTCAGGAGGTAATTTTCAATCATTCACTCTGATTTTATGGTCGTCAGCACCCATGTTATGTGTGCTGTTCTCAGCCTTATTCCCCTATGTCTCTGTGCCCATTGTGGACCCAAGACTTTGCCTCCCAGAGCTGTGTAATAATTAGCAGATTTTTTTTTTTTTTCCGAGACCCACATAGCGTTGTTTCGGGCGAAACCATTGACGAGGTTGGTGCCTGCCACCCTGAGAGCTGCTAAAAGAGGTTTGTAAAATGAGCATGACCTAATGAATGTACAGCTCTTCTGCAGCCCATGGTCGGATTTTCAGTGCGCTGAAACACAGAACATTTGTTGCTTATCTTCATGTGCTGTGTTCATTACCTGTGTAATATTGATCACAAAGCACTTCACAGAGCTTTCAGAGAAGTAAATTTTGCCAGGACAGTGACTCAAAGCTTTAGTCTGCTAAGAAACTTTAATGAGTGGATATTTGTTTACTGTGTTAAATTATTATTCGGTAATGGAAGAAAATAGGAAATGACTCAGACTGTAATAAAAAGTATTTTTTTCCCAATCACAGCAAATGCATTGCATAGCAGTTTGTGGTTATAGTAAATAAATAATGAAAGATGCTATTCCAAACAGACCTTCTTTATTTCACATTGTTTTCAAAACGTCAGTGGATATGCGTTAATAGGTAAAAGTAAATGCAGAGACCATATAGAGGTGAAACACAGGCAGGCTTTGATAGTCTCAAATTTTGTTTCTGATTTTTTTTCTTCCTATGCTTTGCAGTTTTTCCCTTTCAAAGTTCTTATCCATTCTCCTTGTTTATGAGGGGATTTTTTTTTTTGTTTGATTCTCTTGTGCTTGCCTGCAAAACGTTACCGGTAAGCGGAAACTAATTGTCTGCACTGTACAGCTCTCCTGGGATTTTGAGCTCCATGAGGTTCACTTGGTTTTACTGCTGAGTTTCTTTCCATTTTCAGAAAATTTGATTGTGATTGCAAAGGATTTGTGTAGTAGCCATAATGCATTTTATATGACAATGAAAATACTAAGGTCTCAAAGCAATGGAAAAGACGAAATGGTTACAAAGGACAATGAGTGGCTATTTTCTGAGGTGAAAGATATGAGTGTTATGATGAATAGCATGTGTTGATGTGTTAGCAATTATGTCTGACTTCAGTATAACTGAAGATAATCAGCCTGCTTGATTTATTTTGCAGTGTGTTGTGTGAACAAATTATCTTTATCCTGATTGTATATATTACATATCCATGGTATCACCTGACTAGTTGCTGTATTCTTTGTTGAATTACGTTAAGTGAATTTATTTTTCATGAAGAAATTCTATTTATCATGACCCTAAATATGCTAATTCTTTGATGCACTCCTAAAGTCCTTCCAAGTGTAATTTTCTGAATGCAGGGTCAATGAAACTTAAATTTCTGTGCGTTGTTTATCAGTTTTCAATATTTCTACCTTCTTCCTTCTGGACTTAAAAACTTGTACACCTCTCTTATTTTTGTGTAGAACCTTTCATCGTGAGTCTCACTGGACCACTTAACCTCACTTTGCTTTGCCACTTGCAACAGCAGATAAATATGATGGTGAAAAAGGCAAGGTCTTTTTTGACCTTACCCCCCAAAAGAAGAAAAAGAAAAGAGCTTCTTGTGCAGAAGTTTAATGGTGAAAGAATCTCTTTTCTTCAGAACAATTAATAATTCAGAGCTCAGAGAGCTTACTTAGGTTGTCTCAGTCCTGAGTCAGTCTAATTTGCATCAGGGGCTCTAGAGAGGGTCTCTTATGGCTCTAAGGAGGGTCTCTTACATGCCAGGTGATTGCCCCTCCATCAAATTATTGGCTGTCTTGAAAGAAGACATTCTCATTCTCTCTCACCCAGACCTTTCTCACCTTGTATGAATAATTGAATAATCATTGGGGCAGGGCAAGAGACTAAAGCTACAGCCTGCTAGGTATCAGGGATGTAGGGCCTTGAACCCAGAGCCTCTCACATCCTGCTGGAGAAGCCTGGAATCCCTGTGGGGCCTCATGCTGTTAGATTGTGTGCAGCACTTAAATGTTCTTTTCTGATTTGGGCAAAGGCAGGATAATCTGCCAGATATTCTTCCTGACCTGCATTCTCCTCGCTCCCTCAAAGAGACAGTGCAATGGGCTGCGTGGCCATCTCCCTATAGGTTTTCCTCCTAATATTTTGTGTGCTGTAAGACATACTACTTAATCCATGGAGATACCCCGTTGCTCTCCCAGCTCTCAGGTTTCCTTCTTTTGTACGAAGCAAAAAATAGTATATTCCCATGGCAAACGATGCTTGCTGTTTATCAGTAGCTTTGACTGTCTAAGACTTGTGCAAAAGCCTACCATCAAGCCCATTTTATTTACAATTAAACCTAAGCTCGTTTGTTGGTCAGGGAGTCTAGGGTTTTGAGTTTTTTTCCTTTTTTTGTACTAATTTAGTGATAGTGATAGTAACAGTAATAATGAGAATTTATCTGTGCTGTCCTCACTGAAATTCACTTAACCAGTGTAGAATGCAGATATGGAGGTTTCAACAATAAAAAGCAGAAATTTTAGGAAGGGTAAATCTGTGTTCCCATAATGAAAAGCAGATATCAGAGGCCCAATGCAGACTTCTTGCTACTCACCTTGCAACACAAGTTGTGGACCTTCTGGGTTAAGTGGTAGCTTCACTAAAGGTAATGGCAAAACTCCCCTAAGTTTTGTTGCTATTTTCAGAAAAATTGTCTCTGCACTAGCATGTGTCATCTGATCCTGACTGTGCCATGGACACCATGGAGATTTTGTTTCTGTTAGAGTTGTAATGGATCAGGCCCATGACTCTATTAGGACCCGAACAAATCAAAAGAGAAGAGCAGTCCTTGCCCCATGAGTGGAAGAGATTCAGGTGGAAAACAGGGGGTGATGAAAGATGCAGGATAATACTCACAGTGCATTAGAGGGTGACCAGGTACCTGGATGTGGTGTCATCTCTGTATATATAAAAAAATAGGGTTGCACAAGTCTGAGGCCATGCAAGGCCATGCAGGATGTTTTTCCTCCACTGCTTGAGGAAATGTTTTGCCTGGAGGTCATTGCATTGTAAGAAATGAAGCTAGTTCAGTAGGAAGAGAAAATCCTGGATTTTAGGCTTTGTTAACTAGTGCTTTCACATGGCTGTGGCAAATTACTCAGCAAGAAAGCACGAAGGGAAAATGTCAGTAGTTTGATGCTTGTTTACACAGCATGTCCCTGCCAACTCTATTCCTTCCTATACATCCATTTATAAATAAATGCCCCTCAAAGCTGAGGACATAATATAGACCAAACCTGTAAGACAAAACCTGCTGATCTCAGCCCATTTCGATTCCACTCTGCCATCTCTGTCCCGTAACTGGCAAGTGCAGTTACAACCCAAAATGTAAAATGAGAAAGTAAAGGGGGCTGTAAAAGAGGCGCTGTGAGATCATACCTACTGCCACACTCCGGCTTGGACGTGCACCTAAGCTGATTGTATGGCAAGATTCAGGTTCCAGTCGGAGGTGGGTCTGAGTGCGGGTGGCTCAGGCTGCCCTACAGCACTTCCCTGAGCCCAGCCTAGCCTGGTCCTCCTGTTTTCACATCAGGACAGCCCCACTACACTCATTTGTTCTTACATTACGGAAAGGGCTATTTATTACCACCAGCTCAGGAAATGACCTAATGTGGCCTTGTAAGGCCGAATTAATTTGCAATGACTCCAGCTGAAAGTTGGCCATCTTTTAACTTAATAACTGCAGAACTGTCAGCTTCCTTTGAAGTTAATAGCAGTTGCGATGTTGAAATAGGAATTTTCATACAGGAAAGCAAACTTGACTTAATTTGAATTGCAGTATGTAGTGTTTTCCTCAGTGGAATAAAGGGCGAGGGAGAGGAGTGTTCAGCTGTTAAACAAAAAGCATTCCTTTTGAGTTTAAAGACAATTCTTACTATGCTGTGTCTTTTGAATACAAACTTAGCAATGATGTTTTGCAGTGAATGTTCAAGCTGGAAATATCTAAAATGTGACTGACTCTTGTAAGTTGTATGTTTTTTCACAGCAGGGACCACACACTGCAAATAAATGCGAGCCTGCTTTGGCTCTACCACATTTCACCCTGGGATGCAATTTCTGCAAAGGTGCATCAACCCCTGTTTTAATTAGTTTTTCCTTAATGATCAGAGGAACAGCTCAGCCGTAGTATGAATAAAGTATTTATTACTCTAAATGCAGAGGTTGCTGATTATTATTTTTCATCTCTCAGTTATGTAAACTTTAATAAATTGGTCATTTTGGGTTATCAACAAACAGATCGTGTATACACATGTGAATGTGCAGAATGTAGCTGTTTCTAATTTAAACTTGAGTTTATTACTGCCACTGGATCTGCTTCATTGCTGCTAATGAGATTTTAGGGGTTCTCATAATGTAACAGCATGAATAAGCTTTTGTTAAGAAAGGCCACCCGAAGTATGTGAAGTGGTGGATGCGATTCACGTTATTGGTTTACTGGGTTTAGTTCTCACAAAGGGACTGGATGATAGCCTTTCAAAATGGAGAGTGCTCCCTCCCTAGTGCATGTAAGAATGTGATTAAAATCCTCCTACTCCTACGATGCTGGCTTTAATCATATTCCCACTCGTTAATAGCCAAAATGTATTAACATCTGATAGTTGTTAGATGCCGTGAAGGGTGTCAGGGGTTTCCGTTCAGCTCATGTTGGACAGGTGTCCAGGGAAGACCTCCATCTAAACACACCTGCTCCTGAACGAGCCTGAGGATGAAAGCCCAGGAAAATGGAGTTCCCCTGACACAACTGCATGGGAAGGTTTCCTCCAGCTGGCATTATCAAAGCAGCCTCAAAGCATGAAGAGCTATAGTGCAATTAAGCAAAAGCAAAGTATTTCAAATATTAGGCAAGGTTTTATGAGTGCATGACTGCATGGACATGTATCTATCCATCTCATAAACAGCACAGGTAAAAAATGTATTTGTACTTATGGCAGGATTAACTTTATATTAATCCATCTCTCACAGGTCATTTTCTGCCATTCCAAGTCCCTGAGCAACCTTAAACAAGTGCCATTTTACTTCTGTCAAGTAGTCAAAGACATTTTTCCCTTACTCAGACAAAGAATTCTTTATTAAAAAATGACTCCAAACCCCTTTCTGCATTGATTTTAATCCCAGCCTCCTGAGTAATGATCAGAACACATTTATACCCAGTAGCCGAAAATTATAAGCCCAAGGCTCGGACTCATCAGCAATTTTCTTATGCATAGTTTTTTTAGGAAATGTCATAGATCTGGGATCAAAATGGGTGAGGGTATGTGATAAATCATGGATACAAATCAGCCTGGCTCCATTGAAGCAAATGGAGTTTTGAAGTTATACGCCAGTTTTCTGTTAGGCGCACAAAGGCCCTAATTGTTGGGAACCTCATTTTTCTGTGGGAACTTATTTTTTTGTAGCATTCAGAAGATATATTCAAATGCCAAGACTTCTTCAAGGCATTGTGTTTCTAATCTCATTTCCCAAGATAACAATTTAGCCTGTATTCACAAATAGAGTTAGTTAATATAAATGTCTGAGCATACATTCCCTTTTATTTTACTTTGATGGAGGGGATCTCGCAATATTTACTGTTCATCTTAATCTGTGAGAGTGGAAAGGGTTAATTTGAACATTTTTGTCAAATTCTAGCTCAAGAAATTCATTGTAATCCCTTTTTTGTTTTCCTTAGGTAAAGTGTCAGTCACTTCTTATCCAAACTTGCTATTTGATGTTGCTGGGCACTGTAAATCAGCCAGTTCATTTTCCCTCCAAGGTGGTTCTGTTTCAGCCATAAGTGAAAAAGACAAATGATTCTAATCTAGTTTTATAAAAAACAGAACCTGTGGGTGGAAAAAAAACGGTTCTCTAGATCAGTATCTCTGTATAGTTAACGTGATTAGTTTTGTTATTCTAACTCTTGTTGCGAGTCCTTGGAACTATTATTCATATCGAATATGACAAACATATATTAGTGTTGTAAATGCAAGCCATATAACAGTGACTTATTTTTTAATGCTAGCTTATGCTCTTTACATTTATAGTTTACTGTTTTAGATGCTTATCTACTCTCTACTTTATTGCCACTGTTGTTTATAACTCTACCTCTTCCCCATTTCATTGCAAATAATCTCATACAAAAGTGTAAACAACTTTAGCAGTTTAAAATAAACAAAAAGCCCAAAAGCCTTTAGAAGGCAGGGAAGGGAAAAAAAAAAAAAAAAAAAAGAAATGCAGATATAGATTTACACTTTCCAGTGTTTTTGATATTCTGGTGTACATTATCAGAGATGTTTCACCTTTTCTTTGGCTTCGATCTCCTCTTTCTTGTGCAAACTTCAAAAGATACATTTTTCATCACATTGCATAAATTTGCCAGTGCGACCAGGTGAGCTGAAAACTTTGCCTTTATTAATTAGCTGTGGAAATACTTCAAATAAGGCACTGTTATGTAATTTAAAACAAGAAGAAAAAATACTGGAATGCCAACCTCTGCGCCTTGTTCCAAAGAGCAGCTTTCTCGAAATCCGCAGGAACAAAACAGCAGTGGTGCTGCGATAGCTCGTGGGTGTCTCAGTGGGAGGAGTTGACTTGGTTTTGGGGCAGGGTTACAATGGGGCAGCAAAGGTCCCTGTGTTAGGAGCCCTTTTTCCCAGGGCTGTTACTCTGTGCTCTTCAGGACAATGGGAAGCTCCCCACTGCTTTCAGCTGAGTTAAGGTACTGGATCAGGTTTGGCATGTGTCTGTTCTTATCTTTCAGAAGACTTTCCCCACCCACTCATTACTTCAGTAAGAAGCATCAAACTTACTGATCCTCATGAGATTTAAATATGTGGGTTTGAGAATGGTAGCATTATTTGTGTATTATTTTGGGAACTGTTAATTGAACTTTCCATTCTGGTCAAATCACAGAGTTCATATCAAGCTCTGTCAAGGTCTTCATGGAAGGAAGAGAGGAACCAAATACCATAAATATACTGATTATTATTTTAACAGCATGTGGTGCAGTACCAGTTATGGGAATTGAGGAATACAAAAAACTTTCACTTCCCACATTAAGCAGATATGGAAGATCCAAACATACCTGCCAGCTCCTTTCTTGGACTGAACAAATCCCCATTAGGAGCATGTGAACAAGAGACTTGTTTCTCTGTAAGCAGAACTTTGAAATGTTCCTTCTTTATCCCCATTAAAGCATAATTTGATTTTGCCCTTCCATTAAGTAATCTGCCAGATGAGTATTCAAAGCCTAGTGATTCCCATTTATCAAGTCAAATTAAATGTTTCTGACCAGGTTCATCAGCTAGGTATGTTTTAATCAAATTTAACAACATTTTCAATGAAATAGTGAGTGCATTGAGCATTTTTCTTTTTGAATATGTGGGGGTAGAAGAGGCATTTGCTTCCTTTGAACACGAAGAGACTTGGTGTCAGTCCCTGTTTATTATTGTGAAACATGACAGTTATCTGAAGAAAACCAGCAGGATTTAATCTGACAGCCCAGTAAGGGAAGAGTGCCACCAATCTAATTATCCAGTAATCTAGTCAGAATGGGAGTAATTCTAGGCCTTTCTCAAGTCAGTTAATCACATTTCCCATGCATTAGCAGCTGCACATGCAGAGCTTTTAGGGATGAGCTCTTAGCCCAGTGTAGCCCATGGAAGACACAAGAGAGGCATCATGTCATTGTCTTTGTTTCTTGTCAGGTTGTTTATTCTAAATTGTGATAAAGCATTTCTGTTCAGATTTGCTTTCACTCTTTGAGATAACCTCTTCTGATACTTTCTCAGTTAACTATCAGTCATTAACCAGGAAAAACACTTACTAATTTTGGATGTCCCAAGATGAAGGAAAAGGGGTATCATCCTGTGACATTGATAACATTGTCAAAAATCATCATTCTTCCTTCCTTTTTCCTTTTTTGTAATGTTCTATGGTAAACTGAGGAGCATAACAACAAACTAAAACCAAACAAAACCTTAGTGCTTCACCAACAACTGTCAAGTTATCTTCAGGCCAGATGTTAAACAACGTGACGTATCTATGGTATAGAAGGTGGGTTGGGGGGATTTTTCATGGAGAAAAATTAATTCAGTTTGTGGCAAAAGTTCAGATGTTTGGGTTTTCTGCTTTTGTTGTTCTTTTTTTATTTAAGAGTGCTTAAGGCTTGATTCTCCTATTTGCTAGTTGTGTGACAGGCACATTTATCCTGCCTGTCACTTCTTCCCCCCCCCATTTTATTGTCAAGCCAGGGGAGAAATTATTTCATAACTCTGTCCTCAGAGGTATAACTTGCCAGCCTGAAATATCTACTTTGGATTGTAAGTAGTTGGGGCAAAAAATGCTGATCTTTGAATATTTCATCATTTTTTTGCAAGGGCAGCAGACCTCATGCTGTCATATATTTATTTCTGCAGTCCAACCCACTGTTCTTGTAAGTGGGCAAGATATGTCTTGCTCTTACTTCAGGAGAAGAAGAAGAAAGATATGTTCTAAATGTGGGCCTTTCCTACACTTGCATTTAAAAGAGAATTCTTGTGGGCTGCCAGAAGATATTTAAATGCTTGCTTCTCAACTTTTCCCATGAAAGCAGAGGGCTTGAACTCGCTGAAGGTTTAGATATCATCAGGTACCTTTTGGCTTGGTTAACTCCCTGCAACGGGACTGCAATTTTGTCTCTGGACAACATCGCTGCACATGAAAAAGTTACCCCTACATAAAGCAGAAATAAATTTCAAATAGAAGAATTTAAAAAGAGAAGAAAAAGGCCCTTTCAATTCCGATTTCTAAGACTTGCTTAATTGAAAGAGCGCTAAAGCAGCTGGCCTGCCTGAAAGATTGCTTGTTCTTACATCGGGCCAGAACATCAACTCTGCCTGGAAAGACAGGTATGGAGTTTTCTCCTATCTCTAGAAAACAACTGATTAATAAAATATTTGAAATGTGGTGGTCTTCCTATTCAGTGTGCTTTAAATTGCATCTTTGCTCCATCCTGAAACTCCTTGTCTCTCCCTCCAACAGTCACATAGGAATAACACTTTGGATCCAGATGTTGCAGTTCAATTTGATTTCTGCTATATCTGAATTCCTTTCATCTTTCTCACCTTGCTCAGATTAAGGGAGTTGAACTGAGTGAAGACAGCTTGTGCAGCAGCAGTAGAGATTGGTTGTGCATTTTTTCAGCTTTCGCTTTACTTGTGTAACTCTGGGTGTTGTCACTGACAGCAGGAGCTGATTTAAATGGAAGAGCTGGTTGTTTTCCATTCCGGTTTGACAGGGAGGTGGTGGAGGTCAGAAGCAGAAGAGCTGCCATCAGTGCTGTGGATTTCTCAGAAGGGCAAATGGCTCCAATTAAAAATAACAATAATTCCTTAAGAAGATATACCAATGTCTCTTGTGAGACCCTAGAGGCTAGATAGAACTCACCAAGGAGGCATTATGCACCAAAAGGGAGAATGGGAAGAAGTGACCCTGTGAGAAGAATTGAGCTAAACTTCATGCCAAGTTCAGCATTTCACTTGCAAATGAGTACCAGATCTGAGCTGATCTTCAAAAATGCATTTGTAAAGTTTGACAGAAAAAGTATGCAAGAGCCAGCTTTGCCAAAGCATGGTTCATTTTTTAATTTTGACTTAGTGGAAACAGCAGTTACAGAGCACTTCTAAGAACTGAAGGTGCCGCTGTTCCGTACCAGGGTGTAGTAGAGTCATGTAAGCAATTGTTAGTATGCCCAATGTAGTTACATTTTTAAATCAAGTAGCAATAACCAGCAATGCATTTAATATGTAAATATAGTTCTTCTAAACACTGTTTTATGTTCAAGAGCTTCAGATCCTTCCTTTCTAGTAAATTTTTTTTCCTGGCCAGTAGTCATCTGTAACTTTTGGAGACTTCAGTGAGATTCTCCTGAAGTTCTTCAGGAATCCTCTTTCATTGTTATTCTTTAACAAAGTACAAATAAATTAAATTTCTACTCTTGGATGTGCTACCTATGTGCACAATTTACTTATGTGATTGACTTTTTGAGACCATGAAACCAGTGTATTGAAACAAGCAGAACTTGTTATTGTGTTTAGAGATTTGTTCTTTGTTTTGAGTATTCCTTATGTGGCTAAATAAGATACACATGCTTTGCTTGGCTTTTTTCTTAAAGGAACTTTTTAAGTAAAATTACCTCAATCTGCAGATAGGGGCCTGTGGAACCAACCTCATTAAGCAGAAAAAACCCATCATCAAACCTCTGCTCCAAAAGAGACAGGATAGCTGAAAGGCTTCCTTGTCTTTTGAGGTCCCTTTAAATTCATTATTTAAATTGTGATTAATGAGCGAGATATTGAGACTCAGAGCATCAGTTTTAAAACTCCTGCTGAGCGGGACAGCAGCAATGCATAGGTATGTACAAATCTGAAGGTTCTTTCACAGCTTTATGCCGTGGGTCTTACATTTCTCCAGTGATGTTGAGCTGTTTGTCAGCAGACACTTTGATTTCAGTGTTCAAATTAATATCTGCTGAATGAGCAGTGCTTTGCAGAAGTTGAGCTTTATGTTTTGTTCATTCTTAACAAGAGAGCCGGCTGCTGTCTAAGGAATTTCCCAGTGACAAGAAGGGCTTTGTGTAAAGAGTGAGGAGGAAAAAAGACCTTAACTGACGTAAGGGAATTACCAGTCTGCCTTTCTGTACAAGGAAATAACTGTGGACTTTGAACTCTGGATAATGATGACGGAGTTATCATTTCAAATCTTGATGTAATATATTGGACCTTCAATTTTTATCCAATTTTTCCCTTGTTTGTTTCGCTTCACTTTTTTCGTATTAATAAACTGTGGTCAGGTTCCTGGCTGATTTTATCAATGTAGTCGCTATAGTCTTTCAATCTCTTTACCCCATTAAATGAAATACTCCAGACTAAAAGTACAGCATTTGTATTTAACCAGACCATGAATTCCAGCCTCATTTGAGTTTAGGTTTTGTCAGTCTTGCTTATTCCTACTGCCAGACCAGAAATACCAGAATTGCTGATATGTGAAAAATGGTATCATGCCACAGATACCATTGCTGTGTGTGAAAAACTCACTTTCCCTTCTTCTTCAACACCAGCATTGGACCACTGTGTGGCAGCCTGCGTGTCCCTAAAGTGGAACAGAGTGAGCCAGCAGTGTTGAGAGACAAAAGTCTTTGTGGTCTGGGTAGTATTTATAAGACCGTAGGAGGAGAAAGAGGCCCGAAGAGCTTAAATCACTTGGTTGAGGCCATTATGTCACAGCTTGGCATTATAACCCATCGTTTGGCTCCCAGCGTAATACTCAGGTGCCACATCAGTCACGGGCTCACACTTGGCCACATCAATCCTTAAGCTTTTAGTGTCCTTAGAGATGCTGCCTATAAAAGTGTTTGTGCCAGACAGCTTTTCCACACAACACTGAAGCCGCCCCAGTAAAGCTCACAGGTCAGCCCGGAGGGGGAGGTCTTACGCCCATGTCCAGAGCCAAAGCTGGAAATGTTTTGGAGGGTTATTTCTCATGGGATTTCTTTTTGTTCTGTGTGTAGGGGTTAATTTTTACTAGTGCTCTACCTAACAAGACATTAAATCATAGATTCAAAATGTTTAAAGAAAAATATTGAAGGAAAAGAAAATACTAGAGTAGACAAACCTGAAAGGTCAGCACATACCACAGAAAATGCTGTAAGTATTGGAAATGTGTGGCACAGTCAAACTTATGCAATGAATGGAAAGAATGACCTTTTAAGGGTACCATTCCTCTGTCCTACATGTTCTTCATTTTGACATCTTCTCATCTTGAGGATGTTCCCTGCCTATGGTTTCCTCTGATATTTATATTATTTTTCATTCTTTTAAAAGGGCGTTTAATTTCTTTCCATCCTGTTTAATAATATGGGGGTTTTAATCAGTGCTTCATTTATTTTGGGGTTTTCTCCGTTCTTCTTTTCCAGTTTTTAATAAATAGCTTTCTCCTTTGTGTTTCTAAATTTCCAAATCTGTAATCAACTTTTATCCTTTCCTTCACTTCACTCTACTTCTGCCATCTATAAGAATGCTTTTTTCTTTTGTTCTTGCCCTATCTTAACTCATTCTGAATCTAGAATGAAGGTCGTGCTTGAATTAAAATGCAAATAATGAAAATTTATGAAGTTGAGAGATTGAGAAAATGAATTGGCAACTAAACCTTCCAAGAGTGAATGAATAAAGACCTAAGAATTTAGAAATTCAATACTCATAGGCTGGTGGAAAATGACTTTGCTAAATGTACCCATCTGTGCAGTCCTCCTTTAGAAGCCTACATATTTTAGTTTGTCAGGTTTCCATTGGTTGTCTACCATTGCATTATTTTAAGAGCGACAAATATCTGGAGTGCAGAGCTGTCACATTGTGTTTGTGAGGCAAAATATTTTATCCTGGTCAAAAACTCTATAAAAGAAGTTGGAAAGTCAGTTTAAAGAAATTGGATCTCTCAGTGATGTGAAATCCGTGACTTCAAAACTTTACAAATGGACAGACCTGAGTAAGAATGCTTACTAGTGATGTAAAAACACGTGGTCTTCTGTGAATGATAAATAGAATAACTTATTTAGAAAGGAGAATTAAGTATTGTTTTCCTTAAATGTATTATATTTGTTACTGTTCCTAATGTGAATCATTCAAATATGCTAAAAATTTAATATGAACACAATTATTAATACCCGTGATTATCACCCCAGGTTAGCAATATTATGTAAATACCATTTTTAATACAAATCAAGGTGGAGGAACAATATCACGCAGTCCGTATTTTGGGGGAAATGCTGTTGATATCAGCCAAGCTTTGCTGGAAGCTCCCTGTGATCACTTAACCAAAGCTCATGTAACATGTATTTGGTATGCTTCTGTGGGGGAAGAGTTCTGCCCTGGCTCTCCATCTTTCTCACTTTTCTCTCAGTGAGCTTCTTCAGCAAATTGCAAGAAACTGATGTGATAAGCTGAAGCCTGATTTTCCCATGGGACAGTAATAATAATGTAGCTTGGGAAGAAGAAAGATGGAAACTGTGTTGACCCTTGAGACTGTCCTGAATACATCAGTGGTCGAAATAAATGGAGCATTTCCTATTAAGGATTAAGTGTTGTAAATGTGATGAAAGACTAGACGTGGGTCATAAAGGCAAACAATGACTCTGATCTGACTTAATCATCCTTATTTTACTAGACAGTCAGTCGCCCATGCTGCTCTTTGAGCTCCTGGGGCGTATGAAACTCCTGGCATTACTCAGTGGATCCAGGCAAGAGGGGAGGGTGTGGGCTGTTATTGTGGCTTTTCAGCCATTTATTCATCTGGCAATCCCCAGTAGATTGCTGAAATATCAGAGATCTTTGGGCATCTGTGAATTACGGGGCAGGGGGTGGGGGGAAAGAAGGAAGAAAGAAATGACATGGGTTTGGAAGTCCGTAAGAGACTTATTTGGCATCTTGCACATGGCAGCCTCGGGGATCAGCTTTGATCCCTTATTGCTCATCACAGGAGAGCTGGTGCACTGCAGCCCTACATATATTTATGGCAAGCAGTTCCCTTCATCTCCGTTCAGAGGCCTGCCAAATGGGGAGAGATCCAGTTTGCATAGTAATGCTCCCTCAAACCATCTCCTTAACCTTGGTTTCTCCTCCAGCTCATCCATGTTGCTTACCCAGCACTTGAAATCAATCTTGTGCCCTACGAAGGACAGTGAGTAAATGTACTTAGCCTTGTGTCAGGTTGGTGGCTGGGAGACCTCTTGAAGACATCACTGTAGCTCTTTTAGCCTTCCCGCCACTGTTTCCACATGCTGGCTCATTACTGGGCATCTCTGTGCTAGCTACAGGGTGAGAGGGTAAAAGCTGTCCTTCCACAGCATTCTTGAGTTATAGTACTTGACAAAAAAATTACAAATATTCATTACCAAGCTGGTTTTAATTCAATATATGTCTGGAATATTGAACTGAATATACTGGACCTCTCCGGATCCTGGTTTGAAACAGAAAAGAGGCATCTTGATTTCTGTTTGAAAATGTTTATTACTGCATCAAAGAAAGTGTCATCAATCTGTCAAACTCACTCAGTATCAACTTATTTGGACCATGTACAAATGTTTCTTTTGCCACAGATTTATATCCAAAGTCAGACTAGGAAAAGAGAGAGACTTTTAAAATTCTTTTCTGCCATCATTAGCACAGCCTCCTTCAGGACAAATCGACTTAATATGCGGAGCAGTGGGGTTGTTCTCATTTTGGAGCTATTCACCTGCCTTCAGAGAGCACAGGGCTACCCGACAACAGGCACGATGGATCAGTACCTACAAACACGTCCTGTGCCCCCGCTGCACTGCAAGGCAAGCCATGCCTTCCACAGGCACATTTTTTCATTGCTTGCGTGGATGCTGGCTTTTCCTAGGGAGACACCTCTTGGAACACATTAGTGCAATGTGTTAGACTACACCATAAATAGAGTTATAGCACACAATCACATCCAACTGATAGTTTTCTTAGGACTGAAGAGAGAGATCTGTATTTTCAGGCAGAGCACATGAAAATATTCTTATTCCAAGCCTTGTCAACACTACCATCTAATTAGAAAGCATACCTCTCTAGGTATAGAAATTTAAATGCCTTTAGTTCTTTCTCTTTTTTCAGTGCCATCAGCATTCAAATAGTAATTTACAGCCCAGTTCTTCCAGCAGATGTCTTTTTCCTGCAGATCTCATTTACGAAGATGTTCTGCTGCAGGAGATCTAATGGGACCCAGTTCTAATACAAGGATTTAATTGCTCTTGCTTTCAAAGTGATGAGTTGGCTGATTAAGTTATGGAGGCTAGATGGGAGAAAATGGGGCACTATTGGCCAGAATTTTAAATTTATTTTAGATATCTAAAGATGCACTTATGCTTGCAGGCAGATTTTTAAAAGCAGATAGATACTTAACTCCTAAACATGGAAATTTCATAAAAAAAACTAACCCAGGGTGCTTTTTTGGAAAGTCTTAGGCTAATGGTATGCTTTGAATATCTTTCTCAGACAATCCAGCCTCTCGTGGGAGGAAAAGGTGTCCAAAACTACAAGTTTTAGTTGTCTTTCTTGGCTCTGTTCACGAGAGCTGTGGGTGTTTTGTTAGGTTCTTAACACCCTTAAGAGCAGTATCTAATCTTGTGTAAGATTTATAAGGTACATATGTATGCTTTCAGGGTCTGTCCAGGCTATCTTTACTGTTGTGGCTTTACAGAGGAATTACTAGCCCATAATCCAGCCCTAAACTATTGAAAACCAGTTTTTATCTAAGCCTACTGTTTTCTGCACCTGTGTTTAAAATAATTTTCCCGAGAGGAGTCTAAAAGCAAAATTGAAATCCACAGGAGGTATTTTTATACTAAGAGTTTAATATTAATTTTTACGTGTGTTTCAGACACTTTGTCTCAAGGTAGTTGTTTATTTAAGAGGCAAGCAGGTTAAATCCAAAAATAGTTTTAATTCATTTTAATTCATTTTTTTAATTAAAAAAGTTAAAATAGGAGGTTAATTTTTTCAAAGCTAGGTTTGCAAGAAAGCTCAGAAACGTGGTGGCAGAGCGATGTTTTTGGGTTTTGTTCTTTTTGGAGCCTTTGGGTGTTGTATTTTTCATCAGGAGTACCTCAGTGGCACTGAGTGTTGGAAGAGGAATATCAGACTAACAGTTTGCAAAGCCTTCTTAACATCTCTGGGGGCATTTCACAATATAACTTCTGGCACAGGTCAGCTTTGGGCTGTAAGATGCTTGGGCAAAACCCCTGTCTGATGGATTTAAGAGAATTGCTTAGTGATTCAGAGAAAGAAGGGTAACCTATGATTTAAAATTTTGTTTTTTATTTTATTTTATTTTATTTTATTTTAT
>VZTG01004087.1:808428-929730 GCA_013397845.1 Melanocharis versteri
GCCCCCCCCAAAAAAAAAAGTACAGAGACTTGGTGACCATACATCTCTCAAAAGCTTTCTACTTCAAACTGCATCTTGGATTTTCCTTACATCCTTGGAAACCTTGCTGTCTTTCCACGGATATGGATTAATGTCATTCAGAAAGAATTGGCTCAGTGCTGATGCTACAGAGCCCTTGCACTGGCACAGTGACTTCTTCAGCACTTCACCTTTTTGGTGAGATTGTTTCACACTCTTTGTAGGATCTTCCCATCTGCAGCACTTCAGAATTACACCTGGGCTGGCTGCTGACCCACCCAATCCAAAGCAGAGTGTTGGAAAACTTTGTGAATAGTCTTTTCTTAGCATTTCTCCAATCGGCTTCCAAAGAGCGTGCAATTGTTGTTGTTGTATTTTAAATTCTCTTTTCAGGCTTGCGTATCTAAATAAATGCCCACCCGGGCAGAATATTTTTAAAATATTTGGCTAAACCACATGTGACTGCAGTAGATAGCATTAGAATAGTTATTTGTAGCTAAAAGAATGCTGTGTAAACATTTGAGGGTCTCTCTTAAAGTTTGGAGAGAATAGCAGTTGGTCATAAGCAGGCCTTTCCCTGGAGTTTTTCATATCCCAAGTTAAAATAAATTTATTTTCTGAGCTGGTCATAGCATATTTGTAGGAATTCTGCGAGTTTTGGCCCAAATTCATATATGAGTTTTCAGAGGTAAACCTGGGGCTCTTTGAATGATACTTAGAGGATGAGTTTCTCCCACACTGAAGCCAAGGGAAGTTTCACCACTAGTGTCAAATATGCTTGGGCCACTGGTCTCCATGGATTCATCTAGTGGGATCTATTCTGCTAGCACAGTCTTTATAGAGCAAAGGAGGAGAGAGAAGGCTTGAAAGGTGTTACAAGTCATCAGCAATGAAATGACACTAGGAAGAAAGGTGGTGTTTTTTCCTTGCCTTTGGGACTTATTTGCAGCATACCTACAAATCCATCTGCAGGTGTGGCTGAGAGAATTGCTGCCCGTCTGTGTCCAAAGTAGATCCACATGGCAGCCAGCTTTCCATGTAAGCCCTCTTGTACTCATGTAATCAGAGTCCTGCTGAGGTCATTACATGATTGACCATTTATTTCTGTTGCCAACATTTTGACCCTTTAGAACCATGGTGGGAATTATCACCAGCTGGTCTGACTTCATGTGTGTTCATTTTAAGGGGAGATGGGGGCTCCTGAGGGAGATGCTGATCAGCTTGAGAATTGGTGAAGGAAGGTGTGTTAAGAAACTAAAACTGGGCAGGCTGCTTAAATGAAAGAAAAGAGTCAAAATTATGGTAAAGCTCTGAAAGTATACTTATTACAAGCTTCCTTTAATGCTTCAGACCTCAGATCACTCTGTGCCTGGATTGGCATGGATCTCTGCATGGGTGACATGCATCTGTCTTTGTACAGGTGCACCACACGGTTTTCATGGCACAGCAGTACCACTCAGTGCTTTCAGCAGGTTGGAAAACAGTACTCAAATGTAAGGTGTGCAGGGATCCAAACTATGAAAACTGAAATTTAGCCATGAGATCAGCTTAGATGGATGTCTGCCTCTCAGAAAATTATCTTTGGAATATCAGTGGTGTGGTATAAACTTGGCTCTAGGAGTCTCAATGTTGCACTTGAATCTTCCCGATAGATGGAAAGATAAGGAAAAATCATAGCCTGGAGCATTCAGAGCTATGTTGTTGGGGTTTTTTTTCCAAGGCAGACAAGGAACTCAACCTCCCAAGCAACAATNGCAAAACCCCTGTCTGATGGATTTAAGAGAATTGCTTAGTGATTCAGAGAAAGAAGGGTAACCTATGATTTAAAATTTTGTTTTTTATTTTATTTTATTTTATTTTATTTTATTTTATTTTATTTTATGCTTCTGTCATGCAGAAGGAATATTGTTAGGCTCTGAAGGCAGCACTTGGAAAGGGTCTGGGATGTTCAGCCTCAGAGTAGCGCTGTGGAGTGAGAAACTAAAGGCTTATTGTTTGCATTTCCTCCCTTTCGGCCCCAGTGGGCTTCCACACTTGGCACAATCTAAGCATTGCATTATTTTTCCTGACATGAAGGCACATTGCTCAGCCTCTTTGCCTTTGGTCAGATATCAGCAACACAAAATGATGTCTTTGTGTAGCAGTTTTGTGAGGAGTAGCAGCTCTGGTCAGTATTTCATAGATTCATTTTATTAGTCAAGATCTAAAACCTTCCCTTTTCTCTCCCCATATGAGGGAGGGACACTTGTTCCACAAAAGACTGGTTCTCGCAAGACAGTGGGACATTTATTTAAAAGCCAGATTTGAATCTCTGAGAACTTTTCTTCCTTCCTTGTTTTGTCTGGGACTGGAAACAAAAGGAGCAAAATTCCACCCCACCCCACCCGCCCCNGTAGCTAAAAGAATGCTGTGTAAACATTTGAGGGTCTCTCTTAAAGTTTGGAGAGAATAGCAGTTGGTCATAAGCAGGCCTTTCCCTGGAGTTTTTCATATCCCAAGTTAAAATAAATTTATTTTCTGAGCTGGTCATAGCATATTTGTAGGAATTCTGCGAGTTTTGGCCCAAATTCATATATGAGTTTTCAGAGGTAAACCTGGGGCTCTTTGAATGATACTTAGAGGATGAGTTTCTCCCACACTGAAGCCAAGGGAAGTTTCACCACTAGTGTCAAATATGCTTGGGCCACTGGTCTCCATGGATTCATCTAGTGGGATCTATTCTGCTAGCACAGTCTTTATAGAGCAAAGGAGGAGAGAGAAGGCTTGAAAGGTGTTACAAGTCATCAGCAATGAAATGACACTAGGAAGAAAGGTGGTGTTTTTTCCTTGCCTTTGGGACTTATTTGCAGCATACCTACAAATCCATCTGCAGGTGTGGCTGAGAGAATTGCTGCCCGTCTGTGTCCAAAGTAGATCCACATGGCAGCCAGCTTTCCATGTAAGCCCTCTTGTACTCATGTAATCAGAGTCCTGCTGAGGTCATTACATGATTGACCATTTATTTCTGTTGCCAACATTTTGACCCTTTAGAACCATGGTGGGAATTATCACCAGCTGGTCTGACTTCATGTGTGTTCATGTATCCGGGAGATGGGGGCTCCTGAGGGAGATGCTGATCAGCTTGAGAATTGGTGAAGGAAGGTGTGTTAAGAAACTAAAACTGGGCAGGCTGCTTAAATGAAAGAAAAGAGTCAAAATTATGGTAAAGCTCTGAAAGTATACTTATTACAAGCTTCCTTTAATGCTTCAGACCTCAGATCACTCTGTGCCTGGATTGGCATGGATCTCTGCATGGGTGACATGCATCTGTCTTTGTACAGGTGCACCACACGGTTTTCATGGCACAGCAGTACCACTCAGTGCTTTCAGCAGGTTGGAAAACAGTACTCAAATGTAAGGTGTGCAGGGATCCAAACTATGAAAACTGAAATTTAGCCATGAGATCAGCTTAGATGGATGTCTGCCTCTCAGAAAATTATCTTTGGAATATCAGTGGTGTGGTATAAACTTGGCTCTAGGAGTCTCAATGTTGCACTTGAATCTTCCCGATAGATGGAAAGATAAGGAAAAATCATAGCCTGGAGCATTCAGAGCTATGTTGTTGGGGTTTTTTTTCCAAGGCAGACAAGGAACTCAACCTCCCAAGCAACAATAGGGTAGTGATTACAGAAAACAAACTCCAAAAAGAGTAAGGCACTATGATGTGTGAGCAGAAAAGAGGAGCAGCGCTGAGAGTGTGCTGGCAGCAGGCTTGGCGTGCTCGGGCTGCGCTTAATGCGAGCTGCCTTCCTGGTGGGGATGGTGTGCAGGGACAATGGGAGCCATGAGTTAGTAGAACAAAGATGGAAATGAGGAGGAAATTCCTTTTTAGCACATTTTGCAGTCTCAGCCACCTTGCTGGAGACAGTAGCTGGATATTAATAGGTGACATTAAATAATTGTGAAATGTAAATGCAATTGAATGCTTCTCTCTGCAGCTAGCTAAGTGTTCATTATGCCATAAAAAGTAGTTGGTTTTCCACCCCTGTGTGTACAGAAAGAGCTCAGAGTAGCAAAATTCAATTTACATGAAAGATGAGAAAAGATGAAATAATCTTTAAGTCATTTTTATTCTGTGTAATTTTATTGTGAACAGATAAACTGTGTATATCTCATTGGTTTTGTCCAAGTTTACACTAGATGTTACATTATTTCAGAAGATGAAAGAGTCAAGGGTAATAATGCAAGTCCCTGTTTATAAATCTGTTTTGTTGAAGTCTCTGACATAAATACATGAAAGTGAAAAATCAGAAAATGAAGAAAACAGCACAGACATTCTCATAATAATTGTGGTTCACATAAAAAATTGATCACTGAGGCTTGGTCACTGGCTGCATCCAAAGTTAAGCATAGCCTGTAGCTTGTCTGTAAAAATCAAATACTCTTTTTCAAACTGTTAATGGCAATCTGTTACTCACGGCTGAGAGTGCACAAGTGATGTTTGTAAATAAGCTTCAGGTTTTCTTCTTTGAGTTGTTTGGGATTTTGAGAAAGCAAAGCACTCGTTCCTGTTTGATAATATTCTGCCTCAGTGAGAGGCATCCTTGGGGCCTCAGCAGCAAATTTATTCTGAAAAGCAAAGTTAGTGCATAAATTAGCCTGTATCAAAAAAAAGTTTTGATTTTCTGACTCCCGTATGAGATGTGATTTCTGGCTTTACCCAATTCTTCCTTCACAGCAGGTTTTTGTTCCCCAGCAGCCTATGTCATTAGCTTATCAAAAAACTGGGGAGAGGTTAGGGGTATTAGCAAAGAATAATGGATATCCTTTGAAGTAACTTTATTTCTCTAACGTGGTTTGGTGTGTCCATGCTTAATGTTGATGGCTTCTGGGTTTCCAGTGGAATAATTAATTTGAGTCACTGCTTTGCAGCATTTTACTTCTTCTGTGTCCTAATGCCTGGAAATTTCTGGAGTCTTTGACACATATTGTTTCATGTACGCTTGTACTTTAAATCAAATGTCAAGGTTTTAATAGATCCTGACCTTAATTATCCTTCCTCGTCTAAACCAAATTTAATGTATGTCCTGTCTGAAACGGGAGAAGTGGTTTCAGGTGCTTTTGTCTAGAGGCTGATATATGGAGAAAGATTCAGTGTAAATGGCTGTGTTTGCTTATTTTCCAACAACATAGTAGCTCTGACTACTTTCAGCCTGGTACGAATTGTATTAGAGCTCCATTCATTCTTGCTTCTTTTTTAATTTATTAAACTGAAATAAAGTCTTGTAGAAATTTAGTGGGTTCATCTGGTGGGTGATAGGGAAAACTAAGAGAAAGCTGGACAAAATGGAAGGAAGTACTCAGAGTTAATAATCTCTGATCAGCAATTTAATGAGACTGGGTGCATTTGAGGGTAGAATAGGCAGAGAACAAGCTGAATATCTCTGCTGTTTGGTACATTGGTTATGTGCATCTCCATTTGCCAGTGTAAATTGTTTTACTCTCTGTGCTGGTGTGGAGCTGAAGACCATTAAGAGGAAGCTGTCAGTGCAGCAGTGGAAGAGGTGGGCTTGGCATAGGGGGAACAATACCTGCTGAGAGCGGCGGTGAGCCCTGCCTCTCCACAGGGCTCAGCAGCCCCTGTCCTGCACTGCGGTCTCCCTGCAGAATAGGACTTAAACTGTTAAAAGACCCTCTTCTGGGGCAAGGAAAAGCAGGAAATAGTCGCACAGAGAGACACAGGCTGCATGAGAGGGGCCAAAGGGGGCAGGCATCATCCCACCACCCCTACAAGCAAAGCTGGAGCACGTGGCTCGGGTTCGCAGCCTTTGGGTGCCTTTGAGTTAGCAGCAGTGGGTTTGGTGGGAGCTGCTCTCCATGGAGCACTGGGTCCTCGGAGCTGTGTAAAATGTCTCACAGACAGGGTCTGTAGGAGGGTAAGTGGGCTCAGAACTGCAGGCTCACTCCCTGCTTGGGTCTGGGCTGCACTCGAGAACTTGCTGCAGTTTCCCCAGAGAAATATTAATGTAGACTATCCATCTTAATATATAAGATGGAGAGTCCAACCATACAGCGTTTTCATTTGACATGTTTATTTTGTTGGGTGAGATGATTATCAGGAAAACGTTCATAAACATATTTAAATTATTTAATATCTTAACCTCTGAAAGAAGGTTTCTCAGGGTTTCTCAGAAACTGCTGTGTGGCTCTCCAGGCAGTGGCATCTGACTGTATTGCTCTCATTTTGGCCTAGTTTTAGAGATCGTAAAGGGCACATAGCAATCAAGTGGCTCATACATTTCCATCACATTGGTAGTATTCTTGTTGATAACTGGAATCCAAAAATAAAACAACAAGGTAAGTCTGATCCTTTCCAGCGAGGCATTTTTCAAGGTCAAGTTTGAAGGGCAGTTTAGAACTGATGGGTGATTTTAATCTATGTCTACCTATATTATAGGTGTTCTGCAGTAAGATTAACTTTGGTCTGGGAGCCTTTACCTGAGCTGGTAGGCCTTGTGTGTCACCCACCTCCATGGGTGTCACGGACAGCTGGGGGAAGTCTGCCACCCCATCTCTGCTGTCCACTGAGGTTTTGTTCTTCTCTGGGGAAAAACCTGAGCTTGATCAGCAGGTTAAATTTTAAACTCTCAAGGGAGGTGCCATAAGAGATGTCACAGCAGGTCTGATCTGTAAACCAGGGCATTGGGACCAGTGTATCTTCAAAGGGAGACAGAATTGACATGAAAGGCAGAAGATCCTCACTAAATCCTCTGCCCAATGGCCTCACAACATGGTTCTGGGTCCAAAATATGAACTGTTGACTTCACATGCCTTTGAGTTTTGTGCAGTCGATTACCCCTGCAAGATGCTGGGAGGAGCTCCCCATCCTTCTCTTGGTCTCTGAGGTGGGTGAGGAGGAGGAGGAGAGCTGTTTCACTCCCTCCCTACTTTCTGGCAGAGGGACACAGCAGAGCTGCAGGCACATGCTGTGTCTCATAATGCTAGTGGGAAGCCCTTGCTGGGCTGTGTTGTCCCCTCTGCACCGTGCAGAGGGATCAGTGCTTGCTGCAGAGGCTCTCCTGCTGCCCTGTGTTCCCTGTGCCTCAACACCAAACTCAGGCTTCCCTCCACCTGCCTCTTTATTATCCAGTTTTCCTTATATTATCTGGCTTTCTCTTATTTATGTCCCTTGTTAAAAGTCGATTTATTCATTTTAGAGTCCCTGTCTTTTCTTTGTCCTGGCGTTCATTTATTAGTGAGCCTCTTCCATCTTCTTCGTGCCTGACATGAAGTATTTGTAAAAGCCTTTCTTACTCCCCTTAATCCCTTTGGCTAGCGTGAACTCCCCTTGCTTTTCTGTTACTCTCACTTTCCTTGCAAGTCTTTACTGATCCTCTGAAGTCTTGTGTGGATCCTCTCTATTTCCAGTATGCCTGCTTTTTTTCTTTAAACCCTCAGAGTAGTCCCTTGTGAAGCCCCACTGGCTGCTCCTTCCTTTTCTTTGAATTTTTCTCTATCACAGGGACTACAGCAGACTGCATTTTCATTAGAGTGCCTGTCAGGATTTTTCTGCTGCCTTTTGCACTTACGGCTGCTCAGACAAGGGGTTGGATTTTAAGCACCCCTTTGGGAGGAACAGGCTACATCCCTCCTGCCCACAGCTCCCCCTTTCAATTTGCAAATGAAAACCAGTAATAAGGGACAGATTAAACAGCATCATGCCTGGGTGCACTGCTGAGAGAGGCTTTCAATGTGCTTGTGTCCTGCTTCTGAGGCGTGTAGGGGTATGGTATGCAAACACAGACATACCTGTCTGTACCGTGACATCCCTGGGTTGGATTTCTTCACACAGATGGGATCTTTTTTCCGTACTTACCACTTTGTGAATGCATACATATCTAAAACCTCCTGTGCCAGTGAGTTCCACAGTTTTATTAATTCTGTGTATCTGTTTTAGACCTCTGACAGTTTCGTACGATGTTCTCTAGTTATTTAGAAAGAAACAGAGCACTACCCTTCTATAATCACTCTCTCCGTGCTGTTAAAGATTGAGTTGAATTTTATCCTAGAGGCCATTCAGTCTGACTACTTTAAATAAACACTTAATATCTTTTAAAAAACCCAGCATGGGGTAGTTTGGTGTACACACATTTTACCTAGGCATTTTTTAAGATGGGCTAGCAACATTCCTGTCTTTAATTGATTTCAGACAGATGTGTGTGACATATATGGAAAGATACATAGACATTATTTTATTTCTGATGGCAACAGGTATTTTAGAAAAAAGAAGGACATCATCTGTCTAACGCTGCAAGTGAAAAACATATTCAGCATTAACTTGGCTAGTATCCACACGAATATCTACTGCAAATGAAGTAATAGGTGAATATTTCAGTGACCCTTGGTGATGAGTAATTCAGTATCCACCCAGTAATGTGGCAATATAGAGGTATGTGAATAAGGCATGAGGTTGTGTCCGTCGCTAGAGTGCCTGTAAGCCCTAGAGCAATGCAGAACAACAGTTGGGAAACCAGAAACACCTTCCAAAAAGAACATGTGTCAGGCCCAGGGTCCCAGCCCCAGAGAATGATTCCAGATGACTTTCAGAAATGAGGTTATTGCATAAGTGCATAAAATGAGATGCCTGCAAACGCATGTGATCACCAGAGCTGTGTGACCAGTCGTTTTGAATCCATCCCCTGCTAGAGGCAGAGCACTGCTTCTAAAATCCTTTTACCTTACTATAATTTTAAGTGGTAGGTAGGCAGAGTCAAGTCACGCTCTGGATTCCGGTAATAAGGAAGCAAAGTGTCACAACCCGTGTTCCCTTTTTATTCCCTCTTGTTCTGAAAACCCCGTGAGTTTATTAGCAGTGCTGTTTTGAAGGGAAACTGAACACCGGGATCAAAACTGCCTTGTCATGTCCTTGTACATGGTGGGAGCCGAGCTCTGCCGTGGGCTTGACAGCGAGACCTGCTGAGCTGCACTGGTGCCTGTTAGGCTGCTTGTGTGTTAAGAAATTGGTAGCATCAAGTGGCTTGTTGAAATTCATCCTTTGCTCCACATGAGGTACTCTCTTAGCACATGAAGGAATAATTCATGCTCAAGACTTTTTGGCATAGGTATTACTGTCATGATATTAAGTAAGAGTGAACATGTAGGTGGAGGCACTGGGGCAATGAAAGAGTTTTACCAAAAAAACGAGGAGAAACAGGAATCCTTGCATGGATGAAATTTGTTAAAAGCCCAGAAATACTGTGTGTGAGATAGCAATATTAGTGGCATGCAGGGGAGCTGGCTGAAGTGCAAGCAGTGCAGCTACAATCCTGGTACTATCTGGAAAGGAGGAGATCATTCTTGTTGAAAAGAAAGTGGCTGAGTAAGGATCCACAAACAAAACTGGGAGTACTGTGGTGGTCTAACCTTGTGGAAGCACTTCTGGCTGCAAACAGAGTTGAAAATGCTTAGTGGGTGAAAATTTTAAGCATAAATAAAAATAGGCTTACGTTCGGACTTTTAGTAATAATTATATTAAAATGACACAATTCATTAAATAATGCAATACATTCACATCTCTAAATACACAGCAGCTGTTCGCTTCTGTCAAACACGATTCCTTTAGGGACTGAATAGAGAAGGGTAACATGCTGGCTTGCATGGTAATGTCCTGATGAGCGCTGGGCTGCAGCCTGCCCCCAACACTGATAAACAAAGGGTGTCTCTCTGCCAGCGCCAGATCCTGAAGGTGCCCCTCGGGCTGGGCAGGAGGTGCCAGCTGGGCAGAGTAGGGCAGGGAAGGAGTGGATACAACACAGGCCTTGGAATTGTCCTTCTCAGGCTTTGTAGAAACTGAGCATTAAAAGATGTTTCAGCCTAGGGCTATAAGCAGATGAATTTGGCAGGCTGTGATGTGCTGGAGTTGAAGCTCATAAAAAGATTTTATTTTAATTTTTTTTTAAAAAATCATTAAAAAAAAAATAGAGCTGTGAAAAAAGCCTGCCGCTTGATGGATGGCTGGTTGAGAGAGGGAATTGTCTGAGCGTAGTTCATTCTTCCCAGGCCTTTGGTTATGGAAGTCTGTGGTCAAGCTTCTAATACATAATAATTGATATAAAAAATGCATTGATGCACCAGTTGATCAGCCAGTAGTTATATTTTCATTGCTTTCTAAGCGGAGGGTCCTATCCTTCACACCAAAACTGAGGTAATGTTCTGAAGGTGTAGAAAATTGAAAACATCATCTTACCAGCAGATATAGGTAGCTGTGAAGATCCCAGCTTAGAGCAGGATTTGAGTTCTTGTCATTGTTGACATCTTATGGTTCCGTATCAAAGGTAGTGAGCTGCACGTCTCCCTTACACTCCCACGCTTCATTTAGAGACATCTTTGGGCGTACAGAAGTATAATTCAGACCTTAATTTCTAACCACAATGAGAAAGTCTTTGCATCTTCTACCAGTCTTTACTAAATTAAGGGATTCTACAGGAAAACATCCATTTGCAATAGAATGCTGATCCTGAAGATATTATCTGTGACTTCTGTGTTTTACCCTTTCAATTGATTTATACACGACATTTTACTTTTACTTCTGCCAAATTTAATTTTCATATTATGTTGAACCCAGTATCAGGAGGCTTGTAGTCCCTCATTTATGCAAGAAGAGAATTCAGGGTTAAAGTTGGCTCTCTGTGCCAACATATGTAGAGAAAATGACAATAATCTACAAAATTAGAAGCTCAGAACTTGTAATTTCCTCATGAATTATTCTTTCCTTGTTCCTTTCATATCACTATACTTGTATAAATAGATCATAGTTTATTTTTCTTTCCTGGTGATGGATTTGGAGTGTTTGTCACCTGTGCTCTAATATGATTTATTGTGATATATGGAAGGTTTTTATCTTGGTGAGGATTTTTTTCTCTTGTGCTTCATTTGGGATTTTTTCCCCCTCTTCACTGTAGTATTTTTCAGGCACTAAGTTTTTATTCAGGATCATAACAGAAGTTTGATAAGAACACTCTGGAGAATGAAATTCTGTCATGAGAAGAGGCTTTAAAAAGAGAACCGTGGTTTTATTAACTGGTAGACTAAATTGTGTGGCCCAACATTTGAAGTTTAAAAAGGCTTTGTGTGCTATTGGTGAAATTGAGCACAAGCATAATGATATGGCATTGACAGACTTACCATTTGGGTACTATACCTTTGTCCACTGCTGCTTTATACTGGACAGGTGAGCTCACCCACTCTGTATCCTCTGCATGCTAGCGAACCTGTATGCAGAGCCTTCACCTTTCAACTTACATCCCCAGGAGTCAGTCCCTTGCCTTTGGGAACGAGGAGAGGCAGATACAACATTAATACAGCTTGCCAGGAGTTAGCATCTCCCTCTTTTAATTCTTAATATAATCTAGGTATTCTTTTTCGGTCTTCTGTTTATCTGTTTTCTTTGTGCCTTTTCCTCACACTGAGCCCACAATTTAATGTGATGGTGAAATTGCAGTTAAGTGCACCTAAATCAATGTACAGCTTTTAAATTCTTCTCCTTTATGAAATGTGTAAAACCAGGCCTCTGAAATGCAGTGAGAAAAAGAAGCAAATCTATCTACAGGTGACTTCTGGCTTAAAGGAAAGGGGAAAAAAACAAGGCATGTGCATTCCCTTTGTTTATCCTCTCAGGATCACAGAAGTTGTCTTTTCTGTTTTGGTGAGATTAAGCGTTTGCAGAGGTTACGGGAGTAAGGACACTGTGGGTTAGATATTAGCATATTTCCTGTCCGACAGAGAGTTGGCCTTGCAGTAAGACTTTAACTCTTTCTTTTCTAGAGCCACTGATAAACACTGTGTGAATTTTGAACCTCTGTATTTATCAATATTTTCTACACATTTTTTTGCAGCAGTAAACTAGTAGTACAATAATTAAAAATAAATGGTTAACATTTTATTATTTCCACGCAGTTTTGTTTGTCCTGTAGGGTTTATTTTAATTTCTGTTCTCTCACGACTCTTTCTGCTCACCCAGTTGCCACTGCTAGTTTCCTCACATCATTTTTGCACAGAAAACGGCACGGTGCTGCTCTCCATGCTCAGACAGTTCCTCTCTGACTAAGGAGGTACTTTGCCTCCTGCTGTCTCATGTCTGTCTTCGCAGATGAAAAAAATCCACCCAAAACCTCCAGAGAATAGCTCAGGTTCTGTGATACTTTTTCAATAGGGAATACAATCCTGTGCAGTAAAGGCTAAGCAGCTAAATTCAAGCACCTTTGCTGAAAATGTCCATCTAGCATCTTTCCTGCTACAAGAGTGACAGCCCTTCACATTTTCCTCTTAATTTGTACCCTTTGGTTGACTATAGTATTGATTTGTGCATTAAGGATGATTTAATCTTTCTTCCACCCTCTTATTAAGAGGGTTTGAAACCCTACCTGGAGTCTTTATTAGCTTTTGACATCACAAAGGGAAATGTCAACACATAA
The DNA here is from genome assembly GCA_013397845.1 of Melanocharis versteri. Classification (NCBI taxonomy): domain Eukaryota; kingdom Metazoa; phylum Chordata; class Aves; order Passeriformes; family Melanocharitidae; genus Melanocharis; species Melanocharis versteri. The sequence goes on from VZTG01004087.1 coordinate 820,899, forward strand.
TGAGATAAATTTCAACATCACAGAAGACTGGAATACAACTTTCATGAAAGATGGATACAGGCAACATTTAGCAAGATAAAAAAAAAGCCCAAAAGACAGAACCCTTCCTTTTTAGCATCCATCCATCTTTCTGTTTGTCTGTTGCTGCATTATAGTATTTATTAGAGTTTGTCTTGCTATACAATGGATTGCCAGAATCATGATTAAGAAGCTTATTCAAATGAATTAAAAATGTTTAAATGAAAAAGACCCGGAGAAGTAATTGCCAAAATTTAATCAAGGATTTAATTTGTAGCACAGACCAGCCAAATGGATTTTGCCGTTTTTCACTGCACTGTTTGTACAAGGAAATTAAAAAGTATAAAGAGTCAAAGACTCAGCAGTGTAACCCTTTAAGAATATTGCAGCATGCTCACTTATTCTCATTAGCCGCATTATATCAAACTTGCTCCTGAGGGCTTGTAGTTTGCAAAGCCAGACCACAGACGGGGGAAAAAAGATGATAGCATTTTTTTCCAATGTCATAAATTACTGCCAGCACACATTAGATGATTTCTCCATGCATTGCTGTAAGCAATGGTAGGTTAAATATCCCCCTTCTTAATGCCACTTAGTAATAAATGCCCTCATTTTAGCATGTCATCTTTAGCTGAACTGAAATAACTGAGACTAAAGAGCTGTCGGGGTTTGAAACAGAAACATTTCCCTTGCATTTACTGCTGAGAAATACATACATGGCACCATTATGCTGTCTCTGTTCCATTGATGATAATAAGGTATCATCAAGCCTGGCATATCTGTTTGAACATGTTTTGCAGAAGTCTAATCATTAAGTAATATGTATCCCATTTCATCCATCATTTCCACACAAAGAGCCATACAGTGCAATTGAGAGAACAATACTTTATGAGCCATGAATAGCTGGAGCAATGATAACTTCCAAGTAGCATATAACAGACCCAGAACTGTGCTCTAAATTACAGCGCTGAAAAGGTAGGAGGAGAGATAAGAAGTCCCTGCTTGTGAGGAGGAGGCCGAGATCAAGTGTGTGTTTCTTTCCCATTAGTTGTGGTTGAAATAAACATTGAGCAGAGTGCTAAATGCTCAGTCTCTTTCACAGGCAGAGAGGGAAGTTGGTGCTGCAGTGCTGCGCTGCCTTGCAGTGCCTGAGGCAGATGAGGTGGAAGGGTTCTGGGTCATTCAAGAGCTCTGGAGTCCCTGTCTTCCAAAACTGCTGACAAGGATGTCAAAAGAAGCCAAACAAAGAAAACGTGCAAACCACAAATGAGGAATGGCTTCTAGGTAGCCCAGAAGAGTTTACAGATTCTCTCCTAAGCCTAAAATTACATTAATTATTTTAAAAATGAGAAGAAAGAAAAGCTTCATGTTTAGTGCATACCTGAGGTGAATCATACCAACTCTAATCGCACAGAGTGGCAGATCAGTGTGTAGCACTGGGGGCAGGGTGTGGTGCAGTAAGGCTGTTCCCTTACTGCAGGAGGAAGGGTTTAGTGTTTGTTTGCAAGTTTAAAGGTGTAAAATCAGTGATTCCCACCCCTACATCTGTCAGAGAGACGAAGATGATGTTTACTATTTCTTCTTTGTTTTACTGCTGTAGCACCTGGTGAATATCAGTTTTAGAGCAGAGAGGCAGGCTTAGTCTCTCCCAGCAAGAGGTAGTATTGGACGCAGTAAGGTATTTCTAGAGGTAAGGAGCCTTTCTGTGAGCAGACACAAGAACTGGCTGTGGCTTTCCTTATTTCTCTGCCCCTGCAATCCCTGGGAAGTCCTCCTCCCTTCACATTTCTCCTGTCCTGTATGTTGGAAAAGGACGGAGGTAGAGCTTTTGGAAAATGAAAACTTTCTCCTCCAGAGATCCTTGAGCTCATGAACTTGCTTAGCTTGCTTCTGCTCTTAGTCATTTTTGGTTTGCATGATGCTTTTACACAGTTGCTCTCTTCAGAGAGCATTTTTAATTTAAGGCATCTCTTCCTTGCTCAGTTAAGTGGTTATAATTTTATTTGCACAGCAGAAGAGTTGCTGATAAACAAAGTTAAGACATTGGAAAAGGAAGGAGTCCAAAATTCGGTGGTTGAGTTCCAAATATTTGAATTTTGTTCCTTATCCAGCCTTCTGAGCATTCTAAAGATTGTAGCAGAGTAAATTATGCAGCTGCTTCTAAGCAGAACTTTAAAAGGTCATTTTGTTACACGAGATCTGAGTTAAATTCATGCATGTTTTTACTTCTTGTCTCCCTTTTAGAGACTTACATTTTTATAAATCGTGATTGCAATGTCATGTAAAGCTCTTGCCTTTAAAAGAACAACTAAATATTTCTGAAAATAAAAGCAAAAGCATTATACTACGAGATATCAGTGGCTATTATCATTTCACACGTGCAATATTATTTTCACAATTTATTCTAAAACCAGTTTTATTTGCCACTGAATTTCACCTATCACAGATCTTAACATTTACATTGCAGAATTGGCTGTATGTTTGTACTATTTCCAGTTGATGGGGCCCAACTCGGTTTACGTGCTTTGGTCCTAAAGAAAAACTTAGGTCACTTTTAGATTGTGCCTAAACCTGTACCTTTTACATTTTATATAAACCCATGCTTTCCTTTAATAGTTTTACATCTTTTTTTGAGTTGTAAAACTAGCACTTTTTTTTTTTTTCACTCCTGGTGGCTTTTTGGAAATCTCTCCTTTACTGGGATGTTTAAGGAATGCAGTTATTTGTCCAGGATTATTCTGAATGTCTGGATTTGAAAATGAGAATGAATAAATGTGTCCTATACTTCTTCACGGGATTTTCTGAGCAGAAATATCTGCACATGAGCTCTTTAGCCAATGTGTTGCTCTTGTTGTCTCTTGGTCTGAGACATCAAGGAAAATCTTGGAAAAAAGGCCTTTTTTCTTTTTTACTAGAAAAAATTTCTCTGAACAAAACAGGCAAGTCTAGAGAAAGGAATCCATGGTAGTTGATAGGCCTTGTTATTCTGCTTTTAACATGAGAGTCTTTCAAGAAAAGAGTATGGTGACTTCTGTGTGAATTTTGTATCCCTCAAAATATCTTTATTTTAGTTGGTTATTATAGAGGTAAAAAAAAATACATATAGTTTTGAAAAGAAGAGTTTGGTTGTTTGCTTTGTGGGTTTTTCATTACTGTAATTTGGGTTTGTTTCCTTTTGGTTGTTTTTTTTTTTGGTGGGTTTTTTTTGTTGTTGTTTTTTAGTTTTTGTTTGGGTTTTGTTTTTTGTTTTCTGATGACACTGTGACAGAACAGCATTGTACAAAACCTTCTCATCTATAGCACGGCTTTAGCTTCTCCAGGGACCCTGCTCAGATTGCTGTTGATTTCCCATCCTTGCCAGTTCCTCAGCAGGAAATAAAACAGGGAGTTGCTGCCTTGATCCAAATAGACTCACACAGCATTTCAACAGGGAAACAGAACTGAAGAGGAATGTTTAGACTGATAAGCTTTTAGAAAATATTTCTGGGAGTGCACTTTTTGAACTGGTGAGCAGAGACAGTCTGTCTGTGTCGGGTACTTCTCCTCCTCCTTATCATGGAATTTACTATTAAAAAAAAGCTGCCACCACCTCCTTGAGCACGGAGACAACCTTTCAAAATGCTGTTTCTCAGCAGCTGATACTCTGGAGTCGTGCTGGAGGTAGTAAATGAATAAAGCCATTTTAAAAAAAAAAAAAGTGAATAAAGCTATAGCATCTCAACTATGTTGGAGAATCAATCATAGGCTTGAGCTCATTTGTTCCACTAGAGTGTAGTCTTATAAGAAGAGAACGGCCTGTTCCAGAAAAAAGTGTGAATAATGTGATAAAACAAAATGAACTGCAGAATATATTCTAGCCAGCAGCCAAGAAATTATTCACACTGACAGATATTACAGGTACAGTACATTTTCTGTCTAGAATAGCACCTTCTACTTTCTCTTAGCATATGCATTATGGGTGCTGTTTTCCCACCTGCACTGTAGAAGTGCACCCAGCTGTAGACATGTGGTTGTGATGCACTTTCTTCCAAAGAAATCATTATCTACTTAGAGCAACTGCCCTTGCTTGTACAATTATTCAAAAAATTTTGGCTGTTTTGAAAATTTAAATATTTAGTGTTGAAATAGAAGCATTGTTTCTCTTCTGATTTTGCCTTGAACTGATGCACATATATGCACATTTATGTCTGAAGAAAGGTGAATAGATCCTTGGACCAAAAGAGTGGGTTTGCTATAGTCTGAAGCGATAACTGTATGGGCCACAGTTTTGCTTTAGCTGAGATAAGGAGCTCATGGATTTTTGCCCCACTGCTTGAGGTGATTTCTGCTGTATCCCGGTATACAGCACACATTATAAAACAGATCTAGATAAATAAATCAATCCCTGCATTTCTTTATCCTCATCTTGCATTTCTTAAATTCATCCTCATAGAGCTATGTAAAGTAGCCGTGCTGATGTCAAATTAGCTTTGTTAGGTATTGGAGCCTTTACTACCAACTCATGAGCATTGATGCGTGCAAGACTCGCCTAAATTAGGTCGCATCAAGTGTTAGCAGTGCAGCCCACAACAATATGCCAAAAAATTACCTGGAGGGAGGAGGAACAAGGAGGACTTTGAAAGGAAAAAGTAGCCTGAAAATGGACAGACCTAGGGGAAGAAGTTAAGGGCAGGGGGAAAAAGATAAACAGTGATAACACACATTTAACTATTCTTCAGCTTATGACTGCTCTGTATGAAAAATGTCGTGTTCTTTCTACTTCCTTCTCTTACTGTACTTACAACCTTCATTCATATAATTATTTGATACATGGTAGGTATTTTACTGTTGACACAGGGACCTTCAGGTTTTTTTCCTAGTGAGATTTTTTTGTTCATCCTATGGAATGTATGTATTACACACAAACAGCTGCTAATCTTTTATGAAAGTACATATGAAGCCATATATGAAAACAAGGGAGTTTGTCTAAACTTGTGAGAATTGAACTGATAACATGAATCTGTTAGAGAAAACATTAGAGAAAACATTGCAAATAGATTTTTATATATTTTTTTTTTAATTCATGGACATTATTAGTATGAGCACCCCCAACCAGTGATCAGGTTTGAATGAGTACACGTTTATAAGTCAATTCTTCGCTTTTGACCCAAGTGTACCATGGTGGCAAAATCTTTCAGGATGCTGGGAAAATGGATTTATACCTGTAGTAAGTGGACAAAAGCACTGTTACATTGATTACACATTTGCCATTTGCCTTTCACTCTTGGAAGTGAACTAGCAGACAGTGGTTTCGTGTTTCACTCCACAAAATGTTTTGTTTGGGTCTGTTTCCCTTTGAGAGCCTGACTGGGGAAGAATGAGGTCATGCATTTTGAAAGTACATCACTGTGTGAAGATTTTCTTTATGCATAGCTTCTTTCTGAGTCAGAAGCTTATTCTGGCATGAGTAGCTGCTTATGCCATGTCCTATAAACTGTGTCAACTGAGGACATACCTGTGAGTAGTGGAAAACAGAGAGAGTGTAGTAACAAAGGACTGCAGCAGGTTTAGCTTAAGCCTCTGTTTACCCTCTGATGCCTACCAAAACCAAGCCACTGCCTTAACTCATCAGTGCTCTACGTAAAATGAAGATTTCTATGAAAATCAGGTTCTTCAAAGTTACCAGCAGACAGCCAGTAAGTGCTGTGCCATTGACTTTACACCAGCAGTGCCATCCGCAGGGCTCCCGCGCCAGCCCCGTGCTCCCGATCGCACGGAGCTGCATGGGAGTTCGCTTCCAAATGGCAAGGTAGTTGACATATTGTGTCTCAATTTAAGCCCCATTACCATTCATTAGACATGCTCCCAGTTAATTATTTTAAAAAATAAATGTAAATAACAAGTGTTAATTATACCCTCGAGGCCATTGATATGTACCATGTTGGCATTTCATGTTAGAGAGGCTGCCTGAAAATAGAATAAAGAGCAGTATAATGCAAGGAAGAGGTTTTGGGAAATATTGTTGCTAACATAATATTTTATAACAGCAATTTCATCAATTATAAGTCTTAATATTTAAATAATATTCTACTGAGAATCTGTTATGAAAAGCATTTAGGTGATTTCTTGGCTGTTATATTTCCCTGTGCATTTGGAAGGCTTATTTTATTAAAAATAGTTTTCAACCAGCTATAACGTCACATGGTGGTTTTCAGGTGGTCTTTGTATATGTTCACTTGTGGGTTTGTATCCTGTCGCTTTTGAACATTGACAACTTTTTAGAGAAATGTTATAATTGTCTGCACCTCGACAGTGTCATTCCTTCTTGCTGTCTGGTCTGTGATTTCACTGCATTCCCCAAGAAAGTTTTTTTTTTCGAACTCTTAGACAAAAATTTCTTCTTGCCTTACTGCATAGTCAAATAAAGTGGGTTTTCTATGGCAAATCAGTTTGGATTCTTATCCAGATACCTTATTTTCTGGCATGAAATGTCTGAACAAAAAAAAAATCCCAAAGGAAAGCAACATTAGATGTGCATTTTGGGTCAATTTGTCTCTCTTAAGGTCCTGTACTATGTGATGTGCATAGGATTTCATTCCTTTTCTTTACAAAAGTGATCTTCTCTGTGGGGATGACCAGTTGTACACTTTCAGATTCTTCTCAATAATCATTTTCTGTGAAATTACATTTAGGCCTGTTCTGAGTAAGAGCCAAGGCAGGCTTTTCTTGGATGCAAAATTTTGTACCACGGAAGGATAAAACTTGACACGTAGATCTAACTCAAGACCAAAGGAGTGATCTGGGGTTTGCTCCAAATCTTCTCCTGGTGATAACTGCTGGAATCAAGCCCCCAACCTGTTGTTCCTTCCCAGTATTCTTGGGCCATGCTGCCAGTTGTGTTGTCTGTGGCTGCCTCAACACCGAGGGTCCAGCCAGGCAGTCTTCTGCTCTAGGCAGTCTCCAGCCAGTTTGCACTGTGTCAATAGTGTTTATGAAGTCAGGAGACAGATATTCACAATTGGTTTCTTCATACAGGGAATCCCTGATCGTACTGGGAAGTTGCACTGCCTGTACCCAGAAGTCGCTGGCATTGGGACTTTCTGTTGGTGGAAGCTTCTGCTCCTGCCTGCAAGCAAAAGTAAAAGAAAGTGAAAACTAATGTCTGTCCCTAGGGGACACATTGATGGGAGGAGGAGGGAGAGAGGGACAGTGGGAGAAGAAAGAGGTGAAAGAAGGAAAGAAGGAGAAGGAACAAAAAGAAAACTTTTTCACGTGCTTGAGGTGGATGTTCATAACGCCTTTTCTTGCAGCTTCTGCATCCTCTCCTGGTAGCGCACACAGTCCTGCAGCAATATATTGCTGCCTTCTCTTGCTGTCCCTGCCTCATCAGAAGGCTTTGACCCTGGCCTGTCTACCTTCTAGCTCATGATAACCCAAAAGTTGAGCAGAGTGCAGTTCAGGTCAGAGTGCATTTTGTGGAGCTGCCTGGCTTGTGCTGAATATTGTCCCTGATGCTTCCAAGCTCGTGGGGAGAAATATGAGGTGTCACTTCCCCCGCTGATCCTGATAGCAGCAGCTTCTCTTTTCCCAGTACTGCCAGGCTCCCTGCACAACCTGCCACCTTCTTCAGCCTTGTTTTTACATTCAGACCTGGCAAAAAAAACTCGGGAGGAGTTGCAAGGCTCTGTGATTCAGCAGGGGTCTGCCATATTTTGATTCTTGGGGTGAATATGAGGGCACTCTTCTCCCAATGACTTCAGATAATACATCCTTTATCTCCTGAAGTTATCTATGTCATATCACAGTCTGTCTTGGCTTCTTGAGAGGGAAAAATTTTAAAAAAACCAAACCAAACAACCCCCCCCCAAACAACAACAACAACAAAACACTAAAAAACCCCAAACAATCAAAAAGAAAACCAAACAAAAAGAAACCCCAAAAACCCCTTCCCATTCAAATCATTCAAATCACATTATGACTTTCCTGTGCATAGGGCTGCAGTGATGCACCACATCTGCGAGAAAACAAACATGAACTTTTCCTCTTGCATTTTGTGATCAGGGTAGTAACATGATAAATTGTAGGCTGAGGCATATGTGTCTAAACTACATGGAAGCCCATTTTTCTAGGCGACTGCTCAGATTTTATATTGTCCTGTGATCTTTCCATGAAAAATAATCACAGGTCACTTTGTCTGACTCTTGACTGTGTTATTGTTTGTCCTATATTCAGTAATAATATAAGGAAATTCCAAGTAATTTTATCTTGTATTCGTAAGGAAGGGAATGTGGGGGCTGCTCTAGAAATTTGAAGCATTATATAAACTGCTTCAGGCTTTTAAATACATTCCTTTTCCTGCCTTAAAACACCCTAAAATTAACAATCTGAATAGGGGGCTATTAAGATCTGCCCCCATCACTACTTCTGCTCGTTGTGTCTGCATTAAGGTTGAGATTGAAATTATTTAGTTTTTAAATCTATTTTAAAACATGCACAAATGAACTTATGAGAAAATGTTGCCCTAAGCATAATTTTATGACCCATACATTTTGAATATTTAAAGCAGTACTAATAAAAATAAAGCAGTGAATATTCTCAGGGGTTTAATTTTGCTGGTGTGTGTTGATCTGATGGTTTGTGAGTTTTACTACATTTCATTAGGGAAATTTTACCAGAGCAATGGAGTTGAATATACAAAATAGTTTATCCTAAATTGGCAGTATGAATCCTCAGTTGAGCTTGTTTACACGTACTGATTCACTTGAACACTTACTTTATGAAGAAACGTTTTGGAAATAATTTTATTTCATGCAGCACTTAAGCAAGAAAGGTAGAAAAAGACTTGCTGAAACAATCTGCTTTTGCATGGGAGTTTTTCAGATCCTTAGAAATGTTCTATACATTTATTTGTGTCAGACATTATTTTCCTATCCATCAGTATAGCTTGAGATAAGTTCAATAAGCCCATTTTCAGGTAACTGCACTGAGTTTTTATTAATACTGAAGTTTGAAATCAAATAAATTCCATGAAGTCAATAGCACTGAAATTTGACTAGATCTCAGCCTCAAAGGGGAAGATTCTTCCAAGATTAAAAACATTGGAGGCAAGCATGGTCTTTCCTGCGAAGCTTGAAAGTTTGGCTAGACACGCCTCCCCAAAACTAAACCCCCTTAGTATCGCCTAACTTTCTGTTCATAAGGCTGTAATGGTAATTAGCTAGAGGAACAGCTCACACATACACGCTCAACATGCTTAAAGACAAATAACAGATAAAGTGTTTTTTAAAAGAAAATTGTCACACTGCTGAAAACAGTAAGGAGAAAAGTGCCTTTCCTTTCAAAATCAATTTGCATTGTCCCTGGATTTGTAATTTATGCTTTCCTTTTTTTAAAATTTTGTTTTCATTTCTTTTGGAGCTGGTTTTAATGTTTATTGAATGCTCTTTCCCCCAACCCTCACTCTGAAAATTCCGCAGCAAGTTAGATTACTGTTTACTCTCCCCTGGAGAATACTTGCTTCATATTTCCTTTTTAAGATAATGGAGGAACTCTTTGAAGTGAAGCATTTCATTGGAATTAAGTATTCTGTGGGGTGAAAGAATTATTTCAGCCAGTGAGAGGTGAAAAGGAAAAGATATGGTTCTTTTTATTCCAACAATACATTTTTTCCTTGATATTCCTAGGGGTTTGTTGTTGTTGTTTGGTTGGTTGGTTTTTTGGTTTGTTTGGGTTTGGTTTTTTTTTTTTTTTGGTATTTGAAGCCTGACTGCAAATAGGTATTGGAGAAAAACATTTCTATGTTCACACAAGACTTCTCTTCTTGATTCAAAGTCCAAAGAGATTTGGATAGACGTTTAAACTCCAGACGTTTCAGGGCTGACTTAGCTTTAATACTTCTGTCACGTTTCTCTACCTCTTCTATAGTGTTGACTGGTATTTAAATGGTGTTATTAGAGGGTGTTATGCACTGCACTCCAGCAGTCATGTTGTACAAGTTTAATGAGGACCAGGCAGGATATATTTCTAACACGGCCAGTTGTTTTGAATGGAAGCTTCAATTTCTCTTAGTCCCAACATGAGATAACTTTTCAATGTGCTGAAACTAAGCAGTGCTTGCAAAGGTTGGACCTGCTCCTCACAGTGCCCAAGTGAGCTACAAAGCAATCCCAGTTCATCATCTATTACAGTTTTTTCTTCTTCTTTTTTTCGAGCTTAGTTGCATTGCATTTATAGTATTATGGAGCTAGTAAAGAGAGACATTTCCCATTTATTGTTTGATAAAGGGATTTGACAAGTAAGAATAAAATAGCATTTAGGTAAAAATTTGGATTCAAATAAACAGAAGAACATCAACCAGAATTGTTTAAACAAGTATAGTTTGTACAAGTATGCCTTGGCGTATAATACCAGTTACCAGTGAAGGTAATATTATCTCTATATGTCTCTCTATACATGGCAGCTACTTCTGAAGTTGCATTTATAAGGTAAATAAATGTACAAAAAAAAAAAAAAAAGTGTTGAGTATACCAGCCTGTGTACAAGATGAAATTTGGACATTTTGACCTGCATACTGCTCTAGTTCATCTTTCTTGAAATTTATTTTTCATATTTGAAAGTTTTGAACTTTGATGATCTGAAAAGGGGAGGGTAATCTTTCTGCTGTGATGTCATTTCCACTTTAAAAAGTGTGAAAATTGCAGATTTGGACCAGACGAGGTAAAAACAGTTGTGCTGAACCTGGCCAAATGCAGTGTGGCTCTTAGCAGAAGCGGAAGCAACAGGCTCAAGCAGTGTGAAAGTATAATAGGGTATTTCTCCAAACAGTACAGTAATACATTTTTTGGTAGTTAGGAGGGGAACTCATTTCCGTAAAATGAAACTAGAAACACCCAGTATCTCAGTGATCTAATATTTGTTTTTATCCCTGAATGACTTTAAACTTCTAAATCCTAATATTATTGCCAGGGAAAAAACAATTTTCTGTTAGACTTGAAAACATCTTCAATTGTTCTTATTCTCTGCATTTCTTTTACTGGACACTTTTTTACAAGGAAAGCTTATCCACACAGGAAAACAGTGAGCAATAACAAAGACAGATTATATGATTGTTGGAAACACTAACACATTCCTGAAAGAGTCACCCCCTATTTATGATGCTAAAGTCTACATCGTTGTATTTGCTCCAGATGTGAGGGAAGCACTAATGGAGAAGGAACCTATTAATAAGTACAAAGGCTATGTGGAAAGATGTCTGTGTCTGTGAGCAGCTATTTCTCTTCACAGCTGGTCTTTGTGAAAGTACTGAGTGTTCATATCATTCGTAGATACTGGTGCAACAAAGGATTTTCTGCACAAAACTGACTTAGAACCTCACCTAATTAGTCTGCATTAACCCTGAAACATCTGGCTGAGTGTAGGGTTTGACTAACCTCGTGTCAAGTGATGGAAGCAGGGAGAGAGTGTATCACCAATGTGCAAACAAGGGCTGCTAATACCAGCAAGTACAATCTGAAGCCCAGCAGTCTGTTCCAAAATGTGCATGAAGTCACGGTTTGCATTTTGAGTGTACTTACAGCGGGAACAAATTTGTTTTCCCCCAAGTTTTCATATTGAACTCAAAACTGTGATTGTTGATGAAGCATCCACAGTGCATCAGGCACTTTCAGATGCAGTGCCCTGAAGTTGTCACGTGGGCACCACCATTTTGAAGTGCAGCTTTATCAATATTGCCATTGAAGAAATATTTCTTTATTAGCGATAGCTATGGGAATTTAAGTGAAGCGATAATGTTTCCTTCGATTTTGAGCTATGGAAATAGTGACTGTCGATATTCTTTGGAGTGTTTCCCCCCTGCTGACAACAGTGGGAACTGGGTAAAGAGTGCATTGGACTTCCCAGGTCTCAGCACTCTTAAAATCACACCTTGCTTGGCTGTGATGTTGCTCATCTTTCAACTTCGTCTTTGGGGGAATATTACAAATAAATTCTTCATCTGGTCTTCTGTTGGTGGGATGACCTGTTCATGCCGTCTTAACAGTGGGCAAATTTAAGGCAGGTGCATTTTCTTTTTTGGTAGTACAGTAAAAGCAATGATGTTAAAATCAATCTGAATCAAGAAGCTTCTGTGGCTTCTCAGAAGACAGTGGGAGCAGCCTGGTGCTACTCTCACTAAGCTGCTGGCTATGTGGGAAGTTTAGGGCTTTATTCTACTTTAAGGGAAACAGTGCTGTTTTCTTAGAAAAATGTTGCATGTTGTCCTGGTTTCGGCTACTTGCATTATTCTGTCTTTAGTTTTTGAGGGGAAATCCTCGTATAAACCATTGTTACAGAGGAGATGACTAAATTGCCCTTTTTTTTTTTTTTTTTAACTTCGTAGCCAATCCCCTCAAAAGCGGTATAATACTGGTGAACAAGTTCTTTTTTTTTCTTCCTAAAAAGATGGATGAAGATGACCGTAGTACTTGAGATAAAAAGAGTATGGTTAAAAGAATAAACATTAATTTTAAGATGGTTGGTTGTATTTAATTTGCTGGGGTTTTGGTCTGTCCTAGTTGTGTCTAGTTAGTACAGACACTGTTTAAAGTAAGAATTGCTCTTTTTGTTTTCATTAGCTAAAATAATATTGTGTTTCATTATGCTGTAGCCTCTTTATAGGAAGTATGGCTGCATTGCCTATTTCAGATATTAGAAATGTTCTGAACCCTCATTTTGGAACCCAACCAGCCACAGACACACTAGAAATTTGTCTGGTAACCATTCAAATCTCAGCTTCAGTTTTGTACTTTGTTTTATATTCTTGGGCAACAGCAGGGCCTTTGCTTCCTTTCCGAGCTAATACAAGGTTCCTCTCTGCTGCCCCATCAGAAGGTTTGGAGAAAGCCACTCTGAGTGCCAGAGACGGGGCAGTGGGGAACACAGTTGTGATGATGATGATGACTTGAATGTCATCTCCCATCTGAGAACCAGGGAATTTGACTTTGTCAAAAACCAGAGTATAAGTTTAGTGAACAACGGCTGCAGAATTGTGAACCAAAAGAGACAGATCTATACTAAAATATTCAGAGGTCTATGTAAACATTTCATGCATTCTACATGTAAAATATATTTTATGGCCAAAAGCACCAAGCAAGATGGACCATTTTTTCCTAGATAAAAATGGAGCATCAGGTCAATTTAGAGAACAAAACCATTGCACACTGCAGCAAATATAGTGATGTTCTCAGTGATGTTATTTGTTGTACACATAATTCAGGCTACTAGACATTAACAACTTCTGTTTTCTTGTTCAGAAGAACATTCTCAATTCTAATTTTACTCAACTCTAATTTTACTCTCAAATCCATCTCTCTTTTGCACTTCTAATTAGTGTAGCAATTATCATAAAAGAATGATCCAAAAAAGGGGCCTTTATTTTATTTTGCTGTTTAGTAATGAACTTACAGGTTGGTGTAATGTATACGTTTGTGTACAAGAGTATAGCCTTCCTCTCTCTACTCTTTCTCTCAAATAAAATATAAAACATAGCTGAGTTTGTTGTAAACACACTCGAGAAAAGAAGAGGGACCTGAAAGAGGTTTTGGTGGAACATTCAGCAGCAGAAGTAACCAACGAAGTTGACCACGGTGGTTCTATAGAATTTAACAGAAATTCCTTGTCATTATAACCAGCTGGTGTCCTGAATTCACAGCATGAATTGGCATGCACGTTTTGGTTCCTTCAATACCATCATTTGCCACTGTTCATTGAAGTTCAGCCTGTAGGAGAGGCCTTCTCTCCCTCTTTCCTCTCTCCTTTACGTGAAGGAGATGCTAATAAATGCAATAGAGGAACCTCTCAAAGACTTGCTTGTTGCCATTTAGCACCTTGCTTTTCAGAAGTGCATAGAGAAGTGCACAGGGAGGTGAGTGTTTTGGTTTGATTTTTTGTTTTCTTTTTTTTTTTTCCATTCTTTAGCCTATCCTTTAAGGCTGCCCTTAAAAAGAAGCTGATGGCAATGGCAGCCTTCCTGATGAAATCTTCATTAGGGAATGGGTTGAGGCCATCCATCATTTCACAGGAATAGCTGAAATGGTGTCTGGCAGCAGCAGCTCTGGCACTCTGGAGCTGGACTGAAACTGCAGCCTCAGGGAAAAATGTACTCTCATCCTTTTTACCCAACAGCTCCCCCAGCCCCCCAGTTTCCACATAGCTCTATCAAGCAGCCGATTCACACAGAGGGGAGTGGATGCTTTGTATGTAGTTGCACGTCAACTCTCCCAGGGCTCTTAAGCATTTAACTCATTTTTTTCTCTGGGAAGAAAGAAAAGAAAAGCTCCAGATGTTTTGAGTTTTCTTTTCTGAAATGGGTGCATTGCAGACAGCTCCTGTGCCTCCCTGAGAAATGAGTAACCACCCAAGCAGTCCTGCTCTTGCAGTGGTCATCTCTTGATAACCGAAGTACAGAGGGGAGTTTCATAAAAGGATCATCACCCACTTGTTTTCCATTAATGTCTTTCTTTTACAAACAGAATTGTCTGGGGGGATTTTCAAGGCTTTTTATTTGGGTATATGAGACCTTTGTTAAACTCAACTCAACTCCACTTTCACTGCCAACTGTCTTAGGGATCCCTGGGGCAGCTCGGTGCACTGTAGCTGTGTCCACAATGTGCAGATGTTGTGCAGTGTGGTTGGAGTCACTGCTCATGCATGCTTTGCTGTGTCGCAATGCACAGCAAATCCAGAGCACTGAGCCATGAATGTGTCACCCAGATGATTTGTGCGAAACAATAATTCCAGCATTTGTTGCGTTGGGATTTACATGTGGACATGTTGACTGTTTGTGAAGAACATATAGAGCATGATGTTTCTAAATTGAGTTTACCAAATATGTGCAATAGTTACAGGCATAGATTTCTCTCCAAAGAATTTCTGGATAAAAATTGTTGGAGTTCACACAGGAGAATAGTTTCATAAGGCGTGGGTAGAAAAACTAGTGTGGATGTCATTGATATTGTATACTGGGTCCACTGTTTGGGTTTTTTTTTAAGTTTAATTTGTGTTATTAATCTTTTCATAAACAACTCAAAAAATGGTTGTCTTTCAAGACTAAATGCTTTCTCCAGCACGAAAAATTTTCTATAGGTAAAACTGTGCTTCATGGGAAGCATATTCGTTTGGAGTAGACTTTTTTTTCTGAGAAAGAAGTCACTTGCTGTCAAGCATTCTTCTACATTGTCTATAATTGCTTTCAGTTGCAGATAGCACATTTCCCACATTTTCCACAGCTCAACATATTTGATCATACTTGTGGAAACATTTGAGGCGTTTTCCTCAAAATTAATAACTATTAAAAATGACAAAATAAAATTCCATGCCACTGGAATTTGTTATGTAGCCCTCAGGAAGGGAAGACACACTCTGGCTTTGCCTGAATCCCTATGAAATTAAACCTCTTTCATTGGACATAGCAATTACTTTAATTATAGCGCTGGGGATTTGGCTGGAAGCTGGTCTGCAGGGCTCTGCCTCACACCCAGCAGTGTGCTAACTTCAGCTTCAGCTGAGATACAGCCAGAGAGAAACTCTGCAGCTATAAAGTGACCTTCCTAATGATAATTCTTGTCCTCTGGGAGAAAAGAATGGGGTGGAGGAAGGAGGGAAAGCGAGGAAGACTGGGAAATGTTACTCCATGTCTAGCTTAGAAGTAAGGAGGAGGGCTGTGCCTGGTGCTGAGCCATCCCTGCACTGCTCCTTGCTCGGTGGCCAGACAGCTGTCCTTTGCTTCTCCTCCAGCTTGCCTTGCTTTGTGCTGGCGAGGTGACGAGGAGGGCTGCATAAACAGGAATGACAGTGCCTTTGCAAGATGGTAATGCTGCCATTGGCATCGCATTCAGCTGCCCCCTGTTTCACCGTGGTGCAGGTTTCTCTTTCCTCTTCATTTTGACTGGTAAAGGAGGAAAGTGAAGCCTGGCTGGTCACTGTCCATGTCTGCCACTCATCCCTACCTTTCTCAAGCATGAAAATAGAAAGTGAGGATGTCAGTACTAGTAGCCAAAGAGTCCAAACTGGATACCATGTAGTCATTAGAAATGTTTGTGACTGGTATTCATAATTAAATTTTAAACTAAATTGACTTCTTTATTTTTCTTTTTATTTTAATTGTAGAAAGACAGGTCTGAGATCTTTGCTTTTTCTATGAGTTCAAACCTAAATGGGGATGTCTTTTCTTTTTTTTTTTTAATTAGCTTTTCCTGGGAAGAAGGTGTGCACATTCACTGTGATTTCTGATGAATGCATGGCAGCAGCTCTGCTTGTCTCTGAAAGCGAGATCCTAATTTTTCAGGGATGTAGCCTTCAGCCATCCTTTAGAAATGCAGAGTAGGTGGGAGCTGCTCAGCCATGTTGTCACCTATGTTGTGAGTGTTGCCGATTTCTCCCACCACACTGAGTCCCTCCTTGCGCTTCAGGGAGGGGAAGAAGGAATGCTTGTTCCTGCAGCAAATTCCAAGTGTGTAATGCCTGTAGTAGAAAATGAGACTGGAAGACTGGTTTGATGGACTGTACTTGAAGTCTCTGGGATTTTGTGTGGTGTTCCTATGTTATAAGGAATCCAGAAAATGGCATATTTGGAGGGTGAATTGCTGTTGTTACTGCTGTTGGCTTCCCAAAGTAGCAGCAGGTGTGTTAGTGAGGACTCTGCTTCTTCCCCATTGTCTGCTGTCCTTTTTATCTGGCTGGTCAGTAGTCATGAGCTATGGATGTGCCCAGGACCTGGTAGCACGGGTGCCAGGCTGCCAGGTTGTTGTGACAGCATGATTGTGAGCATGTGCCGCTGTGGCAAGTGGCATCAATTCTGCAGTTCCTGCCACTCAATGTCAGGAACAAAATTGCATGAAGACCGTAGTATGATTGAAATTGTCAGGAACATTTAAATTACAGAATCACTGTGCTCCCAGGCTGTAAAATTAAATGTTACTGCTCACTGAAGTAATTGAGTTGAAATGGCTTGCAAGGAAGCACTCCAGTAATTGTCATTTGGATAAAGTGTTGCCTGTGCTCAAGTTTCCATGTTCCCTTTCTGAATGGGGAAGCCAGCCAAGTGCTTCCAGTGTGTCCATCAGGAGTGATGCAGCAGCCAGGCTGCAGTGCCAGGCCCAACCTCACCCAAGACATGCCACAGTTAGCGGGAGGGAGGGATATAAGGATGAGCAATTTCAGCAAAATGCTGAAGCCCTGTGTGCAAATGAAGTTAAGCATTTGGCTGCATGGGTGCAGATCAGTGGGGATGCAAATACAGAGGCAACTCAGGCAACCTGAACGCTCCTGCAATGCACCCATCCACAGTGCAGGCGTATGGAAGAGTGGAGCCAAGACAGGATGCTGCACACTTACCTGCAACAGCATCACTAGCACATCATTCCCTCAAGACCGGGGCTAACGAAGCTTGGTTTTCCTGCAGATTTCTGTTGCAAAGCTGATTGATTATGGTGTTTCAGAAGTTCACAAGATCCGGGTGAAAGTTTTTGTCACAGTGAAGGCATTTGTAAGGCCTTTTTCCTGTGTGGCTAATCTGCTGTCCACCAAAATGTGAACACATACAGTTTTTTCTGTTACAGCTGTGGGAACTTCCTTGGTCTCTCATCTTCCTTTATGACAAAAGACATGTAGAACTATAGTTTATCTTTGAAAACCTTATCTTTCTATTGGGCTTAGCAGCTATTATGTTAAAAAATAATGAACACAGACAAACAGCATGTTTGGTCATGGCATCAAGCCTGCCAGAGTTCAAGTGTTTGGGCAAAGCTCTCAGACATGAGATGTGTTTTTTGGGGTTGTCCTGCGTGGGGCCAGGAGCTGGACTTCATGGTTCTTGTGGTTCTTCATCCTTCCAGCTCAGGATATTCTATGATCCTATGTTTGCCTCATTTCCCTAGGAACTTGGATAAAACAGCCACTGTTTACTGATAGGAGACAGGAATGAAGTCTACTTTTGTTTTTCTAGTCATCTTCCAAACAAGGCAAGGTAAAAGAAGGCAATGGAAAGTGAATGAGTGTGTGTGTGTGCGTGCACATGTGGAGTGGAGCACATGTTGACGGGGGTCGCCATTCCCATGGCACTGTTCCCCCATTCTCTATGGCATTCAGGTAGAAAAAAATGCTCGCTCTGAACTGCAGGTTGCCTGAAAAAATATGGAAAATTAGTGGTTGTGGTTGTTGAGAGCTTAGCCAAACAGGAGCAATTGCTCCATCCACTTGAGAAATGAAGCAATAGTTAGGTGAAAAAAGAACAGTGTAGTGCATAGTTAATTGCTCAGCTAATCAGGCTGCAGTTCAGCTCATGAACAGAGGAAGCCTTGAACAGACATGAGACTGAAAGCAAGTGAAAGAAGCATTGCAGTCACCTTGTGGAACATACCACACTTCCACTTACCTTGCATTAGGCAAGCAGGAGGGGTTTGAGAGTGGTATTTTTCTTCCTTTTTGATATCCGCCCGAAGTGCTTATCTGTCTTTATCTCGGAGCATTGATTTGCCTGTGCTCTAAGCCCTAAGTAACAGTGAATCTGCCCTTCTAACTTGTGTTGAAGCATTATATTGCAACCTGTCTAAAATCAGGTTTGCAAATGAGGCGTACTGTTTCCAACAGTTTTCTCCCACCAGTCATACTGAGGAGACTGAAAAACCAAAGGAGAGTAAAGTGTACGAATTCTGCCTCAAAATTGTTTGCAGAGATTTTTTCTGGTATCTTTTATTCCTCTTAACTAGATGGCTCTGCGCTCTCAGTTAAGCAGCAGTCATTGATGGAGAGAAAAACCTTTTCTCTTGTTTTGTAAAGTGCCTTGAAAGATTAGGGGTTAGACTGAAATGCTTGCTGCTTTATGCTGCTCCAGCGATGAAAGGCAGCTGCTAACTCACTGTAACCATTTGTCTGAACTGGATGTACAATGCTTTGCATTGCTGTGATGATGCAATGCAGCTGGAAAAGACCAGTGAATCTGTTCCTTTAAAAGAAATAAAATACTTTGATAATTAAAAGTACAATGCTACTTTTATCTCTTTGATGTTTGTTTTTTCTTCAACTCCCTGTTTATAAAGACCAGATTGTGCTTGTGATTGCCATAATCTGAAATTAAAAGGAATGTTTATGGAAAAGAGTTCTCAAACTGAGGAAGGACAACAGAATTAAGCCCTGGGAGACATGTGAGGAATAGAAACCTTTAAGTGACAAACATGTCTGAATTAGGATGAAAACTCTTGCCACAGGCCATGCACACCCATATTAAACAGGTATTCTGTTCATACTCTCTCTTGGCCACCAGTTGATTGATACCATTTGCTATTATTAAAATACTATTTTTTCCACCGAATCTGTGCAACTCTGTCAGCAGCCAGGATGGTAATCAAGGGCCTAATCCTGCTGAATTTGTTTGGAGCTCATTGCATCTCCTGCGCTGGTACAGGTCATTGAGGTTGCATTCCTTTTGAGTCTTCTTGCAGGATCCATCCCCACAGGAGAGCAGGGCCCATCTGGATTGAACCATGGCTTTCTAAGTCAGCATATGTATCTCTTTGTATAGCTGTCATGGTGAGAAGGTTCATTCTTTTTTGATTTTTTTTCCTTTTCTTTTAACTGCTTAGGCTTTCTAGTGAGATAAATGTGCTGCTTTTGGTGAGGTTTGGCATTTGAGGAAGAGGTGAATAAATTTCTCTCTCTTACGCAGCCTTTTTGTTTACTGTAAGGCAGGAGGAGACAAGCTAAGGCAGGTCAACATATGGCCACGGATGAGTGAAAATATAAACATTTTCTCCTTGATTTTAAAAAAAATCCCCAATAATCCTGTTTGCTAGTGAGGCATGGTGATGGTGGAACCCTCACTGTGAGGACGTATCGTGAAAGACAGACCAAAGTGAGCTGCTGTTTAACAGAAAAGCCTAAAAATATGCCAAAAGGGGATGCAGTCACGTTGTGTAGCTGCACAAAGGGGGTTGTGTTGTGTTGTTTTGTTTTGCTGCTAGTGTGGTTTTGCCCCTTGGTTTGCCTGGAAGGGGAGTTGGAATGCGCTGTGATGGGCTGCCCTCCGTGCTGGCGGCGCGGCGCAGGAGTGCCTAGCAGCAGGTCTGGCGTAGGGTGATTGATCCCTCCATTTAGGAAGCATAATGCCTTCTGAAGAAATGAGCAGATCAAAGACTTAGATGATTGACAGCGATTTATGCTGCTTTTGTTTTTAATTCCTTGACTCCTGACACTTTAAGATGGGACTTTATAAAAGAAGGATGCCGTATCCTAGGGTTACGCCTCCTTCCATAACAGGGAAAGCTGAAGGAGCTGTGGAGACTGATATCCAGATTTCAGATATATTAGTTTTTATTTAAATCTGAGGTTCAGAGGTTTGTGGGCATGCTGTTTCTGTTATTAAATCATTATGCACCTACCTGGGGGGAAAAAAGCCAACAATCTTGCCAGGAGTGCCTCTATAAACATTTCTTACTTTCCATAGTATAAGGCTTGTATATTAAAAATTCTTCAAATAGCTGACCTCAACAGGTGTTTTATTTGAGCAAACAAAACAATAAATAGTAATATAATCCCTGTGGAGCTGGCATTAGGCTTTGTGGGAAATGCATAATTTCCTTTACTAAATGTAGGAAGCTGCACAAATTTAATTTCTTCATTTTTGTCATTAATAACAACCCATCCTGGAGCTCTTTCCTCTTTGAGGCAGAGGTCCAAAGCCTGTTGCGCAGAGCTACATGGAGGGATTTTCTGTGCTTTGTGCGATGTTTTTCGCTCCTTTGTCAGAGCAGGTGCCCTTGGGGGTGTGTGCCAGCCAGGGCACAGCAGGGATGAGAGCATCCCAGCAGCCCTTTTGCCCTGGGAGAGGGTGTTAGGCCATCGGGCTCACGGGAAACGGGGAGCACTCTCTCCTCTGAGTGGTGCCGGATGTGCTGCTCTGCTGGCAGTCCCTGCAGTGCACTATAAAGCAATTACTGTACTTTTGGCTTCTTGCTTCTGGAAGGCCTCATAATTTAGGGGCTGGTTTGTTTGTTTGTTAGTTTTAATCTAAACCATATGTAGGTTGCAGTTTTAGTGGCTGTATTTGACATGTTCTGGAAGGATGATGTCAACTTAAAAGATGTGCTTTGCTGAAAACATTTTGTCGTTTCTCCACGCGGCAGAAACTGTGGTGTTGTCCTGGGGTCTCCAATGACAGGGACAGTGGATTTCCTAAACCATCACCACTGCCATGGCAGGCAATAGAAGGGCCAGGCAGGACCCAGTGTCACAATGTAGTCTTGCAATTTTCTAACCCAGTCTTTTGTTTTAGCGGCAGACAAAGACAAGTCCTGAAGAAACTTTAGATCTGAAATGTATCTTAATTTAGGCCATTTTCTATGTACTGCATAAAGCAGTGATGACTTATATTTTCATTTTCCCATATATACGAATAAACTCTACTGTTATACTAGTAAAAGTTGCTGTTGGTCTTGCATTGTGATGACAAAACTACTGTAAAGGGATGTAATCTCCAGGTTAGGTGGGCCAGCAACCTCATCCAGGATGGCAAATGCTGCTTTTTTATGCTTACCATAAAGCCTGAGGTCCTACCCATTAAGAGGTGATGGCTGAACTGTGGAAGCCATTAGAAAAGCCCATCACTATATTTTATCATTCTCATAAAGTTCATGAATTAAGATCCACATTTTAAGCATAATTTACTGTTAACTCCTCTGTTAACTATTTAACAACTTCAGAAAGAAAGTGCTCTTGTAGTAGTTCTCAGGGGATTTGAACTATGCTTAAATTTTAACTTGCAAACTCTGTTCAGCTTGCTAGGTACAGAAATCTGTTCCCAGCTTTGAACACATTTCCATAAGAAGATTCCAACTTATTTTCTTCCTCTTTGTGTTGGCAAACTAAAGAATTTGTTTAAAACACTGTGAGCATGGAAGTTTAGTAGTCCTAGTATAGCTACAAGTTTGACATGTTAAAAAATAAATTTTAAAAAATATTAAATTAGCACTTCTTTTTAATAGAGTGGGCACAAGCGTAGAAGAGCCAAAATGCAAACCTAAGCCCAGAGGATTGCATTTTCAAAAGTAACTCAAAAGAACATTTGGTACATGCTGATGTTGGTTAAGAATCTTCCTTTTGTTTAGGTATTTTACCTTTTGAGTGTAGTGATATGCACTCTTTCATTGTATCTATAGCTTTTCATCTTGGGATGTACAAATAAGTATTGTGCTTTAGCTTGTGCATAACCCATCCCATTCAGCATAATTTGGTGTTGAACCTGCTTGGCCAAATTAATATTTACTCTCTTTTTTTATTATTTTATTTTTATTTTTTGTTACTTCGATAATTGACAAACAGCTTCAGTGAAGTTGAACCAAAGCTTAGCTAGTGTGTATCAAAAATGTAGGAAGTCTTTCTCTTCCAGATTTTCTTATGCACACAGTATTTAGAGCAAAAGATAAGGAAAGATATTCCCTGAGAACTTAATTTTGGTTCTGTGGTTCTGTTGCTGCTAAAGGTTTTCTAATAACTAGTGTAAGTTAGATCAGCAAATGCTTGGCTGATTAAGGCATCAT
This sequence comes from Melanocharis versteri, assembly GCA_013397845.1. NCBI lineage: Eukaryota > Metazoa > Chordata > Aves > Passeriformes > Melanocharitidae > Melanocharis > Melanocharis versteri. Next base: position 843,464 of record VZTG01004087.1, read on the forward strand.
TGACTTATATACTTGAAAAAGCTGAAACAGAAATAGTTTTTTGTTTGTTGTTTTCCTTTACTTCTTCGGTGAGGAGTTTTGTAGCTGGTTTGATTTTAGTTGGAGGTTTTTTTGTGGTTTGATGCTTCTGGGGGTTTTTTTTCTGCTTACTGTCTCTTTTAGAAACACAGGTTCTGGTGTTCCATGTCTTTTCAGGCCATATTTGCACATTAGGTGTTTCTCATGAAAATGAGCTGTTCATTTGCCCCACTCTGAGCCTTACACTCGTCCTCTTAATGTCATCTGGCAAGGAAAGGCCAGATGCTCAAAACCACAGGGGATTGCAGAGGATAATACTGAGATCTCTATGAGGATGAGATCTGAAGGGTTGGTACCATTTTCAGCTGCCACACGCAGTTTCTAGGATCGAGCTGGAATTCACATAGGAGTAAAAGCAAACACAACCCATACTCTTAACCAAAATTTCGTGGTCTGACTTTAGATACCAAAGTTAAATTTAATCTAGTAGTTTTGAATAGCTTCTTCTTCTCATTTCCTTCTCTAAAAGGGTAATCATAGGCAGTGCAGCAAAAAAGCTTTCAAAATCAGACACAGTCCTCAGATTGGGGTCTGCAATCCAAACAGTCTTTGCCTGGATGTGAATCTTGGCACCAGGGACAGGTGCTAAAGCAGAGCAGTTTTGGATTACTGCAGTTGAGATCTCTTACGACAATAGCTTAAGCTAAAACATCTCTCACATATGTGGGAGGGAAACTCCATGTGATGAGGTACCTACTCCCAACTCCAAAGGCAGATACTCTAAATACAGCACGTAAATATTAATATTTCATTTGTGAGCCTAAAACTTTATTAAATGCTTTTCTTTCCACAGTGTGCTGTCGGGACAATGCCTGGAAACTATTCTGATTTTTTTTTTTTTCTGGAAAGAACTTCCCACATTAAGGGTCAAAGTGTAATTAATGAAGAATGTAAACAATTCAAGCTGTTCACAAAAGTTGGTTCGAAAAATAGAAAATATTTCATGCTTGAAGGCACTGTGTTTAAAATCAAGCAAGTCTTCTTCCCAGAGCCAGAGCAGGATATACAAAGCCAGGTGCATAATGCACATCCAAACCTCCATGATGTGGGCATGCAGACATCTGAGCTCATACCTCTGCCTTTGTGTGCAGTTCAGCCATTATTAGCGAGTAGCTTTAAGTGCAACCATGTGCTTTCAGCTCCAAATGCCCAGTATTATTCAACTGCAATGATTTGGGATGCAAAACAGAAAGTTTTGATTTGTAATTTTAAAATCATTCTGGCCAAGATCTTCTCTCCAGAGGGGAGCTTACTGTGTAAAAATACTGGCCAATACTCTAAAACGAATAAGATTACCATAGTTCTTGAGGTGTACTTGATCACACTGCAGGAGACATGCCTAATTGTACTGCTTGGATGTAAGCGTAGTTATGGTTTTTTCAAAGAGAACAAAAGCGTTGGCTAAATAAATTAAGATTGTTGATAAGACTGTGATAGATGTTTGCCATTCTATTTTAAGTTTGCAAAATTCAGGGTGGCAAAGTTCAATCACTCTTAATTATAGGACAAGGAAAGCCCTGAGCTGTCAGCATAAGACAACTTTTACAGTGTGATTTCAAGGTGGAAGGTTGAGTTCTGTTTTACTCAGCTAGGGGAATGGATTCCACAGTGACCCCTTTCCCTTTGTTGTAATGAAATGATCCAATAGAAAGAGTAAGATGGATTCAGGAGGAAAAGCCAAAACACTTCAAGGATAAAAAGCTGTTGAAAATGCTTTTTCTGCTGGGCACTGTTTTCCTGTTCAGATGGAAAAATTTGCTATCAGAGTTATGTTTTGAAAAGCTTGGAGGTCTCCTTTCCTTCTTTTTATTCTCTCCATGCACGTATCAATCAGTTCCCCAAACAACTGGCCAGATGAAACTGGTACAGCCCTTTTCTTACTGGGTTTGTTTTCAGGAAGAAGTTGGGATTTGCCACTGCTGTGCCCCTTGCAGTTTTTGACATGGAGGCAGACACCTCCTTTGCCCACGGTGCTGATGGCCATGCACCAGCAGTGGCTGGTCCCAAGTCCCCGTGGCTGGGAGGCAGCTGAGGAATGTGATGTTGGAGGGGGTATGCAGGGGCTACACTCTGTGTGCTCCTGTGGCAGTCAGCAGGCAAGTTTTCTTGCTGTCCTCACTTGGCATGCGTCAGGTATCTCCAGCTGAACATATGGAGCCAGAACCATGTGCCAGTGGTGGTGTGTTTTGTCAAGAACTTTAGGGCTGGCGTAGTACTCTTCAGCTCAGCTTTGAAAGGTATATTTTTTTTGTTGCCGGTAACAAAACCATCTCAGCTTGTACACTATCAAAACATCTTTTGCTTTAACCACATGCCTTGTTTTTGTCATACTGTAATCTTCCCTCATAATGTTGCTTTCTTTGAGTTTGTTTGATGTAGATGGGAGCTCCCACGCAGAACCTCACCCCCTCCTTTTCTGTAATTAATTCTGTGATCTTTATTGTGAATATCTTTTGCTGAATCTTTCAAACCCACTTCTGAAATAGATAATGTTTTCACCAGTTTGGCATTGTACTTTCCTCCATTCCTTTCAAAAATGTTTAGAGGAGAAAAGGGAACAATTTCCCCCTCTCAAGGAGACAATACATTTGTTGCTTTGGGGAATAGTTTGAAATAAACAGAGTTTGCACATAGAATTTAATGAGCTAAATAATAGTCCCAAGACTGTTTCTTTCAGTTTTGTCCAGCACCAATAATATGATGAATCTTGTGAAATCTCTAGAGTAGTCACTATTCCCATAGTTCTTACTCACACTTAATTTTTGGTCGGTTGCTGACTTTTTTTTCTGCTGTTTTTCAAATACCAAAGGAAGCGCGGTAGGTGGCCCAGTGGAAATTTACTTAGAAACAAATCTTTCAGCTGAAGAAATCAGTCTGATGCACACTAGTTTTGATAAGACTTGGGTTTCTTTGCCCTGGGTTGGTGGGACCTGTAGATATGAGAGGTGCAGATGTGACCCTCCTGACTGAGGAGAAGGCAGAACATACCGTTCCCAGATCAAAGGAAGGGATTGTTTTTGAGTGCTGCTTGCAATCACTTGATGTGCAAAGTGGCTGGCTGCTGTCTGGGAAGGGTTGGGCACTGGTTACCTCGATGCAGTTGGAGAAAGATGGAATTTTGTAGAATCGCAGAAAGGTGCTGTCTTCTGATCATCAGGACCAGCCCCATGCATCTGCTGGAGAATGTGTCGGAAACATTTATGGGGCGTCCACAAGTTTCCTGAGGACTTGGGCTATTTGTTCTGGTACCACTTTGGAGGCACAAAATCCAGCCCCTCAGTGATGAGGGCAGGAAGACATTTTTGGCGTGCAGAGTGACCGTATCCAGCTAGTGTTAGTGAAAACACCCACCAAAATGCTGAGTCCTGTGCTTTGGGCTCAGAAAAGCGACACCCAAGCAAACAAAGTCTACTTGGCATGGTTTGGTGGGTGGCTTGAGAGAAAAACATGGATTGTTTTCTGCCTCTGAAGATGGTTTGTTTCTTGTTGATGGAGAAAATTGAATTACATACTAACACAGACGCAGGGGTAGCTGAGGTTTTTGTGCTGGGGGAGGGTTAGTACAGTATGCTTGTACATTTTGCTTTTCTGTTCAGAATATTAGTGTTATTGTGGCTTTTTGTTTCTTACTTTCAATGAAAGAGGTTGACGGAGAGGTTAGATACCAGTTCTGCCTCAGTGATTCATTAAAGCAGAGCTGGAGGAACGGAAGTCGCCCTGTTCAAAGGTGTGGGGAGTGTTTTATTGTTCTGCACGGTGCTGTGAATGCCAACGATTTTGCAGCTGTGAAAAGGGCTCTTAATGAGTTTCAGCATTTTAATGTACTTCAAGTTCCCAATTGTACAAATTTAAGAAGCTTAGCAATTCAGTATCTCCTGAATAATAGCATTTATTTTATACTCTAAATACACTTGGGGAAGTCTCAACAATATTGCAGGAAGTCTTGGTAATATTGTGGCTCCTTCCCGACGTAATAGCTTTAGAGGACCTAATTGACTTGAACAGTGGAATCGGTCCTTTAAAAAACATGCACACACAATTTTTGATTAATGAGCCCCATAATAAATCATTAATCTTTTTTGGCTCAGAAATTGTCTGAATAGTTTTCAAAGTAGAAGTTGTGTATGTTTTCCTAAACTGTCTTTGCGATACGCTGCTTGCATTTCAAATCTATCATCTTAAATTTACAAAAAAAAAATAATCTAACATAATTTAATTTTAGAAAAACAAGTCCAAACTCTGAACTACTTGGTTACTAAGAGGCCTGTGAAGAAACATCTAGATAGGAGCACTTCCTCTTAGAATAATAAAAGCACTGTAAAATGACCATGTAATAAGTGTCCTTCTTCCTGAAGGATCCTAAAGTGCTTTTACACATTTTCTATAGTCAATGTGGGTTATTCACCCATCACTTGAATGAAACCAGTCTTTACTGACTGTGCTAAACAACACTTTTTAGAGGGAGGAAATCACAAATAACTCTTGCATTTGAAACTCTGGGGAGAATTTGAGGTAGGCAGATTGTAATTGCCCAATTTGGAAATGGGCCAGAAGACTGTGATTAATATACCCAGGCTGCACTTTAATTGTCCCAGAGTACTCAGGGCCTTGGTTTCAAGTGGGCTTTGTCTCTGAATAGTATTTCTTTTTCTTCATGTTAATTTTGGAGCTTATAGAATGGATAGCAGGTTTAGCAGAATTGAAAAGTGGGGAAATTTGTTACTTACACGGGGATTAGCAACACTGGGACAGTGCAACACAATTTTCTAGGTGTGTCTTAAGTGGCAGAAGCTGGTTGTGTATTTTGTTTTTTCTTCTTATTTCACTGCACGACCTGTGATTTGGTTGACTATCTCGAAATATTTTTTCCCATACTTGACTATTTTGAACTCTTTAAATATTGCTATGTAAGGTCTTAAAATTAATAGCACAGTAAATGCAAATAGCTCTACTCCTTAGCTATTCACTTTCTCTGGGAATTGCTTGATCTTTTGAAACAATGTAATATCTCAAGAACCTGTGAAAGGCAGCCTAGCAGGTTAAGTTGATTGATCTTTAAAAATAGGGTCATGTAACTTGAAACTATTTCCCATAAAAAACAAACAAGCTGCAGAGGTTGTTGATGCTTTTCTCAGCAGAGCCAGCCTCATCCGCTCCCTGGCGTGGAAAGGCTGGGAAACCTCTGAGTGTCAGATCCCATCCTGAGGCTGCTGGATGTGCAGTCCATCTGTGGCAGTCACCAATCTGCAGGTCCACAACTGAGTCAACATCAGACTGAGACATTACTCAGTGGGATCCAGTGGATATTTATTTTTCTCTTGGAGAACCTGAGAGTTTTTAAGGTTTGTTTTTGGGTTTTTTTTGTAGATTTGGGGTTTTGTGACCAACTCCATATTTAGAACATAAACGTGTTTTTTTTGTGATTTGTTGTTTGTTTTTTTTTTTTTTTAAGTGGCCCACAGAATACATTACCATTAGCTTGATCTGTTGACAAAGTTGAGCTGAACACAGATTTCTCAGGACTGCATAATATCAGGTTTGGTCCCTTAGGTTTAAAGTGTTTACACAGCTAGTAAAGAAAGCTCACACATCCACAGCTGTATGTTTTACCATGTGCCACCAGGAATTGCTACAGTCATGACGGGAATTTCACAGGTATCTTTTCAGTCTTACCTCCTTTAGAAACAACTGCATTTTACCTCTCTAAAAATGGTTGAAGTTTTTTTTTTTTTTAAATTTATGCCATCAACTGCTGATATCAGTATCAGCAAAGATAAGCACTGGCATAACAAGTGCACCTCAGATAAAGCATTCCTAATTTACATGATAAAATGGCTGCCTCTCGTTCTACTTTTTTATGCTAGTGGTGTAATATTAGAGAGCTGAGAGTTTAAGACATTCCACTTTTAAGCCTTCAGCTTTTATTTTCACTAAAACTGTTCTGAAAACAAGTTATGAATACAGCACCTGAGAGAGGTAATCCAGAAGCCTAAAGTGTTCAGTAGTTCAAGTTCCCCTCTTTAATGCTGTCTTTTTCATTATAAAAAAGATTCTGAACCTGAAATAAAGTCATAAAATCATAGAATGGTTTGAGTTGGAAGGGACCTTAAAGATCATCTAGTTCCAACCCTCCTGCCTGTGGGCAGGGACACCTCTCACTAGACCCGGTTGCTCAGAACTCCTCCTCAGGACCTCACCCTGTCCATGAACACTCCCAGGAATGGGGCATCCAGAACTTCTCCGGGCAACCTGTTCCAGTGCCTCACCACCCTCACAGTAAAGAATTTCTTCCTGGTATCTAATCTAAACCTACCCTTTCAGTTTGAACCCATTGTCCTGATGACTTTTAAGGAAGATCATTTAAGGACCAGCACAAGAACTAGGTCCAGCTTTCAGCATCCTAGGGCAGACCACACCACCCCCTCTACACCCTGCAGCAGATTCCCCTTTGTCTTTGATTCCCAGCCATCCACTACATCCAAAATGCCCAGCTGTAATTCCTTTCCGGTCTGGGGCTCAAAGAATGCCTGTACATCTTGTCTCACTGTTTTATTACTGCAGAAATTCTTAGAGTTGCTTATGATTTATAAGTGAGAAAGAGAATAATAACATCCTTCATTTGTTGGATTGATGCAGCCATCACTATCTATATGAAGAGTTTATACACATATACAAGTAAATGTAAAATATGATTACGCGCAGATATATTTAATCACACACAAGCAGCTAAGCACATTAAGTGAGTATGTATGGGCATACCTACGTTTCATACACATATGATGCATAAATTGCAAATGTGCATCCTTTTTTTGGAAGTCTGGATGTAGTCTTAAATATTTTTACACATAGGCATCTGTTTAGCCAGATCTTCAAAACTGAAAGCATATGTAAACTGGAATGCACTTTTATGTGTGTATTTTGTTGTTATGTATAAAATATAGCACTATGCTTATGCACTTAAACACATTATTCCATCATTGATGGAGAGAGGCTATTCATAAGAGCATGCAGTGACAGGACAAAGGGAAATGGCCGAAAACTGAGAGAGAGTATGTTTAGATTCGATATTAGGAACAAATTTTTCACCATGAGGGTGGCAAGGCGCTGGAACAGGTTGCCCAGAGAAGTTGTGGATACCCCATCCCTGGAAGGCCAGGTTGGATGGATCTCTGAGGAGCCTGATCTAGTGGAAGGCATCCCTGCCTATGGCAGGGGGGGTTGAATTAGACGACCTCTAAGGTCCCTTCCAACCCAGGCCATTCTATGATTCCCGTGCATATACACACACACACAGAGGCTCACACATATACACCCTACCCATGGCTGAAATACTATATAGTATAGTATTATATATACTATGTACTGTATAGACGTAAGAACAGACATGTATGAGCCTCAGAGAGCTTAATATTGGAATGCTAGTGCGTTTTCTCACAGGCCGGTATAGTATAACATAGCAAGTTGTTGACATATGAGCAGTCACAGCCAGCAAAACAAAAGGAAACAAAAGGAAAGGTGGACTTACAGGGCTTGGACCATTTCCTTCTTCCATTTCTCCTTCTCACAGGGACCGGTCATGTGCACTCAGGCTCAGGTATTGTGCTCGATTTGAATTTCAATCTGCAGTATCTTTCAGTCTCGTCTGTACTGTTCTCTTGTATCATGTTGTGCCATCCCTGTACAGTTTGCCTCCTGGTCCCTGGGTTACAAAGGCAATGAACTGCATGAGCTTCATGCAGTAGCACCTCTGAGCTTGTCCTTGCCACCCTGCACAGCCCCTGTCCAGCCACCCCAGCCCTGATGCATCTCACCAGCTGACCACTGAATCTGTTATTTCATGTTGGTTGCCAGATATCTTTGCTTAACGGCTTTCTCAAACCTCTTTGTTTCTGCCACAAGAACAGCACGTGTGCCCTTTCACACCAGTTTCTTGAGCAGAGGGAAGTTCTTTTTCCTGTCCATAGTAGGACCAGGTTATGGCTCCTCATGGCTCAACAAAATTTGCTTTGTAACTCTGTCTTGACCTTTCATAGGTAGATAGAACAGGCCATATTGTCCACCTTGCTATACCTATTCTAATTTCAGAGTGGTTTTCTGCTTCCTTCTGCAGATAATTGTTGACTTTGTATTTTTCTCTGTCCATATACAACTGGAAACATTCATTGGCTTGGAAAACTTGAGTCAGTGTTCATTGCTCAGAAAACAGCGTTCTTCTAGCTGATATGAATGATGGAGGGGAGTAATGAAAGGTTTGTAGGAAAACTCATTATGAACTTGTGCTTGGCTTGGTTTTCGGAAGTAAGAGAGTTCATAGACTCCTTTTGGGTTCACTGCTTCCCTCCCCCTCCACCATCTTGCATTGTGTTCTTTTTAGATGGAAAAGTACAATAAAATCCCCTTTCCTCTCTGCTTTCATCAAATAGCAAGAGGAGAACCATGTTTCTCATACTGCTCTCTCTATCCTTCCTTTCTCCCCCAGTATTGTAGAGATACAGTAGTGCATAGTGCTCTCTCCTGGCTTTCCCCAAACCTCTAGGTAATGCAGTGAACCACTCAGATTCCTATTTTCTGCCTACACAAAGCATAATATACCCTTAAATAATGCTTCCTTCCCCGGTGGTGCTTGGTTTCTGTGTCAGGGAAGGTAAGCTTTGACACTTAGCCCATCTTCTCCCAAGCAGGCTATGAGGAACCACAGACACCTGGCCCCTCTTCCCTGGCCACCATGGGTTATTGATTTGTTTCCTGCCATTGCTGTGCTTTCCTTGTGCATTAGTTGTAGCCTCTGCAGCTTCTCTGCAGCTGGGCACAGCCCCAGGTTAGCTGAGGGCAGAGCAGGTTCCCACAAAACCCAGTTCCCCCTTCAGCTACCTGCTGTCTAGGCTCTTCTTTTGGACACTGACTACTGCTCTGGCAGAAAAAACCTAGAGGGACAGCACTGCTGAGGCTCCAGCCTGGACACCATGGCACCACGCCTGCTTGATTTGGCAAAGAGGCAGGATTTTAACCCCATCATTAACCCTTGCATGTTTCTTTCCTGATGTTGGCCCCTAATCTCAACTTCATTTACCAGGGCAATCTTATCACATAGAGCAAGACCGGCTCTGATGGGTGCTGAGGAAAGCACAGACAGGTCAGCTGCTGTGTGAATCCCGTGCAATGGGATTGATGCAGTGTTAATCACAGCAATTCAACCCTGCCTTTTTGTTCTACTTTAGTATGTTATGTTTTAAATAAATGAAAGTTTCATTTTCTTCCCTTACTCATAATATTTCCTCATTTTCATCTGTGGGAGTGGAAACTGATTATTTCAAGGCCTTCTTGCTAACCCTCTGCTGGGACGTGCTTATTCAGCTTTGGAAATTCCACAAACAGGAAAAATGTGGTAGTGTTGCGTCTGTCGTGCTTCTGAGTGATAACCATCCCTTGTCACATTTGAAACATGACTTGGTTGCCTTTTTATATCTGATACATTTAGATATAGTACAAGTATTTCTTCAGTGTATATTTTGTGAGCTGAGCCTGATCTTAAATGGAAATGGTATTTTGGTCTGTGTTAAATACAGATTTCTCAAAATAAAGCTGTCAAGGCGGTGTTTTATGATGGATTTTGGTTTCCTTAAGCGGTGTGTATGTAGATTTTTTTTTCCTTAGGTTTCTGTAGTAGTTAAAAGTATCCAGACTCCCTGAAAATTGATGCATCCTCAAGGACTAGTAGGTTTCTATTTCTGGCATGTGCATCAAGATAAATAACTGTTCTCTAGCAGTTTGTATGGACTCAGGCTAAGTAGGCCTCAACCTTTATCCCAGCAGGAATTCCCAGACTAGAAAATTCTGACTTCATTTATGGTTTATAGGAAGTAACACAAAACATGACAAAAGAAAGCCTTCCGTTTTCTTCACAGGCAATCACATGGGACCTGTGCACTGCTTGAATTCGCCTTTGGGTCAGTAGGTCAAATATTAAAAAGCCTTTTACTGTCCCAAAAAGTCCTCTTAAAGCTTTTAATGCTGTCCCAGTGCTGATAACTTACTACTGTTAATAGCTATGGTCTTTTTCTAGTCCAAGTGTAGACAGTTAAATGTTAAGTCTTTGAATTTTTCACAAAGAAATCTGAGTTTCCTTAGATTCCTCAGACTTAGCCCCAAATTTAGAGAAGCTTCTCGAGAGAAACACATGAGTTCCTACTGATCTACAGGTGGATCCAACATTGTTAATAATTTAACTGCATGTGAAAATCTGTATTGTCTTTATATTTCTGGCCACTTTGAAATTAAATATTAAAGGCAAACAATAAATGCATGATAATCATCAGAAGAAATGCATCCACTGGCCTATTTGCATCTTTATTAAAGTAAATGCAGTTCTGAAAATATTCCGCAAGCACAGATCCTGATGCTGCCAACTGAACCAAAGAGAATTTTTCTGTAGCATTCAGTTAGAGAAGGATCAGGCTATGACAGAGCAAATACTCTGTTCTTAGGAAGGACAGCTGCTAGAAATAGTGGACAGAGTGTCCTAAAGCCACCCTGGCCAAGTACAGGTTATGTGTGCATGAACACATCTGTAACTTGTGGCTCTGCTGCTCCGTTACACCATCCTACAGCCAGATCAGACAGCAAAGCCCTCACCTTTGCCATGCTCCTGTTATTTAAGGAGTCCCATTGCTTCCTTTGCCAAGGAAGGAGCATCCAACCTCTGCTCTAACACCTGCTACAGTCTGCACAAGTTACACAGGAGGGGCTAATGCACAGGTTGATGTAAATGCTTTATATCGGCAGTTTGAGGAACCCAGTTTTGTCCTCTGGAATGACACTGCACTCTGACCTCTGCACTGAGCAAGTGGTATTGTATCCTGAGACAGATTAGGGAGAAAAACATTTGTTTCCCCTGCCATTTGCAATCCTTTTGGTCTAATGTTACTGTCATGAGAACATAAGACACTCTGCTTTAAACTTTGAGGTAAGGAAGCGGCACAGCCCGGTCAGCTCCAGGACTCACCGCTCTTGAGAGTTGCCATCTTGACAAAAGTAGACTAAAAAAGCAAGATGTAGAAATTCTGTAATAATTTTACCCATTTACCCTAGAATCTGCATTGCTGTGTACACAAATGTAGCTTTTGAGTATTTTTTATCATAACTCTTGATATTTCAGCTCATGCAAAGTAGAACTGTAGAATTCTTGTAAGAGTTATATTGCCTCAATATAACAAGAGTTTCATCTTGAAATGCTTGGTGTTTATGTAAGGTGTTTGGAAGTATTATGATTTTAAGTAGAGCAAAAACAATTGTAAATTTCTCTTTCAGATATTATTGCAATCAGAATTTCTTTTCACTGAGAATTTTAAGTGTATAAAAAAAGCATTTCAACCAATTAGTGTCACTTGCACTGCAGATATTTTTTGAAGAACTGAAGCAGTGCTACTAAATACTTATTATTTGTTGTATCATATTTTTCAAAATTACAAGTAATCACAAAAATCCCTAAAAATTGGATGTTTCAGTGCATACTTCTAAGTTATATTTTTAAAGAGCACTTTAAATTAAGGTGTTAATTTAACATTATTGATTTAGTGCATATGGAAATTTAGGTCAATTTAGATTTCTTTCCTCTCTTATTGGTAATGGAAAGTTTATACCATGGCCTGATTTCATGCTATGTCCTCTGTAAAGCAAGTACCTCTTCCGTGACCTCTTGTTGTTCTCTGTTGCACATCACAAATGCACCCTTTCTGTTGGACAGTATGATGTAAAATACAATTCAGGGAGAAAGAAAATAGCAGAGTTGAATTGCAAGATTCATTAACTCTCTGTAGGGGAAAAAAGGACTTGACTCTTGTCTAAGTATCTGTAAGAGAACCCTGCAAAATACACATCAGTCAGCATGTCATTAGCCCAGTATAGCATAAAGCAAACAAACATACTTGAGGCAATATCGTCTAACGGGCGGTAGGAAACTGTCGTAAGTTCACCGGCACGCCGTCGATGACAAATCAAAATAAATAGATAAGGTGTTCAACTTAGGTTGCAGCTCTCTGGCAAACTAGCCTTTTGCTTCCAGAGGTTATAAGTGAGTTTCTGGTTTTGGGTTCATGGGTAGGGGTTAGTGTAGCATTTTCAGAAATTGCTATAGACAGCCATCAGATCATCTGAGGTAATTAATTGATTCTTACTTAACAGCAACAAAAATAGCAAACCAGTCACTAAAACAGTGTGAAGGAGAATATGGGGACAACTGAACATATTCAAAGCTAGAATGGCACAATGATTTTTTCTGAGTTGATCTGCCTTTTTGGCTGCACTGTACTGTGCAAGTTGGAAGCTGGAAATTTGTTTCTAGGAAGACTAAGAAGTAAGGGGTTTTAAAAATCTCACCTTGTAATAGCAAAAGTATGAATAAGAGGTTTTTATATCAGTCTTTGATAGGTCTGGTTATGACTGTATTTTGTGGAAGTGAAAGGAGGTACCATGTATGTTATAGAATGCTCTGAAGGCAGCAACCATAATGACTCAAGCCCATATTTCCCACAGAAGACAAAGGGCAAATCAAATCACCATTGGCAGGTGAATTGCATGATGGAAGCTTTTGCAGGAGCTCTGTGCTGGACAGGCCAATAATAATTCAGTTCTAGCAATATTTAGCTTTAGCAAATGCTGTGCTGTCCGTGAACAAACTTAATTAAAAGAGAGCTGAGTCCAGCTTACACAGCAGACACAGCACTCTGATAGTTTGCACAGAGAGAAGAAATCCTGGGCATATATAAACTGTGGACTGTTTTAAAGTTCATGGTTTTAATTAAAACAGTACTTATAAATAATACTCCACTGTGGAGCTGATGCAGGTATTGTGACAAATAATTTCCTACAATACCATTTGTTTTTTCTCTTCATAGGTCATGGGGTTTAGGAATTTGCTTGTTTCCAATTTTTGGATAAAATTTGGTTGAGCAAATTTTAGCCTATGCCTTGTATAAGAAGTAACTGGAAAGAATGTTTCAGTAACGGCACAGTAATGGTGGGTGCCCAAGTCACATCTCTCTTTTCTGATTAGATGATTCCAGGAGAAGGGTTTCAAATGGCAGGAATTCTTTTCTTGGGTCATTATAAAGTTTAGAAGTGCATAAATTTACTTATCCAAATAACAATAATGTACTTTTGAAAATCATTGGGAAAATGCTTTTCTTCAGAATAGCACTTGTAAGTGTTTTGTGTGTTCATGTGCAGAACTTCTGTGTCTTTTCGGAAAGTGACCTCACTGTTTACAGACTTTGGACATGACTTAGTGACAGTCGAGCTTATACAGAAAACGCATGCTGCAGGTTTAGTTTTAGCTGTATTTATAATGTTTGATGGATTTGGCTTAATTATTGCTGTATAGTGGTTGCATGATTATTCTGGGGCCAAATCTCCTGTGACTGTTTGGAAACACCACATTGTTAATAAATTTTGAACCATCGTAGTGTAAATGTCAGGTAGGGCTGGGCACAGAAGAAAGATAATTTATGAAACATGTAGTCAGCACTAAGTCTAAAAAGGCACAGTGACTACTGTGAAGTCGATCTGTCAGGGTGTGAGATTTAACACCTCAGGATGTTAAATCTTTGTGTATTGGAGGCTTTGGAAGACCATCAAACAAGACAGAGATTCTTTTGAAGGTACCTAAGACAAAATAAGCTGCTTTGAATAACCAAATGTCCTCTGTTCTTCAGTATTTTCCCTGTGAAACCATCCGTGTTTAGACAGTCTTGGTTGAGGAGATAGCTCATGCTTCTGACAATGCCTAATGCAAAAAAATTTAGAGTGGAAAAGGGATAAAACCAGGCTCAGTAGAGATAAGCCTGGGGGCATCAACCCAATGGACAGTGTGCTAGCGAGATCTGCTGTCTCAGTGGAGATAGGGGATGGAGATCCATGCAGTAGCAAGAACCCAGGGGTTATTGATGTGTTAGAAACCTCAGGTTAGAAGCACCTGAGAATAGTCAGGTAATAATTAGGGCTTCTTCCCCAAAAAGCATGTTGGGATCAATAACCCAACTAGAAGTTAATCTGGCTACTGCCATGAAGGAAAATCAAAATTGCTTCTGTAAATACCTCAGCAATAAAAGGAGAGCTGAGAAAAATTTCCATACCTTATTGGATGTGGAGGGAAACAGTGACAAAGAATGAGGAAAAAGCTGATGTACTTTATGCCGCCTTTGTCTCAGTCCTTAATAATAAGACCAGCAGTTGTTCAGGTGAGCTGAAAGATGGGGATGGGATCAGAATGAAGCCCACATATTCCCAGGGGAAAGAGTTAGTGTTCTGCTATGTAAGTTCATGGGGCCAGACAGGATCCACCCAAGGATACTGAGGGAGCTGACATAGTGCTCATCAAGCCACTTTTAATCCTTTCCCAGCAGTCCTGGCCAGTCAGGGAGGTCCTGGTTGATTGGAAGTTAGCAAATGTGACACCTGTCTATAGGGACAGGAATATCTGGGGAACTACAGGTCTGTCAGCCTCACCTTGGTGCCAGGGAAGGTTATGGAGCAGATCATCTTAAGCACAATCACGCAGCACATACAGGACAGCCAGGGCATCAGGCCCAGTCAGGATCGGTCTGTGAAAGGCAGGCCCTGCTTGACTGACCTGGTCTCCTGCTATGACAAGGTGACACACTTAGTGGATGAGGGAAAGACTGTGGATGTTGTTTATCTAGACTCTACTGCAGCCTTTGATACCATTTCCCACAGCACTCTTTGGGAGAAACTGTCTGCTCATGGTTTAGATGCATGTATTTTCACTCGGTAAAAATTGTCTGGATGGCCAGGACCAGGGAAATGTGATGGATGGAGTTGCATCCAGTTGGCNATTTAAAAGACAAGTACCCATGGCAGGTAGGGACATGGTTTAATGATGGACTTGGCAGTGCTGGGTTCAAAGGTGGACTCAGTGATCATAAAGGTCTTTTCCAACTTCAACAATTCTATGATTCTGTGAAAGAGCTTTGGAAATACTCTTGACAAGGAGGCCTGCATTACTTTTAGCAGTTTCCTTCAACTGTATCTGTTGCGTTATTAATACATTGTGCACTAATAAAATCCATGTGAAGTTTAGGCTTTCTGGACAGCATTGTAAGCCTTTTGGCGTGGTGCTCAAAAAGGGAATGAAACTAACCAGGGATCAATATTTAACTGGCCATTGATTTAGCTGTCTACATTGTTAAAAATGTGCTTACACAAAGGAAAGCAAATAAGCAAGGAAAAAGTCAAAGGGAACCCTGGCAGCTGCACTTCATTCATTTTGTTCACCTTGTGTTACTGCAGTGATGGCTCAAAATATGTCATTGATGAATCTGGAAGGCTGCGTCATCTGGACCATTTCTATAGCAAAGGTTTCATGAAAGTTTGTTAGTTTGTTCCTTCTTTTTATAAAACAAATATGTAATGTAAAAAATCTTTGAAAGCGGGACTACTGTCAGTTAATATCAGTGTATCTTCATTGATTGGAAAGGCACCACATGGATGTACACGGGCAAGATCTCCATCCCCAACCACTTACACCATACATTTCCCTCCCATCCTCACTGAGAAAGAGGAAAAGAATTCCTGATGTCACTTCTCTGATACCAGGAGGTGGTGGAGTTTGGGGTGACTTTCTTGTAACTTTCGCATTACTAGCCCATATCCATCCTATCTAGCAGTGATTAAGTAAGTTAGGAACATCCTGCCATGCCTGAATAGGTCAGTGAAGAGAGAACCTCTCTAAATGTTCCTTGAAGACATTAGGTATTAGAGCTGAAGTTAAAAATCAGGATTATAAATTGAGTACCTTACTCTGTCTGAAAACCAGGCATCTTTTGCACATGTGAAAAAATATGCCACATTAATGTGGAAAAGAAGCAGGAATAAATGAAGTAACAATATAAAACTGGGGGGAAAGTCTTTTCATTCAGAATTTTGGTGTGTGACTCCAACCAAATAAGTGTAAAATTAGCTTTTAAATGAATGTCTGTTGCAGATGTCTTGAAAAGTTCTCATGATCTGCAGTACTAAAAACGTGGATATTACAAAATAAAACAAGAAGAAGAATTCTTGAATGTGAATCTACTGAGAGAAAGTATTACATGCTTCCTCTAAATTTCATTCAAGCTTAGTGGCTATAAAGAATCCAGTTTAGAAATAATTTAATAAACTGAAGATGAGACTGATGCTACCATACAACTGCAGTTTTTGAAACAGTGAGCAAACACTGGAAAATGTATTAAATGGCACATAAATGGTTCTGTAGAAATGATCTGGTTTCATATATATGGTTCCACATAAATGGCTTTTTCTATAAAAAACATGACTATTTTTATCTTGAGGGGAGATAGAAGTTCAACCCAGATCTTTAAAGCAGACAAGGATTTCAATGCATAGGCGGAAGATCTGGGCAGTAGCCGTAAGGCAGAGATGAACTAATTTGGGGAAGATACTGATTGAGGGTGTTTTGAACCTGGGTCTAAAATGTTCAGAAAGACAGAACTGTGTTTCTAAAGGGGAGCTGTGATATTGACCTGTGTCAAAATTAATATTATGAAGTCTCAATTTATTAAAGACAAGAAAAGCATATGATCTATTAGTATAAATATTGATTATATCTTTTAAGAGAGGAGTTCAGAATCTCATATCGATCCACATACAAAGTTATATTCCCAGAATAAGTTTGGAAGATGGAAAAAGAAATCATTTGAACTCATAATCAGTGCTTCGTTTCCTAGAGCAAGCTGCTCTAAGGAGAAATAAATTAGGTTCAATAAAAGGAATTGGTACGTAAGGTTTCCAGATAAACCAAACACACTCACTTTCCAGTCCTTCTGAGATCACAGATTAGAAGAGGTTTGAGTTCCTTTTGGGAAAAAAATAACATCGCCAAAAGCTGTCTGCCCCTCCCTACACGTGTCTTTAAAGAATGCATTACTAAACGTACTGTGTAAAGAGGCTCAGCCTCAGCTCACACAAGCAGGAATTGTTCTTTCAGCTTTTCGTGCGTTGCTTCCAAAGATTATCTCAAGATGGGAGGGAAAATCCCATCTGAACGTTGTCCTTCCTTTCAAAAGTGTCTGGGAGGGCCCAGCGAAGCAAACAGCAAACTTGGAGTTGCAGCACACCCTCTTCTAGGGTTTGTTTTTTGGTTTTTGGGGTTTTTTTCTGTTTGAAATGCTGTTGGTGTAGTGCATTTCAAATCCTCTGCATTATAAACTTCTTCTGCTTCCTTGGCACAGGCCTTGGGAGCTGAGTGACTGGCCCAGTTCTTGCTAAAAGGCAGTGACAAAATTTCTGGCTGTTTCCCCAGTACAACTACTCCTGGCTGCTGAACTCCAGAGCCTTGCAGCAGGACGCCTGCTGCTGACCACTGGAGTTGGTCTGAGCTAATCGAAAACATGGGCTTGACCTACTGTTAGTTTGCAGTATTCAAATTTTAAACCTTCCAGTTTTAAAATTTTTGTTTTGTTTTGTTTTGTTTTGTTTTTTTCTCAAATTGGAATTAAAAAAAATTTAAACCTTCACAGTTTTAAGCCTTCTTAGGTGTGGTTTTGATCACTTCGAGAGTTTCTATCGTACACATTTGCAGCCAGAATGGCCCAATGGCAACGTATGCATGCAGCTAAAGCCCCTGGAGAGCAAGGGCCAGAGGAGCTGAGGTGTTATGCTCATACAATGATGGTGAAACGGGCTGCAGTGGGAGCGAAGGGAGTTGCAAAAAGCCATGCACTTCTCTGGAGAGGAGCTTAAATTGACTAAATTTCTTTCTTTTTTGTTTTTCTCCGGCACTAAGTGTACTCATACAGACTGGCACACACCAGGATCCCAGCATGTGCTTAGCCTAAGGTGTGAGGCTATGCCAGGATTTTATAGGCTTGGGACTGACTGTATAGGTTCATCCCTGCTTCTTTGGGGCTGCAGTGCAAGTGCAAACTGTTCGTGGAAAATCCTTGGGCTGTCAAATGTGAGATCTTGGCTAAAATGAGCATCAGTGAGGATAGCCAGGAGCGGGCTTTTGATCGTGCCTTGAGACTGCACTTGCAAGTTTGCATGTCTTGACCGTGGTTCTTCTGAAGATGGCACATACAGCAGGCTGCACAGCTGCTCCACCACTCTCTTCACGAAGCAGCAATTTGGCCTGGTGTTGTACCCATTATTTTTCTGTGTTTGGCACAGGGCCTGGGAAAGGCAGAGGAACTGTGCTGCCACACTGCAGAGAGCCCCCCACTGCTCCCAGCAGCCCCCTGCTCCGGTGAACCTCCAGGACGGTGGTCAGCTGCAGTGGCTGGCCCTGGTCCCCCTGGGGAGGCCCTTCTCTCTTGTGGGGGATTAGATCCAAGGGACAGGTGTGCTTTGAGAAGACTCTATCCACAGGTGTGTCATTCCCCTGCAGTGCAGGGCCAGCATGGTGTTTCTTATGTTGTCCAGAGGGGTAAATTTCTTTGCTGAAAAGGTGGTCGAGGGTTGGAACAAGGCAGCCCAGGGAGGTGGTAGAATCACTGTGCCTGGAAGTTTTTAAGAAGCATGTAGATGTGGTGCTTCGAGGCATGGTTTAGTGGTGGACCTGGCAGTGTTAGTTTAATAGTTGGACTTGATCTTAGAGGTCTCTTCCAACCTTAGTGATTCTAGGATTCTATGAGCTAGCAGAGCTAGCAAAGCCCGGGCTCTGCTTGGCTGATGGCCCCACTGCGCTGGCTCCAAGTGTCCAGCTGCAGGGCATCCAAGGCATGGTGCTGTTGGAGTTGTTTGTGGTGAGCGTGTGGCTTTCTGCCACCCCACCCTTTTGGTTCCTGCCCAGACTACTGGGGGCATAGGAGGAAGATGCAGTTCTGAAGTGACCTTGAGTATCAAACAAAAGACTTTCAGCTCTTTCACTGGTGACTGGTCAGTCAGTGCAGTTTGGGACCAGAGACAATAATAAATGGGATTTTAGCATCCCAAGATGGGAAGTAGCATTTTTTTTAATGTCTAGTGAAAAGTCTAAGAATGAATTAAATGAACCAGAGGGAGCCTGATCCAGGCACTAACATCGCCATCAGTCCTGCAGCCCTGGGAGCTGTTCCTTCACTGAAGGCAGACACTGAGCTGTCAGCTGTTAGGATTATGAAAGGCAAGTAGTTCATGGGGTGCTCGGACTTATGGTTCTGGCTAGGCTTATCTTGTCAACAAATAGGCACATTTTGAACAGCAGGGCACTTACCTTTGACAGTGAAAAGCTCAGCAGTGGCACTGTGATGGGAAAGAGAATAGCTCACGCAGGAGTTTGGGGAATCTGGGATGAAAAGGCTTGGGCAAAATGAGAGGCATGTCAGCACTTCCATGTTGAACATCAGAGATCTCTGCACAACTGAAAAAGATCACGAGGAGCCTCAGTGCCAGAGACTGGGAGTGGGACCAAGCCTGAGAAACAGGGACTCATGAGGGTAGGTGGCAGTGGGGTCTGGCTGCACAGTGATAGGACAGCTGCATTCCACACCACTCCTGTAAAGCCTGCTCAGCTCCAGGCTATGTTACTGTGAAGGCATTTCATCTTGTTTCACTTGGTTGTGTGATATATGGCTTCTGTGGGGTGATATTTCTCTGTAGCGGAAAGGGGTATTTCTCTAAATGTTATATTTGTATAGTAAGGAAAAATAATGTGAATTTTTTCCTTTCTTAGAAAACACTGTTGTGTTGTGAAGGTAGCATGAGTGGCCTCATCTGTCTCTCTCTGTTTGCAGCATTTATTTATCACGTTGATAAAAGATAGGCTTGGCAAATCCCTGTGAAAGAGTGACTATGGTGTGCTAGTCTTTCATTCATCCTCAGAGTGTAGCTAACTTTCCATGGATATTTAAAACAACGACATTTAATCTCTAGCACAGTTAAAAGGCTTATGTGTTCCTGGTTCAGAAGTGAGGCACATTGGCAACAGTTCTTACTTATTTTATTTGTTTGCCCCAGCTTGAAAACTGAGTAGTCAAAGGAAGAGTTCTCATTTTAATGTGCTGCGGGACTGAGTTGCTTCGGTGAAAGCAGAGGCTGTCATGAAGTTACTGATGCATAACTCCACTTTTCCACATTAGTCTGGTCTTCAGCTACAGGGATTTCATCAGCATATTTTTTTCTAAATATTAGCAAGGAATATTAGTCCTTGAACATTGATTGGTGGATTAATCGAAGCCCTTAACCAATCAATAGGTAGAGGTTTGCATAATAATGGAATTAATTCTGATGAACCATGCCAGTTGGAACTGCAAACCTTTTTGCTTTGATTTGCTTCTTGAATGCCTCCACTTTACCTGCATCTATTGCTCACACTTTCAAAGTACTTAGTAACAATGAAGATGCTTCCAAATTCCTACATCTTTCATTTTTTTGTGTGGCTTCGGGGTGTGGTGGATGCATGAGGGGGGAAGTAGCGATCAATAAAACTTGAATAGTTTGCATGCAGAAAAGGTGAAAAATGTATAAAAAAGGAGAGAGAGAGAGAGAGAGAGAAAGAAAAAAGTTTACATTCTTGTCTCCTTGCTTTTACCAAAGTTAAAAGTGTGATCTGAAGCTCATATTCCTTTTCTTTTCTTGTCTACCTTCTCTCCAGGACTGTTTGCATGATTTTCCTTCCATTGTCAGTACTGTAGCCATTCTGACCCCTCACTATCATCTTTTGGTTACTGGAGAGGAACTAGCTTTTGGATCCATATAAATGTAAATTGATGTGAGAGGAAGGAAGATGGCTGCAGGGAAAGATAACTGGAAAGGGAAAGAAGGTTTTTCTAGATTTGAGGTTTGTAACTTCAGCCGAATTTGCAGTAAGTTCAGTGTTTGTGTGTGTGGTGTTCCTCTCCTCTCTTCAGCCCCTACTGTAAGACATGGTAATAACTGGGTATATTTTTTATGGACAGCAGCTTGAAAACATGGCTATTTTGTTCTTTTATTTATGTTTTGTAAAACAGGGAGGAATTCATCACGCGTGGTAGTGTGTTGTTTCGTGGAGCAATGAGTCTGGAGATGCAAAGCTAGAATGCAGTGGTCATTAGGCAGTATGTCCAAAGACAAGCATTCACAGCCCTTAGATCAGAATCCAAATTAAGCAGTACAACAGTATTACACGCCTCATGACTTTGGACCCTTTGGGGTATCCATTTGCAGTTTTTTGTCGCATCCAAAAGGGCTAAAATTTCCCTTAAGCCTCGGGTAAGAGAAGCTAAAAACTTCATTCAGCTTCTGATTCCAGTATTTAGCTACATTAGATTTGCCTTAGTCATTCTTGTCCCTGCGAAGATGAGGTGTGTGAACCACAGCTTGAAGCAATTTCTCTTTCCAATATTGGGGCCTTGAATGTACAAGGCAGTGATGGAGCAGACATCTTGGTTCTGTACTGTCTTCATACATCTTCTAGAAACAGAATGCATGATTGTGTTTGACAAGGCACACCCTCACTGATTTTAATGGAGTGTAATTTGAAACTAGTTTAGTTAAACCAGGGCAGATGGCTGCAGGACTGTGTATAATTTCATAGCAGTGCAAGGTTGCAGTGTTGCTGCAAGATTATTAATTGGATTTTACAACAACTCAGCAAAAAAAGGGTATTGCTGTTGTCAACTCAATGTTGAACAAGTACAAATTAATTCTGCCCATTAAAATGTGTAATAAAAAGAATTAAAAATGCTGTCACAGAGAACTTTCTTAGAGAAGGTGTTGTCTGGATTACTGCACAGTACAATGATTGCATCTTATATTTTTGGTTATTTAACATTAGTTGAAATTATGTAGTAATGCCTGATCCCAGTCAGGCTCGTACTGGCAGGTGATCAGATGTTGTGTAAAGCTTGTATCACTGAAAATGGACAGAGCCATGAAAATTTGCAAGGACATAACTAAATTGATTTAATATAATCAAGACCTGGTTGTCTGTAGACAAGGGGTTTTTTACTGCTTTAATACACTTATTTTACGTATGGCATCTATGTCTCTTTCATGTTTCTTTGCAGTAGTTCAGCAAGCAAGAATAGGAGTTGGAGTGGTTACCAAAGTGGAAAGTTTAGCCTAAAGATCTGAAATAGAACAAGAAAGCTGCTTTCAAATTTGTTTTTTCAATTATCCATGCTACAGGCTTTGTTTTGTAAGATGTTTTAATTCTGTCTCAAAATAAACATGTGACCTATCTCACCAGGACCATAGGTTGAACCGCAGAACTCCCCATCCTGCCCCTGGCCCAGTTAGATCTTGTTGCTTATTATCAAGAAAGGCATTTTTGATGGGGGAAAAAAGGGAAAAGATACTATGAAGAGTCTTCTGTATTTTCAACCAACCTTTTTCATGATGAACAGGCTGAATGGGGAGTCTTCAGGCTGGAAAGCACATCTGCTTAAAATATGTGTTGAATTTTTGTTCTTTATTTATGTTAACATTAGCACATTTGTGGAAATCACGTTTTCTTCACAATCTCTTTGCTAAATTAGGACACAAATCCAAGAACACTTGTGCATGAGAGTAATTTTCTATAAATGAGTAGTGTCACTGAGTTCAATAAGAGCAATCACGCACAGAATTAAGCACATGCCTGAGAGTTTGCAGAAATTTGGCAAGTATGTTGCCATCATGAAAAGATTACCCAGCTTTTCTTCTAATGCAGCTATGAATTCTTGGCTTGGTCCTATTTTGAGTAGCCCTTATTGTATGAGCCATAAGCTATTCTATTGTGCTAAGCCTAACTGAGGATATTTCTCTTATTTTGTTGTAGCAACAAGAGCAAGATCCCACAAATCTATACATCTCAAATTTACCCGTGTCCATGGATGAGCAGGAGCTGGAGAATATGCTGAAACCCTTTGGACATGTCATTTCCACCAGAATATTAAGAGATGCGAATGGAGTCAGCAGGGGAGTCGGCTTTGCCAGGTGAAACCTTTGCTCTTACTCTGATTCATGCACATTTTTTCACCTTTGGGCCTTTGCAAATGCTCTCTGTTTTGTAGCCTTGAAATCTCACAGCAATGGAAGATGCAGAGCCGCACCTTTATCAGATTGTATCTGCTCTTTTCAACGAGAAATGCCAGTGCAGAAGAATGTTCATTTCATTGCTCTAAAAACCAGTTCACTCTGTATAGATACATGTAAATAAAAATTGCTAGGAATAGTGAGCTATCCATTCAGGATCAAGCTCGGGTAATAATAAATGTCCTAGAGCAAAAAGCACTCACTTGGTAAAGAAACCAAGGGCTGTGCTTAGGAGGTCCTGGGGTGAACTTATTGCAGTCTTTCAGTACCTGGAGGGGTCCTGTAAGAAATCTGGAGAGAGACTAGATGGTCTTTAAGGTCCCTTTCAACCCAAACCATTCTATGAAACTGTTTAAATATTTGGCAAAGATTTTGCGACAGGAGAAAGTAAACTTAGCAGCTGGAAGAGCAAAGGCTAGGAACTGTAACTGAAGAAACTTGTCTTCCTTGAAAGCTGCACCTTCCTTGAACTGCAGCTTAAGAAGAAATATTTGCATAGAACAGGCCCTGGCGGAGTAGTCAGATACTTTAGACAGAATGGGCAACATATTATTACCATGTACTTCATTGTTAGTACGGATAGACAAGGTTCCATGTTTACTCTCAGGGAATATTTACATAGATTCTCTTCAGCTTGAAACATTCTCAAATCAAATAGTTTTCTTTTGAAAAGCCAAGCAATAGAGTGCTATATATAGAAAGGTATTGAAAAAACAAATAAGAAGAGAAATTTGCAATTCTGCTGCAAATCAGTCTTCTGCTTCAAAAGAAAAGGGAGAAAAAAATCCCTAATCATTGTTTCTACAGAATATTCATAACATTGCGCTTTGTAGAGGAGGCAAAATGACTTCTTCATCTTGCAAATTTCTCTGAAATCCATCACATCTTGGTATATCATAGCACTTCTGTTAGTGTCGTAATACCACTGAGTGAAATGAGGTACTGTGTGATAAAAAGTTAGCTTTAAAGAAAGTGACATTGTAGTGTTACCTCTGCCCTTGATGTGAAAGATCATCATGCACAAAAAATGTTAAGATAATACTGTCTGAATTCAAATGGAAAAAGGCAAAACATTTATGCTGAGAGGTGGCACACTGTTCCTTATGCATTCTTGCAGATAATAACATGAATTTTTCTAGCTCACTAAATGTAGATTAGTCTAAGTCATGGAAAAACTCGCATTTTCAAAAATTAACTTGCATTGTGGAAATGTATTTAATTATGGAACATATTTCAGTAACCCTTTAATGATCTAACTTGAAGGTTGTGTAATTCACCATGCAACCAACAGTGGGGTAAAACCTTCCATCAAAGTATACAGCAGATCTTGCACTGATTTGAGTGAGGCTAAAATTAATGCAGGAATTTAGAACCATGGTTGAATGCTGACTCTTGTCCTTGCAGAATTACCAATACAATATTTAGTTACATAACCAGTTGACTTTCTTTTTGTAATGAAGTGCTATTTGGTATCTTTTTCCTGCAGGTCATACCAAATAGTTAATTTGTTTAGCTTTGCTTGTAGCCATGAAGGCTTGATTCTAGTGTACCTATGGTGTGAGCACATATTGGGTGGGCACCAATGCAGTATAGGTGGGGGATGGAAGGTGGATTTCCAGTCCAAATAAGATTTTAGAAGTTCGAATCAGCACCCCAGGTGAGGATCCTGGCTATTCTGACCTGGGGACTTTTATCACAGTATATCTTTCCTGCCTGTGGAATGTGCCATGATGCTTAGCATAGCTCTGAACAGAGCCACAGAAGCACTGGAGAAAAAGTTAAATTTGCATATGCTGAAATGATGCAGCATCCAACAATTTTTAAATTTGTTGTTTCAAAGTTATTAATTACATTTTATGGTGATTAAAAGTCACTTTTTGAGTCTGCATAATTATGGAAATAGTCAATATCAAAATAAGTATATTCATTCAAAAAGCAATCAGAAGTATAGATTGAAGGTGGGCAGCTATTGTCAGATTTTTCTTCTAAATGGGTATGATTAGCAGTTTTATAGTACTGCAGGTGGCTACTTAATCATTTATAACTTGGAGAACTTCAAATGTTCTTGGATCAAAATTATCTTAGTTATGTCTGGTGACGTTAACAGCCTCCCTTAGAGTATGTGCATACAAAACTAGCTCTGAGTGAAAGTTAGGCCGTGAAACTATTTCCTGTCTTTTGCATCCCTCGAAAGCAACTGAATAGATTTTCCTGAATTTTTCCAGAGCATTTCACTGTGGCCTGAGCCAACTGTGCCTGGGTACACCCCAGGGGAGACTCCTGGGAGGAGAGTTAAGAGCAAGGGGCCGGAAAAGGGAAACTTCAGACTTTGACTGTGGCTTCATAAAACCCTATCTGTGCTATAACCTCTGCACATCTGCCTCTGCCTCGCCCCTGGCCCATGCTTTGTACTTCAAGGCCATATTACCTCCTTCAGGCTCTCCGTGGGAGCTGTCATTCCGCAGGGCTCGTACTGCTGTGGTCTTTTGGCAGGGGTGTTTCTGTTGACACCAGCAAGCAGAAGCTGAGACTAAACACAGCCTATCCGAGAGCAGAGAGAGAAAAGAGAAGAAATAGGAGGGGGCAGAAATGCTTACTAGAAGTAGGATATTGGAGAAGAGGAGACACTTCTTTGGATGTGAAGCTCTGAGTTCAGTCTGTTGTAAGATTGCCTGTTGAAAGAGTAAATGACATCGTGTTGCCCTTGCACAGAGTTTCATCACAGCACTTAAATTTGTAGGTGTTTCTCCTACATCCCTGTTGCTGGGAGTTGTCCAATAACTTCAGCATCTGATCTTTCATTTTAAAAATGTAAGTGTATTCTTTAGAGCAAAATCATTGTCCTTCATCCTTAAAAAAAAAAAATCAGCAAGATGAAACAGAACAAAACAAAACAAAAAAACAAAAAAAAAAAAAAAAAAATAAAAAAAAAAAAAAAAACCAATTGAAAGAAATCCACAGACACTGGATTTTAAGACTTATTTCAAGATATAGTTTTAAAGCTGATATCTTATGAGTTTGGCAAACAGAACTTTAGTATTGTTGTTGATGGTGTGATTAAAAAGCAGATCAGAGATAGTAGGAAGGTCTTTGAGGGAGGCTGGAATTACTGGATAGGGGAAGGTATTGAGAGCGTGGGGGGAAATATTTATCTTCATCCTGAAGAAGTGTTGCCACTTATAAAAAGGTAACTGTATGTGCTGGAAGACCTGGCTTTCCACAGGCCCACAAAGGATGAGTTCCAGATGTTAAGGTGGGAGAAGATAAAGGAATAACAAAATCACAGTGGCGGCAAAGCAGTGGTGCTGTTTTGCTAAATGAAAGGAGGAATATTTAGAGGGAGATTTCTGAGGATCAGTTATGTTGCTACTTTGGAGACATAGAAGTGTCAGCAGCACCAGGGAATAAAGAACATCCAGGCAATTTAGGAATGCATTTGTGAAGAGGAAAAGTGCTTTGTTCTTCCTTATTCAAGGGTTTAATTGAAGGTGGTTGAAAAGGTGCTATAAATTTAGCTTGAATAAATCCATCTTCTGGGACAGTAGTACAAGCTTAGATATTATGAGGATCATTCCTACTTTCAGTCAGAAGAATGATCTGTCACATCCTACATCTTACCCAGGAAATTGCTTTATAATTGAATATCTCAGGTGAAACTGGAAATCCCAAACATGCTCCAATGACTTTGTGTGATATCTGTAAAATATTCCAATGCCTACAGTGATATATTTCCATTGAAAAGCCTCCCTGGAAGAGCCTCAGAGCAACACTGCGGGGTGGTAGGGAGGTCTGTGTGAGGATGTGTTTCTGGGACCTTCACATTTCTAACTGGTGTTGCAACCTGGACCAATTTTGGTGGGCTTTCTACATCCCTAAGAAAATAGACTGGCGTGAAGCTACACTTTCAGGGAGAAGCAAGCTCCAGAGAAGGACAGGTGCATCAGGATCCCTAGACAGATATCAATGGGATTCCATAAGATGAAAATGCATATGAAGCTCTGAAAGGTGATGAGGGAGGAAGTTGGAAAGTTGGGAGCCATCAGATAATTTGGCTGAGCAGTTTGCATAATCCAAGCCTGAGGTACTGAGAGTTTAATTGAAGAACTCTTTGGGCCTTGGAAAAGGGAGCAGGGAGACATTGGTATATACGTTAGGAAGGGACTTAACTGGTACCACTGAATCAATGAAATAAAAATTGCTTTTTATAACCCCACAATAAAATACCATTCAAGTATTATTTAAGTATCTTCCCTAAAGAGATAGTAGTATTAATGATACCATACACAGGTTTGTCACACTCAGCTGAACAGCAGAACAAGCATTTTATAGATCCTTTTAAATGATAAAGTGCAAAGAAAGAGTTAGAAACCACTAACTTTTTTATTTTGTTTGCTGTCTTGTAACTTAAAACAACCTTGCAAGATTCCTCCCCCAAGCGACATTTTACAACGAAGTCATAAGCTTCTGAAAACAGAAATTTATGATGGAAATGCTGACAGTCAGACAGTCAAGTATTGCACTGCTGGCGGGCACCAGTATAATACTTAACCTGAGACTGCGAAGACAGTAGCATAAATCAGCCTAGGTCTAGGTGGAAATGGCTGTGTGTTCATACTATTCTTTTCCAGTAGCACGAGAAAATTTATCCAACACAAACAGTCATAAAAGAATGTTATGTTGCTGTTCCCAGCAAATGACCAAAGTCAAGAGATTCTCAATTAGCTGTCACCTCAGAGCAAAGGTACACATCAGGGAGATGCTTCCATCCCTTTGTGACCTAGCTGGGGGGGCCTGTGGTGAGGCGTTTAAACACTCTGCTGTTGGGAGTTTGGGCTTCATCCTCATCTTTTCCCTACCTTATTTTTCTGGAAAAGCTTCCAATGGGTTGCTTTTCTTTGCCTGCCTGTCTTTTTTACTAAACTTATCTCCTGTTCGTCTGCATTTTACATGACTTAAATTTAGTCTCTGGAAACAATACTCAACTCGGCAACTGAAAGGGAGCAACAAAACCTAGGAAACGAGATCTTGAGCCATCACAGGATCATTATTCTATTTATAGAAGCTTTGCATGGATTTCAGTAGAAATGGTTATGCTCCAGTTTCCACTGAAGTAAAACGAGAGAGATGAGCCTTTAATTTCTGGTTTTTTTCCTTAAAGGAAGCTGTGCATCCTTCAGATTTTTTCAGGATAATGTAGGTGTAATTAAGGTATTTCTTCTGACCCAAAGAGGTTTCTCTATGGAGAGCGCTGTAAATACAGATCCTGTAGTGCAGAGATACTCAGGCAGCTCAAAATGGTCACCTTGGCATAATGGGTGATGCTGCAAGGTATAGGATGAATCCTGTCTCGAGAGGAAAAGAGTGGTTTCTGTAGATTTTGTATATTTGTCTGAGAAAGTAAACAACCTCCTGTTGTTCAAGCAGACAGTTGAAGAATATACAGGCAAGACATGTTGGGAAAAGATATGATTTGTGAGCGATGAGGAGAACTTGTCAAAATAAATGTCTTCTTAGTCTGTGAGTGGCAAGGAGAGTAGCTTTTTTCCAACATAAAATGGATTGAAACCAAAAAGAACAAACATCTTGAAGCAATCTCTTACCGACTGAAAAGTTGAGGAGATGGAATCTGTTACAGGAGAGGAGGAAATCACAGGTTGCAGCCATATCAGGGTCTTAGAATGCCTGGAATTAAATTAGCAAAATAAATTAAAAGAACTAGTGAATGTGTTTCCATGGAAGAAGGAAGAACATAAGGAGGTGCTAGGAAACCCCATGCTAATCAAAACTATGTTGTAGCTTTAGAGTGTTTGAGACCTGAAGATCATTTTGCCTCACATCTTTTATATCATAGGCAGTTGAAATACTCCCAGTTACCTAATACTGAGATAATGTTTGTGTTTTACTAAAATAAGACTTTCAGAAATGATTTGAAGACATCAACCAGAAAAAAGGGATCTTTTCTATATAGTGTTTGCCAGTGGATCATCTTCCTTGCAGTTAAACGTTTCTGCCTAATTTCTCATTTGAATTTACCTGGTTCTTGTCACAACTTTCTCAGGAAGAGTAAAGAAGTCCTTACTGCCTAATTTATTCTCCCCACAAAGGTACTCATGCAGTGCTATCAGGCTGCCCCTCTACTCATCTTTTCGATATGCTAAAGAAATTGAGTTCTCTGATGTGTATTCTAACTATGGTCTCCATTCTTTGGGCTCCCTCCCTGTATAATACTGTTACTACCTACCTGCTTCCATCTTTGCAAAATTCCATAAATAGTAAGGAAACATTGTTCTCCAAGATTTATTATTCCTGCTCTTGTAGATGTAAACAATATTCATGTGTTGATCATAACATAAATGTGGTAGTAGCAATTTCATCTTTAAATATTTACTCTGGGTATAAAAAAATACATAGTCCTGATTCTCATTTACATTATTATTATTAAGCAAAGTGACTATAGGGAATATGTAAACCAAACCCACACTTTTCCACTAACTGGTAATTACATGGTACTGAATATTTCTCAGGTAATAATTATGTAATCACCATGTTATTCCTTATATAAAAATTTTATTAAGTTGTTTCTTGACACTGCATCAATCTTTATAATAAGCATGTATAAGAGCTTTAGGGGGTGTTTAAAATAATTTTTCTTTTCTCTCTTTTCTCTCTTCTCTTCTCTTCTCTTCTCTTCTCTTCTCTTCTCTTCTCTTCTCTTCTCTTCTCTTCTCCTTTTTTTTTCATGTTAAATGCTCCCTATTACTTCTAACAATACATAATGACTACTTTGGTGCCATTGTGATCTGTAGAGAGATATATAATATTATTTTATATTATAAAATAAATTAATTTTTGTTATTATTTAAATAATATAAAGTCTTTAAATGGTCTAAAGTAAATATTTAATAGCAAGATGTGAACATCAAATTATTTGGTTCTGATGCTTTTTGAAGCATCCACTGTTTTGGGTTTGTTTGGATTTTTTTTCTTTTACTTTTCATATTGAAGCATCTTTAGTTTACAAACCATAGCTAGAAAAAAACCATTAAATCGTTCTTCAGATTTTTTAAAATTTACTTCTTTTCAAATTGGATAGAATATAGACAGTCTTATTACTTATTTTGTATTTGAGAACTCTACAAGTTAGTTTCCAGAACTGGGAGATATATAGACATGGGTAAAAATAAATTATCATGGCATTATTCATTCCTTTGGGTTTATATCATTATCTATACCTTTTAAAAAATTATAAAAGCCTATGGCATTCATAATTTCTTTTTCTGCAGTGCATTTGCTGGTTCAAAATAATATTCAGATGCATTATAGTTATCTCCAAATTGCATTTAAACATGAATTATTATCTTAGATCCTCTTAGGATCAACACCAAAAATATACAGTTGAAAGGATTTTGAAAATGATACTTCACAAATGATCTAATCAGAACCAAATTTCTATTATCATGTGAAGCTGTTTTCCTTCCCTTTCCAGCAAGAGTGTTGAATATCTATTTCTTTCAGTAGAAAGTTTTGAAGCATCTAGGATCTTTATCTTTTATCCGGAATATTATATTTTGTCATATTTTTATTCTACCAATTATGAAAAGAACACAAATATTAAAAAACATATTAAAGTGTGTTCTCCTCCCAAGTATACCTGTGCTCAGCTGACATTCTTTTATAGAAAACCTTTTAACATGTAACAATTCCATTAGTGATATTTTTATTAAATAATAGTCTCAAGCAACATTTTGAAACATCGCTAGCTCATATGAGAAGAATAATTCAAAGCACATTCTACAATAGAGGAGTGCCATAGCTTTCTGAAGGAAAAGTGGGAGGAATTTATAAATGTGGACCTAAAAAAGTGTATTTTGTGGGCCTCTGCACACATACAGGTCGTCTTTATGGCTAAAACAAGAAGAGAAGGAGTAATGTGTGAATCGATGTGTGTGAATAGGTTCAGCTCATGTGTAGGTGCTTGCCATAGGCATTGCCACCCAAGTGGTTGATATTGGTCAGAATTTTGACTAAACTAAAACCAGGTTCTTGTCATGGCAAGAACCAGACAATTTTGCTAATATACCTGGTTGCTCTATACCCCTAATTTTTCCCAGTTAGTCAGTGAGCTGATCATCCTGAAGAACTGGATTTGAAAGGGTTATTTCTGAGAAAAGGGGTATTGTGGACAATTATAATTCATGTTTTGGTGGCGCTGGGGTAGATGCCTTCCTGATCAGTGAGTGGCTGCCTGGCCAGCCTCGGCCCGGCCACGGGGAAAGGCCACCCCCACAGGCACAAGGTGCAGAAAGCACACGAGGGCTCAGGTGGGGTGGGCAAAGGATGGATGCAGTTGTTACTCAGCAACACGTCTGAGGGGAACGTGTATAGAGGGCTTTGTCTATTGTGCTGCCTTTTCAGGCTGAGTCGATAATGCCGGTGTCGGTTTCAAGCGAAGCGTGTGCCAGATTACAGATAGCCAGCAATGGCATTTGAGAGCCGTTAATTGTGAAACTTGAGAGGAAAATGTGCACATTCTTTTTCAGAGTGCTATTCGAATGATGGCCTTTTTATCCCAGAACACTGTGGGTTTCACTTTTATTCTCTTCCCACATAAAACGCACGAAGTGCATTGAGTCTCTTTCATTTGGCAGCTTATATATTGCATTCTTTGCAGGGACTGCTTTGGCTTGTTAAAATGTACCCCATGTATTAAAATGAAATTGTCACTGCTGTGTGGTGCAACATAACATGGTTTGACACCAAGTGCCTGCAGCTACAGAAAACAGACTTTTATTGCATTTATTCTTTCAGAGACAAGAGTCTCTAAAGGCTCAGCGCAGACACTCGCTTAGTTAAATCTGAATGAAGCCAAAGTGAACAATCTAAGTCGCTGTCTTTGTGCTTGTAGAAATAGCCCAGCCCACATGGTACACAGTGATACAACCTGGAAAGGGAAAGTTTTAATAACTTCACTTGAAACAATTGGCCATTAGACTGACTTCCTCAAAGAATTGAATGGGCAAGCAGGATTTTTAATTTTTTTTTCTTTTTTTTTTCTTTTTTTTTTTCTTTTTTTTTTTTTTTTTTTTTTTTTTTGGTAATGGTGTGGTGTGATCCTTTGGACTCTGGCAAAATTGTATCCTGGGAGACAAACTGCTGCTGTACATGAACCTCTCTTTCCCCAAACTGTGTGACAGGAAGGGTAGGGGATAAATTCATTTTAAAACTATCTAGACTGGTGAGAAGTAAGCAATATGTATGTCAGCAGAGTTACTTTGTGGAGAATACCTGGAGGTAAGTACCGATGTATTGAAGGAGCACTGAACAGGGTTTTTAAACACAACTTTTCTAGGAAATTACTAGCTTTCCATTTCTCTCTTTCCTCCTGTCAAAGTTTCTAAAGCCCCTCTGTAGCAAAGTTAACTCTTTTTCTGGACTTGTATGCAGTTAATTTAGAAGATCTGAAACAATGGTGAGTTCCCAGATGTGGTATAACCACGGTTTGGGATTTGACTAGTAACTTTGTATTCCTAACATTTCTTCAAAAATACATGTACCAATGTACATTCACTGATAATACTTTAATGTTTCAAAGCTGAAAGTTATCCTAAACTCACAGAAGATGAACAGTAGACCATTTGCCTCTGCCAGTGTTGCACGTGAATTACTGTCTTCACCCAGATTTTGGCTTTACGTTGTAATAGGCATATATGCATTGTCTTTGGTTTTACTATAAAGTCTGTCTTTGCAGGTTGCTTTTTCAACATTGTAATCCTTAATAATTGTTGTTTAATCCTCCGTGTTCTTCTCCAAATGCCGTAATTCATTTCTTTAAGCCATTTGAAGTTATTTTGGGCGCACAAGGGGTCTAGAAACACATCCATTGCTTTTCCAAGCAGCACGTGAGAGCATAAAGAATGTCCTTGTTCAGGGTGATACCCTGGAGCCAGAAGGGGACTGTTCACTGACAGGGCTGCGGCTCAAACACAGCTGGGAGAGCAGCTGCAGGCGTGAGGGTGGCAGGTCCTCCCCACGAGCCACGCTCTGCCCTGATGGGCTCAACCAGCTTCTCTGCAGAAATCAGCAGCAACAGCTTTGAAGATTTCTCTCAGCATCTGTGCTTGTCCTTTTTTTCTCCTTCTGCTTTTTGTTTTTTGCTGAATGAGTGCTTCTGTAACAGTCTAGTAACACATATTGCCTCTACCCATATCCCACTCTCTTCTCTTTTCCAGAATGGAGTCTACAGAAAAATGTGAAGTAGTAATTCAACATTTTAATGGCAAATATCTGAAAACCCCACCCGGTCTACCAGGTAAGTCTAGCCATCATTATGAAATTTAAAGTTCACTGAAGAGTTTAGAATACAGAAATACTGGAATTTATCTTGAGAGTGGCTTAAATTACTACTCCTGCTAAGAGGGCATATAACTTCCTTGGCTGAAGCCTATCCTTTATGATCCACAGCAACCTTTTCTTACCCAGGTTTGTATGTTTTAAGCATTTATGCCTGACAGCAGCAAATTTAACAGCATATAAAATTCCTGTTGTCTCACTGTGTTTTTTCCTTTTGAATGTTGTTTGGGTTTTTTTTTCCCAGTTAGACTAGAGGCCTCATAACTAAATGCCAATGATTTTCTAACAAACTAGGAATATAACTAGTTTAGCAGCTTCATTATAGATTATAAAATATCCAGGATTTCAGGTTGTAGAAACATTATATTCATTACAGTTACTACTTAGTGTTTCTAGTTACTGCTACCAGTATTAACAGCAGTAGCTGCTAATACTGAGGATATTTCAAATATTAAATTATTTTATATCATTTTTTCTTGCCATAACTTAATGAAGTCCTGACGCTTTCTCACAATACCCTTAGAACACATTCATTGGTGTGTCCGTGCCACATTGAAAGCCAAGTTCCAGCTATGATTTTGCTTTTCAAATCTTTAGCTATCATGTGTGTCCATCAGCTGTGCAAAGTTTAGTGATCAGTTGCTTGCTTGATACTTACTGCTTGACAAGATCTCTCCTAGGCCACAAATCTGCAAAGACTTCTCCTCTGGATTTTCTGAAGGGCTGCATTAAATGAGCAGGAAATACTAATAAGAACTGTGTCCTAAGTTGTTATCTCCCCTTTTTTTTTTTTTCTTTTTTTTCTTTCCTTTTCCTTAGCTTCATTTACACTATTTCCTTTTTTGGTTACTTTCATTAAATTTCTTCTAATTCATCGCCTGGTTCTTTATGCAGAAGATGTACTAAATACTCTAATTAAAAGAAAGCCATCTGCACAGCTACAGTGTACAGTAATTGAATGCTGCAATGTACATATAAATTTTAGTCAGATCACCTTCATGAAAGAATATAAAGCTTTTAGTACAAGCTGCAAGAGTCCATCTTAAGATTTCTTTTTCAAAAGTAGTCACTGACAGTTTTTCTCAGCACCAGCTAATGAATTACATCATCAACTTTGTGAATTACAACAAACTCGGGCTGCATAGAACAAAGGGCTGAGCAACATAGGCAGAGGACTTTAACCTTTGGCTTGCCTTTCTGTATGCACACTTTGAGTCCCAGCAGTAATCTGTTTAATATCATAGCAACACCCAACGGAAAGAGTGTGAATAGCAAGGAATCACTAAGTCTGGCTTTGTCATTGCAAGCCTGTGTGCTCCGTGGTCACATTCCCAGTTGTCTCAGAGAGGACATGTCATTAGATCCAGTAATAAAGTAGTATATTCTTACAGAGCCTGCTTGAGACAGAAAGCTACATGGTAAAGAATGAAAGCTTTAAAATTAAAATAATTTTCTTTCTTTCTTCTTTTTTTATTTTTTTTAATTAATCGGGAATGTACTGATAATGTCAGACATCAAAATAGGAGTCTTGATAAGACAGCATGATTATTTACTTCTGTTCTGAGAGATACACTGAAATTGGATTTTAAAAGCTATAGCTTTTCATGCTTTCTTAAAGGATATGAATCAGCTCTTAGTTTCTTGAAGAAGATGTCCATGTGAAAAGATTGTCTACTATGTTTCTCTCATGGTGGTTACTGTCAGATATCATTTAGTCACAAGGATTGTTTGGGAAGTGACTATATTAAGGGTTTTAATTTACCTGAGTGCTGTTCAGATGCAGATATAGCACAATGCAGCTTGGGAAGAAGTCACTGAACCATTAACTGAACTCACTCAACTATGCACCAGGTATCTGCAAGATCCCATTTTGTCCTCAAGTTTTGGGAGACAGATTTTGTATCTCCAAACACAGGTAATTAGAACTTGTCATAGGGTATTTGGTCCACATAAAAGAGGCTGTTTGTGCCTTGGTATTAGAGTAGGGTACTCTTTAAATCCGTAATTAAAAGATTTGTTGTATTCATTCCTCTTCTTCTAAGAAGCCAGGGCACCAACATGATCACCTTAGCAGTGGGGTCGATTCAAGGGATCATTTACATTTTATCCAGGGCAAAAAATTGTTCACTCTTAGTTCCTTCTTGTTGTAGATTCCTGTTAAGGCTTGTACTCAGTTTCTACATCTGTGAGATGAACCTGTATTTAAGCCTGTCAGCAAAGATAGAAGTGTCTTGCATGAAGCAGGAAGGAAAACCGAGTCTCTTAAGGAATCTAAAGGATCCTCCCAGCATCTCAGTAATTGGCATAGAAGGAGAATAATCTCTAGTTTATTGCTGTGACCTCTGTATGGATATTAGTTAAAAAATGAAGAACCGGAGAACATTAGCGGAAATATGCAACATTATCTGTTATTGACCTCTTCTGCTCAAAGGCCTGATCTTACTGAGAGAGAAAATGGATCAATCCTTTTAGGGTTAAATTACATTGATTTTGGATTTTCAGATGGATTTCTTTCAGGGGTAGCAGTGAACTGAGAGGGTTTTGCATTTTTGTCCACATCTCTCATCCAAGCTCTAATGTTCTAGTTCAGGTTTGCCAGCTAATAAAAGGTTGCATGAGGCCCATCAAGAAAGAAATCAGCCTGGCTGCTGGCCATGTATTACTGGCCTGAGGCAGTGGGATTATGGACCAGAGAAATCATTTTGGCAGCTCTCCTCCATCCATGCTGTCTTCCCCAGCTGGGTTCCCTGAGATGTGATCCTGATGATGTGTCACCATACATTCTGTGGGATGTATGTTAGTGAGATTAGCATGTTTACAGGACAAAATGCTCATGTGTTGCAGAGGCAGTTTTGCCTGGTTACCAAGGCATGATGGAAGATCTGGAGTAGGTAGCTTTCACATGATGCTGAACAGCCCATCAGAAAGACTGGGCACCATGAGTCTGGCTTTCATGCCAGAATAAAGCATGGGCCATGACTTAGCTATATCTTCCCAAAGAGTTATCTCAAACATTAATTTTGAATACAGAGCTCTTTTTCAACTAGTTTTTTCTTGGCAAATGAGATGTAAATGCAGTTATATTTTTTTAATTTGGTTTTTGTTGTTGTCAGGTCTGGGTTCTTTGTTGTTGTTGTTGTTGTTGTTGTTGTAAGTTAGAAAAAAGTTACAAAACAGTAACTGTTGTGTACCTGTATGAGTCTAGCCAAGAGTCACACATCTAAGCTGGCCCAGGCCAAAAATGCAGCAGGAAAGTAGTGTTACAAATGCAGGGAAAGGAGGGCACGCAGGGCACTTTGGAGCCTCTGTACTCTGTACCTTCTGAAAGCAAAAGCACATCCATCCTTCTTTGACTTTATAACTTCAATCACTGTCTGGTGTTTCTTAAAAATTGTAGAACTGGGCACTTGGAGCTCCAGACCCCTCTGCTTCAACCCAGTCACAATGTAAAGGTTATTTTCTGAATCATTTTGCTGGTCAGTTACATAGTGCCTAGGTAAATTGAGCATCACTGTGTCCGTGTTAGTGAATCATTCTCATTAAGGGGCCTTCTCCATCAAACTCCTTGGCTTCATTCCATTCCAAAAGGAATTGCTCCACTCTCCTTCTTGCTCAGCTAATCAGAATTTCATGATGTTCAGTCTTAGATTTACAGTACAAAATAATTGGTTGTCCCATAAATAATTAGTTAATGTCTTTGCATTTCTTTCAGACTGAGAAAGCACAGTCATCTCCAGAAATCTGCAAAATCTCAATGCTTGGCAGATTCCATGTCAACTTCATAAATATCCTGAGTAGCTTTGAGTGATTATTATTTTAGTGGGTTTTATTTGTGAGGGTTTTTTTGTTTTCCCTTTATTAGCACTGCTTTTCTGAGATAAATAGACCTACAGGGCCTACTGGGTATATTTTCATCCTATAGAGAGTGAAACCCCTGGTGAAACTAGTTGTATGGGCTGGTACAGCCACACTGAAAGTCAGCAAATGAATTCTATAGTGCTCTACATCTCCATCGAGTTGTGAAGAGCACCACTGATAATGAAGGTAGCTCGCTCTCAGTCTTTCAGTACTGCATCTATTTTCGTTGGTGAATAGGAGACTTCGTATGATATCCTGCTAATCTATGACATTTTGCAATCACTGAATTCAATTAAAACTTCCTAGCTAGTCTCTCAGTAGCAAATTTGCTTCTGTTTGGATGGGCAAGTTTAGGGTACGACATTTACACAGAGTTTTTGTTCATCTCCCAGTGTCCTTGGATGTTTTTAGATAACTTCATTTTCTCTTTCTGAATAAATGCAAAAATTTAACAAGTTCTTACTTTTCTCTCTGGAGTTTCACAGGAACCTGCCCCAATTGCAGTAATTATCCTCTGCTGATATGTCTATTATGCTCCCTCACAGCATTTTCTAGTCATTATAGTACTTCCTAAATTTCATTTTCTTTGTAAATACTTTACGTTGTCGGAGGACATTGGGCCAGTTCCTATCTCAGAGAAAATTTAAGGCGAGTGAGACACATGAATGCTACATTACATGGTCAAGAATCTTCTTTTTCTTGTTGCTAGTTTAGTTACAGATATCTGACAAAAAGAAATAAGAGGGAATTATTATCCTTGTGTATGTTAAGAACCCCACAAGTAACAAGTGACTGTGTCATTTTGATACTGACTTTTACTGGAGTAAAAACTCTTAAATAGAAATTATCTGCAACAATACAGATGTGTTTGCAAATACCTCATATCTTGCTTTGATCGTTACTGGCCATGCTTTTTTTTTTTTTTTTTTCCCTTCTTCTTGAAAGAGTTCCAAGCACTACATTTTTATGGACTAATTTCACCAAAATCAATTGATATTTTCTGCCTCTATCCTTAGTTTAAATATTTCTCTTAGGACATCTCTCAGGTTCTTCCACTACAGAGAGTAAATTCAAATAGTTAATCTTTGCTTCAGAGACGTGGACTTAGGACTTGGAATAATCTATTTAGAGCAACATGGTTTCCAGGATATTGTGCCTGAAATGGTGATGAGGGAACAGTATTCCAGTTGAGGGTTAACTGTGTAATGGATATTAACAACATTTTCCACTGTTTTTCTCGTAGTGTATGAACAAATGCTATCTTGTTTGTCATTAGTGATGCTGTAAATAGTTTTCCTGAGTGAATGAACTTAAAATGTTTAGTTTGATAACTTTTTAGTCCCTGTCTCTTGGTGCTTTTTCTTTTTATTTACTTGTCTGTTCATTTATATACATAAAACATTGAAAAACTCTTCCAAATATTTTTTCTAGGGACATTTACATAGCTGTCTATATATATGTATATGTTTTTGAGATTTTAAACTAAATAAAATAGCAGCCCAAACTCTAAACTAGCAGTATTGGTTTGGAGGTATCTTAAAACATTTATTGAATATTTTAGAGAGCTTGGAAAAAAGGGGATTCTGCCAGGTTTGCTACTGGTAATACTCAGTGAAGCTAGTTTAAAAAGGGGATTATCTTTTACATATTGTTATCCTCCTCAAAATTTGTCCTCATTAAAAACCGCCAAATTTTCTCACTTTTATTCTCAGTTCCTTTCATGTTTATAATATTAATGTTATCTGAATCTTTTATATTGCCTGCCTTCCAAGAATTCAGGTTTGTAAATACTTCCATTGTTATCTGCTGACTGCATTATATAAATTCTTCCTTATTGTATCAGAAAATATAATCCATGTAAAGACCTTCATAAAAAATAAGAGTTTAACAAATTTTCTATTTATTTTTCCTGTTTCCAATTTCTGGCTGTCATTTTTTATGGAATTGCTGTTACCTTTCATTTTCTGTGATCCATAAATACACAGGCTCAGCTCGTTGTTAGCAGAAATTTCTTTTACATCGCAAACCCTCTGAACATTCTTTTAACTTCTCTTGGTTTCATCTTCTTTCAAAGCCTTCATCTTTGGCAACCAGTGAAAATCTCTAACTCCTGCCTGAGTCTTGGTGATGACCATGAGGCCTCTGTAACCCCAGTCCTGCTTTTGACCCCACGTGCTTCCCATGCCCTCAGCAATGTGCCGGTGTCGTTCCAAGCTCAGGTCTCTCTGACAAGCAGTTCCGTGCAGAATGGGCTCTGTGGACCTATTTCCTGGGTCATGTTGCATGTCAAGAGGTTCCTGGGTGGTATGTACAGCCCTCAGAAGACAGTGACCCTAGGGAAATAGAGTTTCATTTTTCAGACATCATGGAATGTTTAAGATCACATAGACTTTGCAGAAGATGGTCATAAAGATGGAGTTCCTAAGCGAGAAACTACAGAATGAGTATTGAGTTATTGGAAAATATAAAACCTTTTGCTTAGAAGGCAGTTCCCTGGTTAGATCTCCATGACTTTGGTTTGTGGCTCGTGCAGGCTTCTATGATGTGGCCAAAACCTCATCACTGCTCCATGTTCTGCTCTCCCTTTTAGACCCACAGCTGTCACAAACAACCAGCACAGGCTCCTGGCTTTGCCCTCCTTCCAGTACTCGGCCAAACACTATTTTTAGCTAATTCAATGTATACCAACTCTTCAGCAATAGATTTCCAATAGTTTGTGACTTCAACTGAAGTCAAGTGTTTCTTGGACTTTTAAAGTTTCCTTCCTTTCAAAGACAGCCTTTAAAATCTGATGATATTTGTTTTGCTTCATGGCATTCTTGAGAATTTCAAATGTGAAGTATGTCATTTTGTACCACTGAACAAGACAAAGTTCTCTGTCTTTAGCTCTTTTTTTATTTATTTATTTTATCAGAATTATGTTTCTGAACATAATTCTGAAGAAATAACCTTCAGTTGTCGTTGCTGTGCTGACATTTCTGTAGGTGCATCTGGTTTCATAGCACGTATTTCCATGTCATGTCAAAGATCCATTCCAATTTCCTAGTTTTCTTGGAGCTTAAAATTGTATATTCTTTAGATTCTTTAAAGGCGAGGGAAATTTTTCTAGAAAGCAAAAAGAAAAAAATCCTGTCTACTCAAGATTTTATCTCATTTCCATTTAGTTCAAAAAAGACTCCCTTTGTTTAGGAGGATACAGAATTATTTGTTTACCCAATAAACCCCTGTAGTTGTTATGCAATTATTTCTTGGAGGAATGCGAGCTGAGCCAATTTGCATTTAAGATATTTAGAAGTGTGTATCACTGCTAAGCCATGTAATGTGAGCTCATGAGGAAAGCTGTGTGAGAGAAGACAGAACACTGACATCATCTAAAGCCTGCTTTTCCAGAAATACATGTTGTTGATGATGGGGACAGTCTCAAAGGTCTGAAGTGCTACCTATTTATGTTGTGTTTCATTTGATCTTGTACTGGTCTGTAAGTTCCTAGCAAAACAGTTGTATCTTTTTGTATTTCAAAAAGCTATATGATCAAATACTGAGCTTTTAAATCTGGCTGTATAATTAAGGAGAAAGTCTTTTGCAGGGCTGGTGGTTTTTTATTACTTTGTAACTAGAAGTAACAAAAATGCATAAGATCAGTTTGTGATATCACAGTAATTCAGGTCATGATGTATAAAACAGCATTACTGCAGTTTGGATTAAAATCTTTCACTTGGTTTATAAGAATGAAAGTTAGAGAACAATATGGCATATAAATGAGAAAAGATTATTCCTTTTTTCTTCCTGCCACAGTACCACCTGTCATATCTTTCCTAAGATTTCCAAAAGTCTGCAGCATAAACAGAGAACGGCATTCCTTTCTCATTCGTAATATCTAGTGCAATGAACTGTGCCACAGTTTATCTAAACTAATTTTGCTATATACATTTTTTTTTCTTCTAACTCATGGGCATTTTTTGCTGTTAAGAGTGACGATGTAAATCTTCTAATTCAGAAAATCCATTCCCTTTATGGGAAATGGTGGATATATTTGTTTAAGAACAAAAAAGGTCCCTTCTGTATGCTACTGCTGCATAACCAGCACAGCTGAGAGTGTGTGCACTGAATTCTGTCTTGCCTCATACATCAGCAGGAGAAGTGTCGACAAGTTTCTGGTCCAGGGACAGTGCTGTTCCTTGGATGCACTTGTAAAATATAAGACAAGACAGACGAGTTGCGCAGGTGTTATGGCAGGCAAAATTTATGAGCCAGAAAGATTCACAGCTTGAATTTCAGATTGTTTAGGTCTAAAGGGCTGGCGATTTAAAACAAAGCAGTGCAAATAAATAAAAACATGCAAATCAGAGCATGAAACATTGTGGAACATTGTAAAGTTATTTGTACATGATTCAGATTTCAGGGAGGAATTCTGCTTTTGCATCAGCTGTGGCCAGCGGTGGCACAACTCCTCCTGTTTCTTCCTCTCCTGCATTACTTTATTAGTCCCTTCAGGACACTTTAAATGATGGAGTACATCTGCTTTGCAGACCCTACTGCTGCAGTATAGTGTTGTCACACCTGAGCCAACTAGTTTAAAAGTCATTTAAAAAGCCAACTTGAGCAAGGCTGAGCACAGACTAACCACTTGAGCTCATAGTGTGTTATGCTCAATAATAATAATATCCAGCAGGTGCTTTGCACGATCTTAGGTTTTTTAACTGAGGAAAATTATTTCCCTTTCAGGCCTTTCATAGAAAAATCCTTCCTTTCTTCCTCCCTCCCTCCCACTTTTCCACTTGCTTTCACATTGAACACTTTTAAATTCAAAGTGTAGAGAAATTTGTGTCAGAAGTTTCAGTCTGAACCTTTACCCTGTAAATTCCAACCAACCTGAACAAAAAAGTTTTATTGAAGCTTAACAATGTGCAAATAGATATTTTTTGACACACTCCTTTGGGCATCCATATTTAAGCCAGAAGTGGAAGCCTCTGGCAATGGACTTTTCAGATGTCCCAATAAAATTGGAGTACTGAATTTTCACATGTTTTGGAACACTGCTGTAAATCAACAAACATCCAGGCGAGGTGCCTTGAAGCGCCCTTGGGTGGCAGACAGCCTCATAGAGGCTGTCAGCTGTGCTTGTCCCGCAGGACAGGGCTGGTACAGAGGGTTTTCTGCAAAGACATTTTCACCAGCAGAGCATGTGAAAAAATTGGTAGCTGGAAAGAGAGGATATGTTTCCAAACTTCTGAGTACTTGTGTGAACAGAAGTCATCCTGCAGGTGC
This sequence comes from Melanocharis versteri, assembly GCA_013397845.1. Classification (NCBI taxonomy): domain Eukaryota; kingdom Metazoa; phylum Chordata; class Aves; order Passeriformes; family Melanocharitidae; genus Melanocharis; species Melanocharis versteri. The sequence continues at coordinate 886,004 of VZTG01004087.1, forward strand.
TTGGTGTGTCCTTAAGCATTTCGGGAAAAATTTGGCACTTGTGCCTTTAGGAAGGACTTTGTAGTGAGAAAGTAAGTGTCATGGAAAAGGGAAGACACATATAAGGGGGAAAAGTACACAGGGCCTGTCCTCCGTTTGTAGTCTTGCCTTCTGCCACACTGTCTCCTTCCCTCCTTCCCTCCCTCCCTCCCTCCAAAAGTGAACCTGTCCCTGGCACCAGAGGAGCATTGAGGACTCTTCTGCCTTTCCCCCTGAGCATGAAGTGACATGAAGTGTCTGAAGTAGTGTGTGAAGATGTTTCCCTTTGAGGTTCATCCTGACAAAGTAAGATGGGTGGTATCACACCAGCAGTTTCCATATGTTTTGGATACCAGAAGCCTCTCTCTCCCTTTTCCATATGATTTGAATGCCAGGAGCCTCTTGCCTACTTGAAGTCTCTCTCCCCCTTCTCCTCAAATGGTACTGCAAAACAGAGAAAAGCAATTCAGCCTTGAAAGCACTGGGAAAGCAGGAGGCTAAGATACTATTTGATTTTTTTTGTTTGTTTGTCACAGCAACAATGTCATTATGCTGGTCAGCAGTCATGAGCAGCTGTAAAAGCCCCATTTCCTAGCTATTTCTCTGAGCCTTTTTTGTTTGAATGGCAGCATTTGATCACAAGATCATAGAAAGGTCTTTCCCAGGTTCAATCATAGAAACTTGAAAGAAGGGCAAAGCAGCCTACATTTTACTTGGGCTGCCTCAGTGTCTATGATGTGTCTGCAATTTATCTTCTACAATGTAAGAGACATCAAGAGGGAGGGGAAAGGTGATGGATATCTGATTTTACATTTGTCCTTTTTGTTAAAGCTCATTAAAGCAGCATTTTATATGTAGCCTTTACCCTACCACCCAGTATATAATCCTTCAGTATATAGTATTTTTGGAATTGCTGCTGTTCAGCAAAGAAAAAGAAAGCAAAAAATGAGAGGAAAAGGGCAAAGGAGTAATTTAACTTTTAGATTGCACAGATACGGTAGGAAAAAATACCTTTCAAACGCCAAGTTTAACAATCCTTACTTCACATAAGACTTTTACTTTTCAAAGAATGCAAATTTTGACGAAAAAAGAAATCTCAAAAAAAAACACAACTAAAAAGATATATATCCCAGTTGTCATGGATGACTCTTCACTTACAGCGTTGTATTACTGAATACAATCAGCATCTTTCTCAATTAGGTTACTGATTGCACAATGAATTCACTGATTTTGAGCATTTTTTCCCTCTTTTTTTCCCTTTTCCTCTTCTTTTATTTCTTCCTTTTTTTTTCCCTCTTTGCTTTCTCCCCTCATCCCCTTCTTCTCCCTCTGTCCCCCTTTCAGTAAATATTGTAACTTTGTGACCATATGTGAAGTTTTCTAGTTCAGAGCTTATACTATAAAAATTTGAAATATGTATTCAAATTAAGAAAATACGACCCAGCAGCTCCCAGCTGTATTCTTGTCTGGATTTCCCCCTCCAACCTCACCCACGGTAACAGCACCATGAATGAGCACCTGCCCTTCAAAGTGCTCTCCTTCAAGAAATTCTTCATCAGCTGAATTTTACATTACAGTATAATGAAAACCTCAGCATTTGGAGTTTTCAAAAGAAGCCTGGTAACATAGGAGTAAATATATTGTGAGAGCCTGCATTTCACTGATGTAGGAGTTGGTGTCACTGGTTATTTTCATCTCCAATTTATCTTATTTCAGACTAGCCCCAAGGGTGGCTCTAATAGAAACCAGGGAAAAGTCAGCTGGATTCTTTGGAAGCAGAGAGCATTCTTCTTGAATGTGAGTGGTAGCACCAAGAAACTTGCCTTTGCCTTAGGAGGCTGTAATTCCAACAGGTGTGTGGTGGATACAAGTTTAGGTTAAGCGGTTCCTTTTCCATATGAGTTATCTTTACTTCAGCATACTGCATATAATGTAAGAAGAAATAGTCATTAAAAAGCTGAAATGCAATTTTTTTTTTTTTGTGATTAAGGTGTTAGTAGGCAGTTTTTCACTTATATATGTTTTGCCTGTAATTTCAACCAAATAGTCCTTTTGTGTATCTCATGGCCCAGGCTGCTGGTACAGCATTGTATAGTAGGAGCTGCATCCAAAGTGGGATTTCATTTCAGTGCTTAGAAGATAAGCGATGTAGATGGGAAATAGTAGTTGAAGGTGGAAAATATTGAAGGTAATGGGATTGGGGTTTGCCTTGGATTTAATTTTAAAGCATTTTTTTCCCAGGACATTGCATGTTCTTTTGGCTTTGGAAGAGTAAAAATATTCAGCACCCCTAAAAATGTACATGAGGGGTGGTCTGAATCAGGATTCTGCTGTTCTGATCATTTTGTGTAATCATTGATTCCAGAAGGTTTTTCTGCATGCCACAGTAGTGACATAAAGGAGGCTTATTCTGTAGGTGGTTTCCATATTACTCCTCCAGTATCTGTTACTAATTTAACATTTTGGGCATTTTTTGAATTAGTTTGAGTGAGAGGTATGTGAGTCCCATTAAATTGCAGGGATTCTTAGGTATTGAAGTCTTTTAGGCTTAATTGAAACTTGACCATTAATCAACATTAATATAACAAAGTGTATGAAAATTAATAAATAGAGCCAGACTGTCAGACCTGGGAAATAAAACTGTTTCTATATCTAACAAAAACAACTTGGAAGCTGAAAGCTTCTATTTGTCACACAAGAAAAATCAACTCAGGATCAGGAAAAAGATCCACCCTTCCTTTAAATCGAGAGTTTCAAAAAGATGCTAATTGTATTGATTTTGATAGTGGTTTTTGTTCAACAGATGTTCTTCTCCTAGGAAATACATGAGGACCACCAACATACTTCAAACAGCCCCCCAGAAAAGAGCAGTCACCACATAATGGCTTTCAGTCATCACTGATGTGTCTGAATCAATGGCTAATTTGTTATCTCATTACCATTTCTCATGCATCAGATCCTGTACCTAGCAGTGAACATGAAAACATTTCTGCCTGATTGCTGCATATCTTCTAATAACATACACAGACTTAATTCTGTTTATTTTCATGCTTCTAACCTTTTGCAGGGAAAAAACAATGTAGGCAGAGACTAGCGATGACTGCTATGCAAGATTGCCATTGTAATTAGCCCATTTTCCAGGAACACAATGATTCCCAAGCAGTCCAGTCTCAATCTGAAACCTGTAATAGTGCCCTAAGGAGGTATTGGGAAAGGCTTTAGCCAGCACAAATACATTTAATAAAACTAAGTGTGGCTGTCAGAACTTACAAACTCTAGTTAAGAAATCAAAGTAACTCAGTTATCTAACACAGCTGATGGATTCCAGACTGGGATCTATCGATGGTTTATGTACAGCATCTAAGAGAGACGTGGCAGGGAAAGGTTAGGCAGGGGAAGACATGATGCCAAGTTCATTGGGATGTCAGCCCTACTGTACCTGTGAGCAGAGACCTTTGGAAACTCCAGACTGCTTTCTGTGAGGGAGTTCAGCTGTTAGGAATATGGCATGTTTGGTCTTTGGTTTAATCCACATTTTGGGGTTTTTTTTTTTAGTGTTTCTTAAAGTGCTTCTTTGTTGGTAAGAACCAGCTTAACCTGTACAAGCAACTACTCGGAAAACAGCTGACTGCATCTCACTTTCCTTGCACCTTGCAGAGAATATTTTGATTAATAAAATGGTTGTCTATCACTCTTCCCTGTTCCCAGCAGGCTTAGTGCAGCGTCTTCCCTGCAGCCAGCATTGCCTTGCTGTCACCATCTCTTTTATGCCAGCATTTCAAAAATTTCCTCCATGGGTTTGGAGGAGCCTCAGCTGCACTGAACTTCTTGTGTGTACAATCCTGCATCTCCATGTCCTGTGCCTGCAGTGCTAGATCAGGCACCGTCTGCATCTTGTCACTTACCCTCTCCTGAAGGAAGGGTTTTGCTGGATGATGACACAGCACAGATTCCTCCACTCTTGGTAGGCAGACTGGGCACCAATGACTTTGACCTAGTGCCTGTCTGTTGTGTCCTTTTCTCAATGCAGAGTCAAAATTGCTTAATGTTTTAGCCTGTGGCAGATAAGACAGCAGAAACCTTCTGTTTTCTGATAACCTGTTTCAATAACAAGTTGGTGTCATTGGAGCTAAATCTCTATGACAGTTACTTGTGTTGGTATATCCCTTTTGCTTGGGCTTTTCAAGCTCTGATACATATGAAATATGCTGACCTGAATATGCCTTGCATTGTTGCTTTTTGTAGATGAAGATACAGTCCGACAGCCTAGGAAAATTTGAGTTGTACTCCCACCTGTCATGCCAGAATTGTTGGCAAGCCCATTTTCCATTAAAGCTGATTCTCTCAGGATTGTGTGTATGTGTATATATATATATATATATAGGGGTTTTCTTCCCCCTGAAATATCTCACTGATGACCTTGATTGAGAAAGGTTTCTTAGCACATACTTAAATAACCCCTACTTAAATTTTAAATAAATGCTTGATTTTTTTACCTGAATAGCAGTGGTCTCCTGAGTCTGAACCTTCTATATAAAGATTGAAAGAGCATCTGGGTGAGAGAGCAAAGTTCATTCTCTAACATCTGCCAAGGTTTTGAATGATGGTTTTTAGCTTTCTCTTAAAGACAAATGAAAGTTAAAAAATTTGGATAGATCAAAATCAATTTACCTGAATTGGTTAAGCAAGCCAAGAACTCCTCTAAATTGCCAAATCTTTAGAGGCGTATTGACATCCACTTACAGTAAAAACAGTTCTGTTCTTTTTATACTCAGAATGCTTTGGATGTTTTTGTTTGTTCAATATGCATATCTATTTCCATTTCATTCAATGTCCCTAGTATTTTACCGTCTTACGAATGAATTAGCTCACAGAATAATATACAGAAAAATCTTTGGCCATTCTTTGGCAGCGAAGGCGAGACCAAAAAAGAAAAGATATCGTGCAGGAAGTTTGGAGTGCTAAGAACAGTAAGAATAATTAATGCATAGCTTTTTCATGTACTTTTCCACTAATGGAGCTCAAAAGAAATCTGATTTTTAATCCTACATCTTAGTTCAAGCTCATTAACTCTTCTTAAAGTCAGATTGTGTTCATTTTGGTGGTTTTGATGGATTTTATTCTGGTTTTAGTGATTATTAATCTGTTTTCCTAGGTAATCCATTTTAAGGAATTAAGTTTCCTGATATTTTACCATTGTGTGCCGATTTTTGAGACCACTGCTGCCTGCATCTTCCTTCTGCATACTGCTTTTAATTTGTTGGCATATGCTTTTGTGCTGAAATTCCTGTCTCTTGGAACTGGATCTCGGCTGAGCTGGATGGGGAATTGAGCCGTGAATGTTAACATTCACTTGCCTTAGTTCATTTTTACGGGCTTCTGCAATTGAGCTTAGGTCTTAGAAAAGGACTTGTGTTCCTTTCAAGAGGATATCCTTTTGCTCTTGTTGCACTTTAAAGGTCTGTCCCCAGTATCTGCCAAAACCAAAATAACAATTCCTTAGGTATTTCCTGTTTTCTTGTGTTAAGAGCTCAAAAGCATCTATCAACTTAAAACAGTTCCTCCTCTTCCATGCTAGCTTTTAAAAGTTGTGTCAGTCTTACAAACATCCAGTGTTCAGCAAGTCCCCTTGACTTGGACATCCTGATAGATTTTTCTTTTAATATTTCGTCTTCAGTTTCATTCTTTTTGCTGTGTATTGAAATTTTTTCACTGTTTATCACCTGTTTGGAAATCCCAAAGCTCTATTCCAGACAAAAAGACAGTCTTTAAGATGCTCAATCTCCTCCTTTGCCAAAATTAGAAACATGCTTAAGGCTTTTGTCAGATCCTGGATTTAATTTCCTGGTTAAAGGACTTCACCTCCTTTTTTTCCGAAGTTTTTTTTTCACCCTTTTTTGCCTTTAAATAGGTTGCTTGTTTCCCTGCGCAGTGAGATGACAGCTCTGAGAATGTCTTTGGGCTTGTGAGCTCACAGGAAGAGGATGCTGGGGAATAAGCACTTAGTGGCATCATCACTGCTTTCCCATGGCTGTTACTGCCCGGTTGAGAGTAAAGATTCTTATCTACTCTATTTATATTCTTCGTTATGATTATTGGTTTTTTCACTGTACAAAAATAAAAAGGGGAAATTTGGAATCTCTGACCACTAGATTCTAAGTAGTATCATTTTAATAGCCCACAAAAATATTTTTCCTCCTGAGACTCTGCTTGTCAGAGTCCAATACGCTCTGATCTGGTTCCTTCAGGCATTTCACACGAGAAGAGTTTTAGATTTGCTTAAAGACACTTGACATTATGTGGGGCTGTGATTTAGAAGAGTAATACAGCAATAAGCTGAAACTACAACACAAGCATGATATGACAATCATTTTACACAACAGAATCACAATAAAAACAGGAGTCCCAGGACCAGTCTTATGCTGCATTATCACGATGCTGAACATTCCCAGTCACTGCAAAGGAACATTAGCTCGAAGCCAGCTCAAACCTATTGCTTTTTTTTTCCCAAATTTCCCATATTAACTGCCTGTATGTTATACTTTACATGGGCCTGAAATTTGTGGACATTTCCTCCGTGGTTTAGAAGGATATTCACACCCTTTGGATTAAGTCAGGGAACTCCATTTACACAGACAGGTGATCTACTCAACTGATAGTGCTCTTTATCTAAAGCAAAGGGCTCTTTACCTTGTGGATGTCATTTGTGTTGGGTTCAGTTCAGCTTTCTTAACAAGGCTGTGGTCACCTGTGTCTTCTTCACTGAACTTCATGAGCACATACCTCACCTGTGCCCATCCCCTCTTCTGAGGATGATGAGCTGTTGGTCAGTGATTTTCTGCTCCCATCTCAGGCCAGCACTAGTGATCATTGATGCTGCACAGTGAGCTTAATCTGTTCATCTCATGTATGACCAGCCCTCTTGCCTGGTCCCAGTGAGAGTGGGAGCATATGCCTGTGGGGAATGGTGATGAGCTCAGAAACCTCCCTGGGCTCATTTCTGTCCCTTTGCTTTCTGGGGTTCATCCCATCATCATTTATACAAGCACTGGTGATGACTTCTGTACAAAGACATTGTCTCTGGTGTCCCTTTTCTTAATCTGTTGCCTTTCCTTGCCAAGGACAGTGATCCAGTCCATGGCTCAGTGAAGTGCCTCTGGCATGCCACCTGAAGGACAGCAGCCTCTTCTTTCCTTGATCCTGCTTGCTCCAGGTATCCTTGCAGACGTGGAGCATCAGAAGACTGCTCTGATGGTCGCTGAATGTGACCACCAAAGCAACCTCTTGATATCATGAGTTGCCACACTACCTTATTTCCTGAGCCCCATAGAACCACAGACCCCTCTTACTGGCACAGAATTCACCAAGCTCCTCGTCCTTTAGGACTAGGGAAAGTTGGTGGCTGCCCGTCCTGGCCTACAAACTGTGGTCTCTCCAACAGGTCTGAGGCAGCGGGACTGTTCAATGTTTTAATGCCAAACATAGGTTTTTGAAGATATTTGATGTTACATGGGATTTTGATTTGTAAGATTCATATAGCGATATGTGGAAATCACAACATAAGCATGATACAGCAATTGTAATACACAATATTGAATCACGATACAAATCTGATTCCAAATGCCCGTGGTTTTTTGCTCCACCATTACAAAGAGGGACATTTTGTCTTTGTTAGAGAAGCCCCAAACACAGATTGAATAAAAAGCAGCCTGGAAATCTTTAGATGGCCTGCATATTGAGGCATTCTTACTATTTGTTTCCTAACAGTTTGCATTCTTCTGCTTATTTGTAAGAATCAATGTTGTAATATCTTTTTTCCTATACTAAGTCATAGGTCTCATTTTAGCCACTACTTCTGAAAGAAAAATCTTTGTATTTCACTAAAATCAAGTCCTGAAGTTGTTGGGGGAAGAGGAGAGCCTGTATAATGCCCGGAGTTATTTGGAGATTCAGAGTCAAAGACTCTAGGGTAATTGCGTGTGACGTTTCAGATGTGAGATCTGTCTGCTTCAGGGAGGGGGACAGCTCACTTGAAACATTTCCCAGGATCAAGCATTTTTCTGGCTCCATCAGGAGTTTCAGGTTTAAATGGCAATTCAGTCAGATGTATTTTGTGCCATCAGCATGTGGATGCCAGCTCAGCCGTGCAGGGACAGGGTGGCTTTGTGTGCACTGGTGGGAAGTTACACCAGGATGTAAGGTTGCATATGGTTAATAGAGTATAAAATACTATATATAGGCATCATGATTGAAGTGAGGCAAAAACAAAGCCATGAAAGCTAATTTTCAATTTTCCATGCTAAAAAAAGGGAGAGGGGAAGTAGCCCGGATAAGGTGTGGGTAATACAAACCATATATGCATGAAGCTGTCCTAACCTTTGCTATACTTGTGAACAGTTTCTATAGAGAACATGGTCAGCTTTTAAGCTGCAGCCAAAATGTGGAGAGCAGTGGGCATTGTGCACTCCGTTTTCTGTGCCATGGTGTTGGAGCCAGGGGTGTCTGATGAAATCTCGTAATGAAACATGTGAACGCTTTGAGCTGTTGAACACAGTTCAGCAAAGCAGAGCTGAACTAATGTGGACTGCTTGTTTGCCAGTAAACAGATAATTGCACTCTCTTGTTTAATTGAATTTTCATGAAAGTGAAATAGATTTTGGTAAAGTCCACCATGAAAATGTGTTCTACATGTTGATCCCGTATATAGGAGATCAAGATGCAGGGGAAAGGAAGGGTGTCTATCGGATACACAGATAAGGCTTGAGGTTAAATTGTTACAAAAATAATACAATTTCCACATTTTATGCAATTTAGGTGTTTTTTTCTGGAAGGTTTTCCATTGCTGCTGGTGCTGTTATCGGTGGTAATCTCTTCATAGATGGATTAGAGTCAGGGAACATTATTAGGCCACAAAAAGTTCTTTTGTTTTTGCAGAACGACCTCGACACGTATCATTCATACATGGTTAGTTAGTTTGCATTTCTTGGCTACCAGCCATTCTAAATGGTAAAGAGCATAGTACTGGACAATGTGAGGTTTTGGGGTCTTATTTTAGAAGGGAAAAATCAAAGAATCCTTTTGATTCTTGTTATTTCTCATGAAGCTATCATTTCAAAGGCTTGGCATGCAAGTTATGTCATCATAACCTCCTCTGTTCTCCTTTACTTGCCTCACGAGCAATTTTCTCATGGAGGAAAGGCTGGATAGTCTCAAGAATATGCTTTCTCTAAGAAAAAACTAAATACTTTCTGATTCCCTGAGGTACTGTTGGCAAAATTAATAATTCTAGTTCGTTGCTTCATTCGCAATCGCTTTCCATTGGGCATTACAGCCTCACTGTTATTTGCATTTCTGGAATTTGACTTTGGGCTCGGAAATCAAAAGCTTGGTGCTTGCTTTTTCTCTATATGCTGTACAGACTGCACTGAGGACTCAGGCAGACATATGTGATCCCCTCGTAGCTGTTGCCAATGAAAGGTGAAGAGCCTAGGTAGAGAATCTGTTGTCTGGTTTTTGGATGTCCTTTTGTTGTAGATACCTACATTTAAATACCTGAACATGGTTTTCAAAGCTAAAGACCACTGAAAGTTTCACTGCTTAACATAAGCTTCAGAAAATCATGCTCTAGACAAGTAAACAGACACTGTTAATAACAGAAATACGGGATGGAGGGAATTCTCATAATTTTCTAATTCCCTCATTTGGTTAAGTACGTGGAACAAAGACAATTAAATGTTAATGAAGTTTCTAGAATTATTACTGTCTCTATTTAGTTTAGGTAAAAGCAGTGGTCCAGAATTTTTTGACCAGTGTACAGCCTTGGTCTTCTTTCAGCCTGTAAAAGTTTTTAAAGGTTACCATGTCACCACCTTTTAAATTAGAAACACCACCTGTAAGTTTGCTGTGAAGACTTCATTCTCTTGTCTCATGGTCCATAAAAGGTGTTATAACATGGTTTGAAGACATACTGTCTATAAGGCATTCCTAAAATATCTAGCTTATTTTAATGGTTGTTCATAAAGTCCTGATTTGAATGCTAACAGCATATTTTCCCTAATAAAACACTGTCCTTGTAAGGAAGTAATCCATCCCCCAACTTAATTTTAAAGTTTCTTGTTCACTTTAAATATTTCATTACATTAATTTTTCAAAGCAACAAAACAAACATTCATCAAGTGAAACTAAGCATGTCACCCTTGAATCTGTACATCTGTTGCTCTCCTACTGCTTTTCTGCATAATTCATTTTAATACATTTAAAGTGTACATCTCATTAAAATTCCTTACACATATTTGTGTACACAATTCGTATTTTAAAAGGAAAAAAGGTGGGAAAGAGTTTCATGACAAGGAGGTTCATCAACATGACTGTTCCTCAGTTTTTTGTCTGTTGAATGTATGCCCATGGACTGCTTTTAACCACCTACCTCAGCAGACAGTGTCATTTGCCTCCCTGAGTTTCTTTGACTCACCTCTTTACTGCCTTTAGAAATTTCCTACAGGATATTTTCACTTACTCCTGATGTCTTTGTTCCTCTTTAAGCGCATATATCCTCTTCTCTTCATCATCTTTTCATCACTTCATATAATTTAAGTCCACAATGTATTCTGTGCATCAGTCCTGCTATTAGCCAAGAAAATACACATCAGATGCCCTAAGGAGTTCTTGTGGGCTGGCTGGAGTGCTGAAAAGGATTTTTATTTTTATTCCGTTCATCATTTCTTTGTCAGTATTTTACACCATTGCACTATTTGATTTGGTTTCATTTATTTTAGCATTGCAGAGTTATTGTATCTTTTAAACCAGATGTAGAAAACAAGTCTGTCTGGTAGCTTGAGGTGGTGACCTTTTGAAGTTGGTGACTTCTTATTTCAGTAGCTGCTGAAATTTGTTCTCTGAAATCCCTCATAGGTGTTTAGGATTATGTGTGATTGTTAAAAGCAATCATAAAATGTTATCATAACTCTTGAAGAACCTTAAGAAAAGCTTGTAACTGCATAAGAGGACTCAAAATGCTTTGTCAGGGAAAGGAGGGCCACATTTGAGAAGAAGAAAATATAAAATGGTCATTTAAGGATTTATCTTCCAGAATCATTCTTTGGCAGTAAATGACATTTTAGGTAAGTGGTTTATGGTTTCTTTGGAATTTGGCATTTAGCTTTTGACATGTATCACTTAGAAACCTCATGAGAGGTATATGCTAAATGAAATTCAGAAGTAGCAATTGTCTACTTGAATAACCTTCTTCCATCTTAGAAATAAGAGGTGAAATACACTTACTGGAAAAGTTTATTCAGAGTTTACAAGGGAAGCGTCTCTTTGCTTCCTGGATGCGATACAATGTCAGTCAGTGAGGAAAAGATTGAAAGCCATATTTGAGCCCTTTAAAAAGATTAAGTCAGGTGCATTCAGTCACTTTGGTTTCCTTGAAATTGAGTAACAGAAAGTGCAGCTGTGAAGAGAAACTTGAGAGGGTTCCTTTCTGAGGAAAAGTTATTTCATTTTATTCCGATTGCCTAGTTCCAAATAAGCAGCACAGGTTTAGATTCAGCAGTGTCAAATATAGGTTACGAACTATGGGAAATGAGCTCAGCCCTGGGAGGTGATGGGTCTGGAGGCAGCTGAGCTCCTGTGTTCTGGAAGGCTTCTCCTTGCACCTGAGTGAGAGTTTGGTCTCTTCAGTAGCGGGCAAGCACAATTTTAAGGTGCTGACTGTTGTGAGATTAAGTCATCCACGTTCAACATCAAGAGGAAAAGTTTCATGTGGACTCTAAATCTATTGTCTTCGTTGCCCCTGCAGGGGTATATGTTCCTGGACTTTAGACTAATGCACTTCTATTATTCGGGGATTTTATCTGGTCAATTATCTACTCCAAGCTGTATCGTAAATACGACAAATATTGCATGCTACAGCAACAGAAAAGGTGAAGATTGCGAACAGACTTGGAGGACAGTAGACTACAATAATTTATCTTCAAAAGGTCTTAGTGTTAGGAATGACAGATGTGAAATTCCTTGTTTGTGCTTTTCCTTGGCACTTGTTTGTGCAGCAGGGTTTTGCATTAAGGGTGGGGACCATACCATTTATTTCGAGGTATTTCAGCTACTGGAGGCGTATGAAATTTAAAGGAGGAGAGTTAGGCTCACAGGTTGATTTTTCCCAAGTAGTGCTAGGTAATTTCATACGTATCCCAGTGAGATTAATGAGTGAGAATCCTGCAATATATTTTAAGAGACTCAGGATGACAGGGCAAATAATGTTTTCTTACCGTCCATTTGTTTCACAGATGTCTACAGTTTGCTTCCTGGAATTTTCCTTCTATGTATTTCATATGGAGCACTGTCTGTGGCAGATGGGGCATTGGTCTGATCGGGTCATTTCTGGTTTGCCCCAACAAGAACTCTCTTCTGTCTGGCAGCTGTGTTCGTTTTGCTGTTACTTTTTGGCTTGCGTAGCACTGCATACTATGAAAGTGGGACAAAAGCTGCCTAAACTCTTTCTTATTATTTTTGTAAGCTAGAAGACTAAACCAAAAGTGTTTCTTATTCTGAACTCCTAATTGAAGTCCTAATTAGTCTATAAACCCAAGTGATTTTTTGCCCTCTCACTCCTCATACTTCTATTCATTCTGTTGCCCCAGCTTTATTTAATTTCATCTTAAACTATCTAATACTTTAATCTCTTGATGTCAGAGACTGGATTTGTCTATGTCTTGGAAAGCTCCCAGAAAAATGAGTCTGGGAACCATCAAGTGCTACTGCAGTGAAAGAAATGGCTGATTAGGCTACGGTCAGGTCAGTGGCTTACTCCTGATCAAGAGAGAATTTCATGTCCCCTTTTATTAAACTTCAGTGATGTGTAGCATACTTTAGTCAATAAATAGCATTTTGCTGTTCATGCCTGCTGGAAATAATACATGATGCTGCAAGTATTGATCAAAGAGCTCTACTCTGTTAATCCCTCTGCTTGTAGCAATGTTAAATATTTACGGATTCTCCCTTAGTCCTCTGAAAAGTGTTTCAGCCCTGCAGAGCATGCTCAGCCTTTCTGCTTTATACATGTTTTACAAGTATGTTACTCTTTCTGCTTTTTTTTTCAAGAACACATGCATGACAAAGCATTATAAGATGCTTGCATTAGTTTTAAAGCTTTATTGCATAAGCATGGTGTGAATGTTGATTGGGATGGTGTAGTAATTCAGAATTAAAAAGGAGAATGCCTCAGAGAGAAATTCCATCCGAGCCTCATCTCCAAGTGGCTGAGTTACATTAAGGACTATGAGAGGCTAGCACTGTGCAGCACATTGCTGTATTGTGAGATGACAGATAACAAAGAAGACATATTCCTATCAGGTTTATTTATCCAAATTATCTGGAAATTATCAGAGTACTGAGAAAATGAGTTATTTCTCTGCTAAGTGTTTACTTACTGTATCTGTATTCTTATCAAAAAGTCTCAGAGTTTTGTAGCAGAAGATACAATGAATCATGTAGGCTTCCCATCTCCTGTACTTGCTCATTGACCTCATGTAAATGTAATCATTTATCCTCAATTTTTTATACTAATATATCGAAGACAGACTTGATATTGTCAGGCATGCAATGGAATACGCTCCAGGAAACCTTCCTTCCAGTGGTGAGGTGACAAATGAGAGAGAAAATAAAAATGGATTTTGCAATTTAAAACATAGTGTGCTCAGGGAAGAATGCATAGCAAGCTATAATATGATATGATTAATTTCTATATATTCAGGGAAGGATTTTACACAAAAGCTTTATAGGAGTCATACAGGATATTTAAAGTAACATGAAGCCTATTCTACATAATGGTGCTTGCTTTGTCACAAGCTAGAAGAAAAGTTTAAATACTTGTGTTTGCCCTCTTATCATTCAGTAAGATGTCTCATTATGCCTCATCTCATTGCGTATTTAATCATCCTTTGGACCTGGTTATGTGTTTGGTGGGGAAGGTTGGCAAAGAGAGTAAAACAAAATGCACACGTGCTTCTCTCACTAAATTGCTGAAGATCTTGTTCATACAATGTAAAGAAATTGCGGTTTAGATATCCTCAAAGCTGGTGCAAAAGAAGTCAGTGCTTTGTGATGAAAATTTTACATTACTTTGAAGGACATCCTCTTCTTCTAGGTGATCAGTGGTGAGTGGATTTTAATGGTTTGAGCTTCTGTGATGCTCATTAAAGACAAAACGTCCGGTGTTTCAGATCCTTAAAGTGTTCGGTCTTAAATGCTAACATGGGTGTTAGAAGGGACAGGGCACTTTTAAAAAGCTAATCTTCATTTAAGTGGTTTTTCAGGGTGAAACTATGAAAATCTGTCTGTTACTGGTGATAGATTCAGTGGCTGATGGTGCCACCACGGAGTGGCAAAGAGTACTACAGCTGCCCCTTTCTTTCACCATACATCAGGATACAAAGTTGTTCCTATTTAGGGCCAGCACAGGGGTGCTGTCTTCTTTCTTCAGTCAGATCTTCTCAACAGATTAAGAAATGTGGTTTCTGTCAGCAGTATTCAAAGTAATGTTTTCCAAATACCTGTTATTTTAGCTTAATTCAGTTCCTGTATATGAGGAAAACATCCCAGTTTCCCCAGTAAAGATACAGTGAGGTGATGTTTTGGAGTGCTTGATACCTTTTTTACTGAAAAGCATCCTGCTCAGATGAGTTGACTTCACCTTCCGAAGACTCCTGCTCTTCCTGTGCAATACATGAGTCTCTGAGGCCTAGAAAGAAACAGAGCCCAGATCTCCAGCTTTCTATACCTGGGTCTTAATTTTGAGACCAGAACACATGTTTGTAATCCTCCTAATCTCTACTCACTGGCCCTCAAAACAGAGTATGGATCTTGGGATTAGTGAGAACTGATTTTAGTGTAAATGGTTGGGCCCTATGTTTTCAGAGCATTTCTGCTGAAAATATGTTTCACTGGTTTCTATTGGTGTGTTTTCATTTGTGGCAGACAGCTATATCTGAATATATATGATTTATTGTTTTGTATTACATTTTTGAGCTGATTTTTCGTCATCTGTATGTAAATAAATTGTGCTGCCAAAGTCAAGAATTGAACTCACAAAGTTTGCCTAGCAGTCATAACCAGATGTAACCTCAGATGGATCATTAAGTGTTCCAGGCCAGGTTGAATGAGGCTTTGAGCAGCCTGATCTACTGAAATGTGTCCCTGGCCACGGCAGGGGAGTTGGATCTGCGTGATCTTTGAGGTCCCTTCCAGCCGAGGCCACGCTATGATTCTATGATTGTGTTCTTAAGACTAATGGCTCCTCACTCTCCGTGCAGGGTGGGAAGTTATGGGAGCTAAAACCACCTTTTGTATCCTCCATAACTGCTCATGGGCATGCATCAGCTGAGCTGGGCATCCCTAAGTGAGGAAAACTGTCTGTGCTCTGAGTACAATGATGCGTTGTTCTATACGAAGCATTTGAGGCTTGAAACTTTTCTTGAAATATCTCCTAATACTCCAGAGTGTGACGCAAGGAAGGGGCCCCTGGTGCACTGTGCCAGAGGTTCCGGGTTTCCACTTTTCATGCATTTTATGCTCAAATGACAAAGTGCTGGCTGCTGTGCTACTAGCCTGGGTGGGATAGAAATACAGCACAAGCCAATGCATTTATTTGCATTGATTGGTTGGTATTTGTTCTAAGTTTCAGCAGTTTGTCAGTAACGTGATTACTCTTGGGATTTAGTGGACTGCTGAAACAGTTGCAAACTGGTTTTGCTATGGTGAAGCTGAACTGGTGACAGAGGAGGCCCTGTAGTGGATGGCTGCTTGTGTATTTCATCATGCGCAGAACAGGCAGTGAGTCCTCATTCTGGAGGGAGAAGATTCTTTCATTTAAAAAAAAAAAAGTTCTTAAAAATGTGAGGAGTATGCTAAATCATCTAATTAAGAAGAAAAATAGAGCTGAGTAAATGTACACTGCAGTGGAATGGACTAACAATTTATGGAAACGTGCTGCAGAGATTAAAATACAAGGCCATATAATTTTTTACTTGGGGAATACTTGTATGGTCAGAGCTGTATGATGAAGAGCTTTAAGTTTTGTAGGTGGATGTTTAGCAGAGTGTGTTTGCTGAAATATCTGTCCTTCATGGCAAAAAGCTCTTTTGTGCCTCATAAGCCCACGTGGCCTGACAGAGGTAGTTTTGTGTCGATGCTGAGTGATTGCATGCTTTCTGGGTCATTCATGTTAATATTTTGATTACAGTGATGAGTTACAAGGGATGAGATGCAGAGACTGTGATGTTGCATTGGAATGTACTAATGCAGATGAAGAAAAAAGACATTTATCTAACTGCAGAGCTTTGAGACAAAGTGAATCACATAAACAGATGGTCTTTAAAGCAAACTTTCTGCTCTGTGTTCTGGTGGTGTTGTCAGCTGTTGTCCTAAAATCTTGGTGTCCTTCAGAGTTTGCTGTGTTTTACAGCAGCTGTGATCCTGAGAAGTCTATATGAAATACTAGGATGGGTTCAGTGATGGTAAGGTAGAAATCCTTATGAGAGCTCAGTTTCCCCCATAATTCTGTCTTGTGTTGGGAAAATATACGTGATCCTGGAAAGCACAAAAATGGAAATTGTGAGGAGGAGAGAGGGGCATAATCCTGCATGGATGAAAGCACTTTGCATTATAACCAGCTCTGTTCTGCCACTTAACCACCACCAGGAGACAAAAGACAAGAGTAAGTGCTCTGCTGTTAAGCCTAAGTGTTACATCTTGATTCTTTTCTACCCAAAGCACTTCAGACTAAGTGCACAGCTATACATTAGGCTCGAGAATCCCACTCGATTTGGAATTTTTACACCTCAGTGCACCTATATGCTGACTTTGTGTCTGTGCTGGATGTCATATGTCACTTCTCTTTGTTGGTCAGTGTACAGAGCTGCATGATCTGCCTCTAAATAAAATTAATTCAGTGTTCCTTTAAAAGCAATGACAGGTAAAACCCCAGACCTATCTTTGGCTTTCAGTGAATTGTATAAAACCTGAAATAAATCTGCTACTGGTGACACAGGGCAAACTCACCTTCCATGAACTTGATTTTAAAGACTTATCTACCTCGGGGATCTCTGTTGCTCATTCCCTGCCCCTTCTATGCATAGAAGTTTCATTGATCTCAACAGCATTTCTGTGCACTAGGCACTGTCAGGATATACAGCAGAGACCTGTGGTGCACATAAGAGATGCACAATACTGATTGGAAAAAAAATGTGCATCCGAACATTGCCCACCCAGAACATGCAGTTAGCTTTTTACATGGAGAGTGGCACTGAGCTGAATTTATGTGCAGTGTAATTTATGTTTCACGCCATTTTCAAGCTTCATTCATCTAATACCTCTGTGAATGCTCCAGGTCCCCCTCTGATGCCTTCAGGTGGAGGCTCCCTGTTTAAACATTTGCTAAAATAGGTATCTGTGGCTATGAAGCATACATGTATATAATACAGTCTGAAATTTTGTGTGGAAGAGGAAAGGGGCATTGTGTGTGTGTTTTAGTAGTTATGAGAAGTATTTCTTTGGGGGAGGACTTTATTCTGAAGGTAGTATCAGGTGCTGTATTGACCCGCAAGCTACTGTATACTCTTGCATTGTCCCACTAGTGCTTTGTGGAATCATGGAGGATTAGCTTT
Organism: Melanocharis versteri; assembly: GCA_013397845.1. Classification (NCBI taxonomy): domain Eukaryota; kingdom Metazoa; phylum Chordata; class Aves; order Passeriformes; family Melanocharitidae; genus Melanocharis; species Melanocharis versteri. The sequence continues at coordinate 903,685 of VZTG01004087.1, forward strand.
GCCACAGAGAAAGTAGAGAAGTAGCTTTGCCACAGAGCAAGCAGATTATGTCTCCCATGGGAAATAAGAAAGCATAAAAAATAAAAATAGGGCTGTATAGTTTGCAAACTGGAAAAGAATAAATGTCTCTCTGTTATTATTTCAACCAGATAGGTCCTCTCGTACTGTGCAAGGCTTCAGGTGTTTTGACCTGATTATTTTATCTCAGCAGGTCAAATTTAGGGGAGAAGCCATTCTCCTTCCATTGTCCTTGTCCATGCACTGAAAATTTTAATAAAGCAAGGTTAGAGGAGCTGTTAAAAATATTTTCCTTGTTTTAGTGTTAGTCTCTCAGTCTTCTCTCATATAGGCTTTAGCTCTCATTAAGTTCTTTTTTTTTTTTTTAATTTAAATTGTTTTCATCTCATGTTGCAAACAAATCAATCAGAGGAGCCATCCCTATGAATACAGAACATCCATGGAGGCCAACATCGATTTCTCCTCAGCTGCTTCTTATTATAAAGTTCCCTGGTGTGAGGAAGACGCTAAATAGAAGCTAATAGACATTACATTACATCTCAAATACATTTTCACATTCTGAAAAATACAGTTGAGGGATTTTTTTTTTAAATAGAGAATTTAGCTTTTCTTTCTTGAGAAAGGTAAAAAACATTGCTTCAATTCTTTTTTTTTCCCCAGTGCTGGAGAGTAGAAACTTGCTCAGGTATTGGGAGTTATTCACCCAGACCAACAGAGTGTGATTGCCTTGGAATAATCACCTGCATGGTAGAAATGTTTGTATTTCCTGCTGTGTTAATTGGTGTTACTAGTAAAGCCTGCAAGATAGGAATTTCTCAGCTACCAAGAAGTCACTTACAAGCCAGTCTGATTGGTAAAGAAAGTGGAAGACAGCCAAGTTATTTTAATAGGAGTTTTAGCTTCTCCAGGAAAAAATAAAATTGCAGAAACAAAAATAGACCACTTAGAAACCTGCCACTTTTTCTTATTGACACCAGCCTGTTGCGCATAAATTTTTGAGCTGCCGTGGCATGAATGGCCAGTGTTGTGAAAGGCAGCTGCATGAAGATAAGAAAACCCAGGACAGGTAGATCTGACATTCACTTGTTGACAGAGAAGGTGGACTACTCCTCTAATGTCATTGTAAAAAAGTGTCCCAAGTCACATCTCAAAAAACCCAGCTTACCCCAAGCTCCTTGGCTGGGTGTTCTGAATATGGTGATTGTTCCTGGGGATTGGAAGGGTTAAGCGTTTCCTTCCACTCCCACAGTTACACTTTCCAATTGCCTCCTCTGACAGCTGGAGGACCCCCTACATGACAGAAGAGTCCCAATGGGCACAGCTGTCTCTCCTAGTTCAGATTTTGTGAAAATAGGAAAAAAACCCTGTCCTACATGGAGCAGAGCTGTTGACTCATGATCTTTGTCCACTGCAGCTGGAATGCTTGCTGCAGCTTCCTCTCCAGCATCTTCTTTAATTCAAAGAAGAGTCAGAGTAGGCTTGTGAATGTGAAGACAGCTTTTACAGAATCACAGAATCACAGAATCACAGAATGGGTCAGGTTGGAAGGGACCACAGTGGGGTCACCTGGTCCAGTCTCCCTGCTCAAGCAGGGCCATCCCAGAGCACATGGCACAGGATTGTGTCCAGGGGGTTCTTGAATATCTCCAGTGAGGGAGACTCCACAGCCTCTCTGGGCAACCTGTCCTAGTGCATGATTATCCGCACAGTAAAGAAGTTCTTCCTCGCATTCCAGTGGAGCTTGCTGTGCATCAGGTTCTGGCTGTCGCCTCTTGCCCTATTGCTTGGCACCACCAAGAAGAGCCTGGCTTCATCCTCTTGTCAGCCCCCCTTTAGACACTGGCAGACATTGATAAGATCCCCTCTCAGTCATCTCTTCTCGAGGCTGAACAGGCCCAGCTCCCTCAGCCTTTCCTTGTGAGAGAGATGGTCCCATCCCTTAATCATCTTTGTTACCCGCCACGGGACCTGATCCAGGAGCTCCATGTCTCTCTTGTCCTGAGGAGCCCAAAACTGGACGCATGACTTCAGATGCTGCCTGAAAGAGGTCTCTTCACTTTTTTTCCTCTCTCAAGTCTTATGCTGAAGGTAATTAGTTGTGTTGATTAAACACCAGAATCAAGCCTGCTGGGTCTAAAAATCTATTTGGAAGTTTAAAGAGGTATTATTTTGTTTTCTTTTTTCTTCTTACCTTAATGTTATCAAGTGGCTACTTCTCTAAACAGACTCTGTATAGGCTTTTGGCTTATTTTAATCCCTGTATATGGTGTTTTACCATGATTAAGACAACCTAAGCATTCTTCAGATGTCTACAGCTTTGGAATTTAAATTTAAATTACTTTTAGGAGAAACAAATCAAACTTGCATTGCAGACCTACCAAAAATACATTAATATATATTAACCTGAAAGTTCTTGGTGGAATAAATTGAGAGATTCAGCAGTGCTTCTCTCAGCAGTGTCATATCCAGAGACATTTACATTCATTTTGATTTTAAATTGAGTTTCTTTCTGAATTCCAGGCCAGACCAGCATTTCTCAGCATACTTAATGAAAGCATTTGCTATGCTGGACTGGTATGATATGCAAGTAAGTGAATGGCTAAGAGAAGTAAGGGACTGAAGACAATAACTGAGCCCAGGATTTGGATCAAATACGAGTGTCTTCTGTAGGTAGAGAAAATGGGCTGATGGTAATATCCATCACTATTTTTGTCTTTCACCCATCTGTATGGTGAGGACAGTTTTCACAGACAAGGCAAAAAGAAGAGAGAAACTGGAGTCTTAAATTCTTCATAATTAGGTTCCCTTTTTCGTTTTACACAACAAAGAAGGCTGAAAGGAATCCTTCTCCCTGACCTCTCATTCACATTCGTTCATCACTGTGTGAGAAATAAGACCTGTTAAGCTAAAGGATAAATTAAATTAACAGTGACATAACACAAACAAAGAAGAGAATGTCCTTGTGCGTAAGCAGCTTCAGTTGATATTAAAGAGAACTGATACAAATACACACTCTCACCAACACATATACACACATTTAATGTATAAGATCAAGGTTCATTTTCCATTTGGCTTTGGAGGAGGAATTCTGTTTACAGTAGGGCAGTGACATAATACTGCAGCAGAAGTTGCCCTTTGCATTTGTATAAATCAATGACTTCAACTCCTGCCATGTCATCAACAAGCAGCCAAGAAATTTTGCTTTTTTATAATCAGAATCACGAACTTCCCTATGTAAGGCACTATTGCCTACTTTCTTAGCTGATTTTATGATTTAACTGTCCTTTTTTCTACATATTTTTGACAAGATCAGTATATTAGGTATATTTTTGTTTTTATAATATTGCTAGTCAGACTAGAAAAGATCAAATGTCACTCCATTTTGGTAAAGCACTTCTGTGAGTAGGAATTCTGATTTTCAGGCTCAAGAGCCTAAAATTAGCCACTACAATCTGGATGTAGAAGCTTGCATCTCACTACATCACTTGGTCTCCTCTCACAGTTAACGGAAGGAAATAGACATTTTCAATTCGTGTTTCATCTTGTCCTGAAATTGGCTATATGTCCCAAGTCCCATGTCTGCTCTTTTATCTCTTAATTGATTATAGAGGAATCTCAGGAGGAGCAGCTCACATGTAGAGGTCTGTAATGCCCCTATCTGTTTTAAGGTGAAACAATTCCTTCAGAAAAGTAGAAGTTCAATAGCATGAGGGCATCTTGCTTAGAAACCGTAGGGCTGATGTTGAAGTGTTTCCTCATTTGTGGTGGGGTTCCACCACTTGCTCTGTGTACGCTCAGTTCCTTGTGCTGCATTTTCTCCACCTCTGGAGAGAGGGCACATACCCTAAGCAGAGTTTTTACCCAGAGAGTGTGTATATAAACTTCACAGGAAACATGACATTACTAGGAGAAAAATATAACAGTTGTCGCTAGTAAAACCTGCTGAGTTTGTTTTATTCAGGCAGACTCCAGCAGAAGCAGATAGCCACCATCTGTCGTGTTAGGTGATGCTTAGGGAAATCATCCTGAGAAGCTGCCCCCATGAATTCTACTACATAGAAAATGAACTCTGGTTGTATCTACAGTAAGTATTGGGCTGGTGGTTTAAGTGTGTTTCTCCTCAACAGAGCAAGAGGAAGAGCAGTGTAGGTTTTGCCAGGTCTCTTAAAAAGAGATTTGTAAAGGTCTTAACCTGTCAGCGAGAGAGAAAAGTAACTTGTTCAATGTTAAAGCTAAACACTGAACACAGTAAAATATAAAAAAATGACGTGAACTGTGGATGGCACTGCAAAATCTTTTATTATGGACTTGGATGTAATGACTCTGTCTTACAGTTCATTTTGGCAGAGAGATGAGACTCCCCCATCTCCTCCCTCAGCCAGTTTGCAGATCAGCACACTGAGCATAGCCTGGTATCACAAGTTATAATAGAACATGTGATAACACAGCATGCTTGGCTTGAAGTTGGTAGTTTATCTGTGATAAACTTTCTTTACTTTGTGCTGTGAACACAAAAACCTTGGACTGAGTTGTAATGTGCCACTGTGGTAATAGTGATTGATTCACCAGATGCTGTACTGTAGGCAGTGCCAGTTACCAGTGTCAAATCAATAAATACTGGGTTACCCCTCTCACAGAAGGTGAAGCAAAGGAATATTCAGGGTTATTATAACATATGCAAGTTTTCGTCATTTAAGTAGAAAACCAAAATAGTATTTAGCAGCTTGGCTTAAAATGCAAAGGACAAGAGCAGATCTCAGCCTTGTTTTTAAACAAACTGAGTTTTTAATACTAACACTCAGTGTGGAGGCTTCAGAGAATTTTGGATCTAGCCTCACTGTTCTTCTGCAGTTCTTAAATGCATGCTGCAAAGCAGAAATAAACACCTACAGAGACGTTTTTGGCGTTAATATCTTCACAAACGTAGCAGTCATGCTGTAGTGTGGTAAGATGTGTCAATTTAAAGGAGTTAACAAAAAAAAAGACCAAGAAGTGTTTATATGGAATATGTGTTATTTTCAATTCATTTATGTGCAAATGTGCTATTCTCATTATATTGTCTCCCTAATTCAGAGTTTACTCTATGTGGCACGGATATTATATTGGTATTTTCCAAGGCAGTATGCACACACTGCTACCACCACTTTTAGTGATAATTGAATAATCAACTACTGAGTCTCTTCTTATTTCTATGATTCTTTCTATACAGAGGTGACACAAGTAGTAGTTGACTACTGAATCATTCTGAATTTTGGTGGTGTTCAGATATATAAATGTGGGATTTAAGTATGTGCAATGATGTGTGTACTAACTATGCTTTTGTTGTCTCCAGAGGGAATAGCAAATAGTTCTTTGTTCAACTTTAAAATTAAAGGTAGTCCCGAAGTGCCAAAAGAATGGAAAAAACATTTCGTAAAATGTTTCATAACTTTTTTTTTTTCATTTAATATGGTCAGTTAAAGCACAAATTCAGTGTTTTCATATCCAAAAGCTGTACAGCACAATGTATTGTAGATACATAAAAGTGAAATGTTTTGATGAAAAAAAAATCGGAACAAGTAAAAAAACTATCTTGGGTGAAAATTGTAAGAGAAGGAATTCACAAAGAAAGTGTCAACAGCAACAATGCTGAACTCCAACTACTTTGATCTAATTTTCATTTTGTCACTCAAAGCAGGAGAAGTTGAAGTCAAAGTCAAATATCTCTAGACAAGGGCACAAGTTGCAGAACTCAGGAAAAGTTGCCAGCCTCTAAAAGAAGTGCTGATTTTTCCCCTTTAAAAATGAGAAGGAAACTTTTAAGTTGAAATAACAAAGAGAACTTAGAACAAGGACAGAAAATTTAAAAACAAATAGAAAACTTGGAACCAGACAAAAGTACAGTATTTTATTTTATTTTATTCCAAAGTATTTGTTTTTCTGTCCAAAGGGATGTGATTTTGTAGCATTTCTCTCCTGAATGAAAATCACAAAAATTTCCTTCCTTGTCATCGAACAATGAAACCTCATATATTTCAATGGTCCTGAATGTGAGTTTGAACTAACTTCCATTTGTGTTTTAACACCTTTTTCTTGGTCTGTCTTTCCAGTAAAATGTGCACTCTTTTTCTTTTTCTTTTAGTTTGTGTTGTATATATCTAGAATGTAGAAGCATCTGAAAGTCCCTGTCATGGTTCTTCTCCTCGTGGTCCGTCCTTAAAACTCTGTTTGCGAAGTCTCTATCTACTACCAGAAAACTGACAAGTTACAGTATTTGTGCATAAAGAACAGTGCCAAAGATTGTCTTATGTGTCTTCTGCTTCTAGTTTTGTACTTCAGTAGTAAACGCTTTGTTCCTTGTAGGGAGGCTAATACCATAAACTACCTTGTGTTCAAGTAATTCAAGCCCATAATAATGGTGAGGGTGATGACAGGATGTTCAGCCCACTATGCCATAGAATTACAGGAATAAAAATGTCCATTTAGGCCTTTAGGGTGGTTTCTTCTTCTCCTTGTTTTTGTTTGGTTTTTTTTTTTTTTCCTCTGCGTTATTCTGTGAGCGTAATTTGGGTTATTGAAACATGAAGAAATTTTTAATCAAGATTTTTACTTTTGACTCATTGAATGTTGTAATACTCAAGTCAAGCAATTAGGTAGTCAAGAAGTGTAATGGAAAATACAGTGTCACCAAATATGGAGTCATTCAGCGCAGTAGGGAAAACTGGACTGGTAAGGAATTTGCTCAGAAGAATACGCAGTGGGAGCTGATACGAAATGCAGTAGAGCAAGGTTGTAAGGATAAAGGATTGTTTTTTTAATTTGCCACGTGAAAGAGTATTGAAGAGCCCAGAATCTTCAAATACTGAACTCAGGAGAAATGGAGGAAGGAGTCAAGAGGAGAGCATTGAGATGAATATTTCAATTTTTGGTTTTATGCTTTGAGTTTTGTAAAATATATGCATTTTCATGGTACGCTAAAAATGGGAAGTTTTATTGTATCTAGATCTTCATTTATGTTCTGGCTGAGTCTAAAATGAAGCATGAATATTTCAGACAGTACTTTGGAAATGAGACCAGTACTGGCAAATATCCTAAGCTGTATTCTTGATTCCTTGCTTATTCTCAGTCCTGTGTTTGCATCCTTACTAAACAAGGAGGAAAAAATTAAAATGGCAACTATTGGAGGTGAGGAATAGTGGAACTGTTGTACAAGTTACCTTATGCACACCTTATTTTTGAAATACAAATTGTAAATGAAAACGCAGATGACATTATGTAAATTAATTCTCCTATCAGCAATTTTTGCCAAGTAATAAAAATACAGTCAGAAAGGTGTTTGGTGGATTTGCATAATTGTACATCTGAAAGACTTAAGTGGTAATAACCATTGTTAAATTACTTAGTAATATAATTTTTTCTAATTCAAACTAGAGTTTCAACATCTACTAATTGCAAGGAATTAACTAGGCATGACTATTAAAAACAAACACAAACCATAGTCAATTTCATCTTAAAACTTAAATCTTATGATTTTCCTCTATTAATTTTGCTGGCTTCCTGCTTATCACCCTTACCTTATGGAGTTCCTGGGGCCAATGTTCTCATGTTCATGTTGATCATCAGAAAGGTCACATTAACTCTTATGAGAAGATCTGATGAGATCCAGCTTTCAGAAAATAATTTTTAGCCATGTGTTTTGATGGGACAGGAAATGAAGATTGCACTGTAGTGATTTTGAAGCAAGATTGTTACTAGCAGACTGAATAACCCCGTGGAATTCTCTCGTATGGGCTGAGTGGGAAGACAACGTCATGTGATAGTCCTGTACCTCTGAACATATATTTTATTCAGGATCCTTAATTTTGAAGGAACTGGGAAGACTGTGGAAAAAAGAAGGTAGGTGTAGAGGAAGGAGCCATGCATGGTGTTACTATGCCTGAATCATCTATCAGACACCTGGCACAGTAAATTGAAACACCCTCCCTTGGGGTGGACCCTATGTAATTGTCCTGCTTTTGTTTAATACAATAATGCAAGAAAGGCAAATACTGAGAATGTTGCTACTGGTGGATCACTGAGATCCGTGTCATGGAAGTCCATTCATATAAATGAATGCAGTCCACTTCAAATGATAGAGTTCAGATAGGTCAGAAGCCATAGCAATTGCATTTTGTATGGAGAGGCCTTACAGACAAATAAACCTCCTGCATGTCATATGCTAACAAAAATAGCAAATGTTGCATTTGGGAAAGAGAGGACCAAGAAGCAGAAGATTAATAATGGAAAAAAGCAGCTGGATAAATTTTAAGCTGCTTGAAAAGCACATTTGCAGCAGGGTTTTCTTTCTCAAAACTTTTTCGTTCAAAATCTGTAGTTTTCTTTCTGACAGGAATTTTCAGTTTCTGAGCACAACTTGCATATATTCTGTAGAATGGTGCAAACAGACAGTAGAGAAGAACTGTAGCCATCTCAGCATGTGGAAAAAAATTGTTTTGTGAAATCTTCAGAACCTCAGACCACAAAGGCAGGAGCTGTTAGAGTGTACCATGAATGCGTGCAAAGGAGGAGAAATCACTCCATGTCCTCTTACCAGCATTTATTATTTTAGTGGCTAAAGCAGAAGATGGCAAAAGTTTTAGGGCTGTGTTGAGATGTGTGCTCTGTGTGATTCCAGTTAATTATTCCAATCACATAGCATAGGTTATGTATTTATGAAATACCCCGGCAGACACGGCAATTGAGTTAAACCTATTAACAGTGAATCTTGCAAGAATCCCTACAGCTTCCCATCGCTCAGTATCAGGCATTAAGATTGAATATAGGCATCAACATAGAAGATTACAGTCTCTGTAGAACCGACCCCAGAGAATGGAGACAGGCAAGTCATCATCAGGCACAGAATTCTTCTGCTCAGAATAATTGCCTATTTGCTCTGCATTCGAGGTCTATTCCTTGAGCTTAGATCTCCTGCACATCTAGTTAGAACTTGCAGAATTAATATCAGGTTTCCTGTCACCTCACTCATTACTTTTGTCAGTGGAATTCAAGGAGAAGAGTCAAAACCATGTTTTTTAGAGGCTATTTCTTAAGGACTTCTGTTTTTTCTTTTTTGTTTAAATAGAAACCTGTCTGTTAGCATGTCAGGTTATTTCTTTTGGCTACACTGGAAAGGATATCTGAATAAATTGCGATTTTACAATACAGGTATTGTTGCTTGGAGATCATTATTGTGTTATCCTTTCTCACCAGAGCCACACCTTGGGAAAAAAAAAAAAAAAAGGAGTCTTTAGAATGGGAAAAATAGCTTAAATAGCAGATTGGATGTGTTCTCCTTAGATTTCTCTTTCAGAAGACTTCTTTTCTGAGTCTAAGAGCATGGGAGCAATCTTTTGAATAGTACAGCAAATACAAAAATGCATTTAGTTTGTTTAATGCAGTGCTAGGAAATCTTGGTAGGTCTTTGTACAAAATGATGATATACAGATGGCATATTGAGAATCTTCAATGGAGAATTAGTTATGTCTCACTCCTAGTCATGTCAGATTCCAACAAAGGATACAAAAGGCTATTGTCCTTTAAACTTTTAAGTAGTTTTCTTTAGCAAGATGACCTGCATTTTCATGCATTTATGAATGGAGTGGTGGGTGGACCTGGAGTGCTGTAAGACCAATAATCACAAGGTCACGCTGACTTCAACAGATTTATATTGGCTGAGGAAAACTTAAAAAAGTGGTGTGATTCTTCATAAAGAGAAAATTTGAGTGAATTAGTACAATCCCAAAGATACACTCAGAACAATTGCTACTGCAGCCTGCTTTGTTCCAAAGAGTGTAAATGCTGTTATAGCAAATAAATTACTGGACTTTGTTAGTCACTACCACTGTAGTTAGTGAGTGTACTGGAATTCTTACTCACTACTTCTCTTCCCTTAACACTGAGATTTTTTTGTTGTTCTATGCACACTCATATATGTACCTGAAGTTTTAGCTGTTATTTCCTCTTCTGTGTTATAAAAATGTAAAATATACAATTGTCATTTCTTAATGATTATCTCTGTGATCTTCTTAATCAATAATTAGCTGATAAATCCTTGCAATACAGTAACAATGTCAGCTAGTACAGAAAAACTTGTGTTCTTATGCTGAACTCTCTTGTTTTGTCCTCACTGGACTGTTTTCATGTAGCAGATTTTTTTAAAGGTTGACATACACAAAATTATTATGAATTTCCATCATAATTTTGTAACCTTCTTGGAGAGAATGTGAAGGTGTTCAACGTGAAATAGAAAAGTTAAAAATATGGATTGATTGTGCTTCTCTGCTATCATTGATCTTGGCTTTGTCGTTGTCCTAAAATATCATTCTGTATCTTATTAAAGTGAGGAAGCTTCAGATCGTGCAAAAAATCTTCTGGAAAGCAGATTTAATATTGGAATTGGAAATAAAATGAAAAGTAATGAGAAAAGAAATTAGGTTAAAAGGCCAGAAAACCCATTAGAAACTGTATGTTTGTGTATTATCTAGCAAATCAAATGTCAGGGGAAGACATTTGTGGAATAATTATCAATCATTTAAAACAAAAAGGAAGCAAACAACAGAAGCCTTCATTTTTGTACTTCAGAGAGTAAATCCAGGCTGCTAAATCCATCAATAAAGCAATTACATGGCATTATTCTGATTTTAAAAGACAGTTGCACTGTCAGAAGGTTTGCTGGGAAACTTCCCCACCCAAACATTGTTTTCTGTTCAGAGGTAGAACATTGTTGTTGAAGTGAGGGGTTTCATTTCATACATGAAGAAGAGACCATTGAAATGGTGTCCACCAGAGTTGGCAGAGCCACAGTGTGCAAGCTGAACAATGTTGAGAGTAAATGTGGAGTGAGACCTGGGGATAGACGTAGGCCTTGCCAACAGGAAACCTGGCTTTGCAGAAAGGGTATTAGTTGTGAAGCAGCAAGACAGTAAATGCAGGGAAGAAAATGAATGTTCTCTTTTCCCTTCAAGTTTCTCTTGTGATTTAGTTTTCTGCGTGCTGTTCTCTAAGACCTTAGTGTCTTGAATTGTGCCTTTACTTATGCCTTGCACTGTTTGACATTGGGACATTGTAGGAAAATCCCAGAGGTTTGTGAAGGTAGGTAAATTTGGGATAATCAACTGTACCTTGCTGTTCTTGAGATCAGGCTTCAAAACTTCTTGAGTATAAACAGGGACAACTCTATATTTAATCACAGAAAATTTTACTAAGTACAGATTTACTTCTGTCTGTCTTTGCAATAGCATCATCTTTGACTTCACATGAAGATGACAGGGACATTAGCACAACCTCTTAGGTGACATTGCCCTCTAGGGATATAGATTGAGCCTGGAATAGCTAAATATTACAGTGAATAAACAGGGTTGTTTGAAGCTTTAGATAACTGCACTTTGACTGTTCTGATATTCTGTATTTGGTAACTTTTTATAGATACCTGATTATATAGATATGTGTATGAACACATGTCATGTACAAACGTGTATAGAGAAATGTGTGTGTCTAGAATTGCATCCAGTCCTTATTATCATTACAAGCTCAGCTTGAATGAGCACTGTAGATCAAGCTGCCTTCTGATCAAGCACTTTAGTGAGCTGGTGGTGGCATTGCAAACTTGGATCGGTGAAAGAGATTTTTCCTGACATAGACTGAAGTGGGAAATGAGGCTGAGAAAATAGTGCAGCTAGGCAGAACTGTTTGAGAAGGGTTAACTTGTGAATAAGTACTGCACAGCAACTCAGGAGATCTGTACTCAGTGACTGTGTGACACTGGACAACTTGCATTATCCCCATGCTGCATCTCATCTCTTCTTGAAACAAAGGAAATACTTCACTGCCTACTGGGAGAATGAAATCATTAGTGCTTGTAAGGTGTTTGCAAACAAAGTCAGGAATAAGCGCCATAAAAACCCCCACTTTATTTAGCATGCAAAAAGTGGCAGCAGAAGTTACCTTGAAAGAGCATGGCGTGACACAGCTTGAGAATTACATAGGCATGCTCGTACCCTAATCCTGCAGCACTAGAACATGCTGCATAATGTAAATATGAATAGTTCAGTTTGTATGAGAAGCCTCTCCTACAAGGGTATTACAAAGCAGGAATAAGAGATACAGGATTAAACCTGTAATAATTCTGTGTTCATTTTATATGCTATGCAAACACAGTAAAAACTGATGATAATAAAAGCAAGTTAGTTTGGTTTAAGTTGACCATTTCAAATAAATACATTTTTCTTCTAGTACTGTAAAGCAAGTCTTCCTGGAGCAAACATGCAATGTTATTCTGGTTTGGCACACAGGCACCCTTAAAGCAAAAGCTTTTGCCTAAATGTGCTTTCATCTTTGCTTATCCACTAGCAAAAGCAGTCTGTTGCAAACAGGCTGGGCTGAAGTCTGGGTCACTGTGGTTGTATCTGATGTCACATGTGCTCGTATTTCAATCCAGGTAATGTATTCTGTCCAGGCTAGTTAAAAACCCCATGCACATACCATGTAGCCAACCAGTAAGTTTCCAGGAGATGTCATATGACTCTGTCCCTCTGAATGCACAGCTTGATAGATCCACATTAATCATATGGCACATGTCCCAGTAGTCCGGTTCTCAGGGCACCTCAGACAGAAGCGGAGACAAAGAAATCTTACATTTTTCATCTCCTGCTCCACCAACAAGTCCATGCTGGCCTATTCAGTACAGCTTCCTCCACCCTTGTCACAGAGTCTAAGAGTCACGGGTTATCAGTATTAGAAGCTTGTACTTCTCAATTTGGAGCTGAGCTTTAGAGCCTGAGACCTTGTCCTCCCCACTGGTAACAACCCAAGAAGCAGAACTGCACTGCGTAGGAATAACAAATGTGGCTTAATGGAAGCTCTTTTCACCATTGGTTGTCACTCCTTTTAGGATCAACAATCAAACAGAATCCCAATGCTGAATAAAATGTAGGGTTCCATTTTTCCTCTGCTCAACACTTCTAGTAAGGGTATAAAAGCACTTTCTACCATGGTTTGTTGTTACAACTGAGTCACATACAGCAGTACAGTATTCTGTTGTTGTGTTAATTCAGTAGCATTAATACTGACATCAGTCAGTTGTGTTTCATTAGCTGGAAATTTTATTTGTGTGCAGATCCTAGCTGAAGTATTTGGAGAACATTTAATAATTTGGGTAATATTCATATTTTCATTACTCAGTCTTTACCTCACCCTTCATTTAAAACTCCTTGTTCCTCTTCTGACCCTACTCAGGACTGAGATTTTTCCTCTGTCTCTGGTTCTGTATCAGAAAGCATTCTCAAAAAGGTTTTTTCCCTCTCACTTCAGTTTGCTTGTCTCTCACCAGGTTGCAGGGTTCAGGACTAACCTGCCTTTTCATGACAGGAGAAAGCCATGAGGTCTCTGCTAGGCCTGCCACATTCCTCGAAGTAGAAAAGTTGTTGCCCTTTAATTTTTATTCTACTGTGTTGTCTTCAAGTTTTATTAGCAACCTGTTCTAGGCTTTGTTCTCTGTCTCCAGGGAAATACTACATTGTAAGCAATAAAGCTGGTAAAAAGGAAAAAAAAAAAAAAAAAAGAAAAAGAAGAAAGAAAGGAAACTGAGAGCCAGATTAGCATCTCTCTTAACAGTAGAGTGAAAAATACGCTCATGTTTGCAATGAACTCTTCTTAAGCTGGTGGAAATTACAACCCAGAGGTCATACACTTAGTCACTGGCAGCAGAATGTTGTCACTCCCTGCTGGCTGATTCATGAAATAATTTGCTGTGAAGAAAATTGCTGCTTCACATCAGCGGGAAACAGCTTTTGTCAGACCAGACTTTGATACTGCTGTTGAGTTGCAGTCATGCTTTGAATAGAGTTGCACACAGACTCATCATGCCAGCATGGCTGCATCCACATGCCTGTAAACCAAAGAAGGATCCCACTCAAATGGGGACAAAACTTTAAAAAATGATGTGTTTTGGTGTAAGCAATTATTACTATTTCTCATAATGTAATTTATCTGGAAGAGAGGTCCTTGCTTTTTCATCGTTCACGTAGTCATCTCTGATTTTCTCTGGCATGTAAGTGTTGGCTCATCTGTAGTGTTTTGAGATAAGCTTTTGAATTTACTTTGATAATAGAGCCTTGACATTTTTGTGTAGAGGAGACTCAATAGTCTACCCCAGTTTCTTTAATGATTTGATGCCAAACAATTGCCCTGAAACCATCCACAGCCTTAGTGGGTTCCTCACAATGCAACAGAACAGGTCTTCCTTTTCTGTTTTCAGATAAAACTACATCTTTTATAAACTTCTGTCATTCTGTTTGCTATAGGCAGTGACATTTAAGCAGCCATTTCTGTTAGAATTTTCTTTTTGCAGCAGTCTTTGTCAAGTGTTTGTGAAGGCCCCTGTTGTCATCCAGAAATGGAGGGCATGAGTTACATTTGCTTTTCTGTAAAGCTAGAACATTTTCAAGGGCAATTCAGAAACATTCCTCTCCCTTATTTTCCTATTTTTCCATTCATTTTGTCAAAGTGTTTTTCTTTGCATATTTCTATACCTTTCTTTCCTTTTCACCTATTCTTCCTTGTTGTGCTTGGCTCTCTCCTGTTCTGATTATTCCAGTATTTTTAACTGAAGGAGTAGAGGGCTGATTTTTCACTTTGCCAATCTTAGCATTGAAATCCCACTCTTTTTGTAATTTTTTTGGTGCATGGCAAAGCAGGATCTAGCATGACCTTCATAAAATCTCTGTGCAATGTATTACAACGTTAAAGATTAGTCTATCACTCAGTCTCTAATATATAAGTTTGCTTCCTTGTCTACCCTCAGCTGAGAGCTCTGCAGTTGAAAATTTCAGAAGGGTTTAGTGTTATCTGTTTAATATTCTAGGATATTGTCTCAGATGATAATAAAAGATTTTTAAGCTGCAAGGGATAGAATTTTCCTTATGTCATAGCACATTAGATTTAGTGTTGGTATCATCAACACATTTTGAAAAGAGCTAAGAAGTATGAGTAAGATCTTCCATTATCTTGGGAAAACATTATAATTTCACTTTTTTGTCTTTCCCTTGGATAAAGTGACATCATAAGGGGGTGACTTAGTGGAAAATTCCCAGTGAATCCACTGTGCAGTTTTCTGTCATGGAAACCACAGGTACAATTGTGCCTTGAAGGGAGAAGCTTGCTTCAAGCTGGTGCAAAGTCTCCAAGTCCTGACAGGAGCTCCAGGTGGTCCTGTGCCACAGGGTTTTTCTGCCTTCTTGCCCTTCAAGGAAATGGGAGTTACTGAGCTTTTTTTTCTCCAAGGTCTTACCTTCCTTTTCTAGCACATAAGTGCCTGTGCCACATCTGCTCCCTACCTTCAGGTAGTTGGTGAGGAGGGCAGTAGCCATTCAGCACAGTGACTACCCAAAAAAGTCTGTCTTTCAGACTCAGGGCTTGGAAGTTGCCAGGAGGGGCAGCCAGTGCATCAGGCAGGAGCTGCAAGGAGTATGGGTGTGTCCCATGGGTGCTGTGTACTCTGCAGTCCTTGTTCTGAGCTGCTGCTCGCCCCTTCTTCGGGGGAGAAAAAGGTGAGGGGTATCAGCATCCTTGCTTCTGTATTGTTTCCAAAGTATTCCCTTCCTCCCTTTGGGCCCATTCACGGAAGAAGATGCTGAGAGCACACAGTGGGGTTTTGTGGTACACAAATTATTCTGTCCAAGGTGTTTATGGTTATTCTCTACCACAGCAAAATGAACTCCTGCCTTTAAGAATCAGTCAGTTGCTGTTTTGTAAACGCGTTCTGCTTTGGAACCTAAACCCAGCCCTGGTTTTGTCACAGTCAGGGTCAAATCCACTTTTTAAAGTTACTCCTGCACTGAAGTGAGAAAGCTGGTAATGCTATCTGTTAGCTCCTAGCAAACTCCCTCATTTTAGGGCATACACATTATAACTTTCAGTGAATGCAGAAGAATAAAATGAAAGAAGGACAATAAATTCAAAAAAATTCCCTTCAGATTTTCTCTCTTTCTCAGACTAATGGCAAAATTATGTGGCTGAGCTATGTTTTAGATTATCAGTGGTTGGAGTTTTTGCTGCTGCACCCAGCAGTTGTTATTAGAATGTGTGTTAATTAGAACTGATTTAAATAAAAGGATTTTCACTAGGCAGTCTGAGAAAAAAGGTCTGAATATTTCTGAATATTTTAAAACTTTTTCACAGATTGATAGCTGGTTAAAAATTAGCTTTATTTTTGCATTTACAGAGGAATATTTCATGCATCCACAGTAAACAGTGCTTTTAGGAATAGATTGTTTCAACTTGAATATCAAGAAGATCATATCACTACTTTGACCACACATAGGTTATCTTTACCCAAACCAGATATTTTTCGATTGTATATATTTTCTACTGCTACTCTTTCACAGGCCGTGAGTAGAGCTGCAAATACTGTTAGCATTATATATATAGCCACTTTTTTTTATTGCAGTAGCCATTCACAAAGGCATAACAAATGTGTCTTTCCCTAACTGGGGAAAAAAAATGTATTATTAGAACATGTACATGTGAATTAAATAAGCTAATGGTCATAACTGAAGCATTTTTTCCCTCGTACAGTATAACCCTGGGTTGCATAAGCTCTTCTGGACATTAATAGTATACATGTGTTGGAGTGTGAGCAGGGAATGCCAAAACTCAACTTCAAGTATAAAAAAATAAATGTGTATGTACAGCAATTATCATTACGCTGGTGGAAAGAAATCATTGTATTGACACGAGACATTTGTCCTGGTTTCCTTGTTTATATTGAAAACATGTTTGAAGAGGGTCTTTTTTGTCTCTCTGGTGTTAGTTCTAGCAGTGTCTTACAGAGGAATATGTGATGTTATTGTTCTGGTTTATCTAAATAAATACAAACTAAAAACTAATACAGAATATAATAAATTTAAATTTAAAATAAATAGATTCCATACTAGATATTAGAGTAATGCTTAAACAGCTACATGAAATAACCTTTTATGAACAGAACCAGAAATAATTCTTTGAACTGCATAAATTCTAATAATTTTATCTCTGGACTGTCAGTGCAAGTAAGTTTTTCTCAGTGGGAATAGCAAAGTCTCTGTGATCAATAATATTTGTTTCTGAGAACAGTAAAAATAGATTCTATAGCAGAAGCATAGAGCTATTGTTTTGAGAAGCAGCTTTGGATAAAAGCTTTGCATTTGTTCTTTTCTCCTGAGACTACTAAAGAGAACACTGAAAAAGTAAAATGAGTGACCACAGAAGCAAATAGGGTCACCCATTACCAGGGATTCATTTTATTTCCATTAGAGAGGAACTAGAAAGCATCTCACACTATTTGTACCTGATTTTCCATTATAAATTACGGTACATGAGATCATTTAAAAATCGCTCAGCCTTTCAGATTAAGCTGACTCTGTTGCTGTTCCTTAATAATTGAACAGTAAGAAATACAAGATCTCCATTTTCCTCCAACCCAAGTAACTTATGAGATGGGAGAGGAGAAAAAGGTATATGAAGTACAGTCTTCCTAAAAGCTCACAGGGCAGTCTCAGAGGAGGATTTAAAGAGTGGTTTTGGATTCACATGTAGAGGGTCAGGTTTCCTCAGTGAGCTTCCACCTGCAGATTGGAGTCCTGGGTCCCCACACAGCTGGTGTATCAGCCACAGTCAGTTCAGGAGCACCAGTATGGAGTACATGCACTAAAGTCAGGGTGCTACTGGTTTAAAAACATGATACAACTCAGATCTCTCCTCTAGTTCACTGCCTCAGTATATGAATTTTCAGCGTTTATGCTTCTCTGCAATGAGGAGCAACACAGAAAGATAGCAAAACCTCACCGTGTAACTTTTTTTTCCGGAGAACTGGTTCTGATGACAGGCTAGCCATTTTCTTCACTCTCCTTGCATGTTGCTAATGTGAAGGGATTGCAGCTTTAAGTTTAACAACCAAATAAAACATGAAAACCAGAGTTCGTAAGACACATTCCAGTGTAACTGCTGTCATGTTTACTTCCAGTTCAAGTCATAGGCTAGGAGCCAACCTATTGAAGGCATTGAAAGTGTTCTCATCAACCTCACTGCATCTTGGGATCTTGGGTTGGATATTGTTTCTCTTAGTTCCTTATCACACTCAGCGGAAGTGTGTGTCTGCGTGGCAAATCATGCATGGTCTAGAAATTTACAATGAAAAACACCAAAAGGTTTTAAAATGATTTTTTAATATAGGAATATGTTTTACGTTTGGCATTTTTTCATTTTATTTGGAGGAATCAACTACTGCCCATCATGTAGTCCAATGAGCATCTGATGCAGTAAGTCAATAGCATAAAAATGGTACAAGTGACCCTCCAGGTTTTTTGTTGGTTTTTTTTTTCTTTTAACCATATCAGTCAGAATCCTGGGCAATAATTAGTATTTGCAAAATCCATACAAAAACTTTAAAAATATAATTTTTGTTGTTTTGTTTGGTTTGTCTTGAAAAACTGTTCATAGTTTTCAGCTCTTGTCAATGGGAAGAAACTCTTGATAGGGGATTTATTGTCATAAATCTTTATTCTACAGATTATTTTCATAGTTTCCAGAAGAGCTACGTAGACTCTTCTTTCTTCGGTGTCTTGCTTAGTTACTCTGGCAAGATAGAAATACAGGGAAGTGGGGGCACGTTAAGTTCCACACAAAAGTTCTTCTAACAGGGGAAGATGGGTGGGTTTCTTAAGCATTCACCTTTTAATAGTGATGATTGAGCAAGTGAGAGGCTTTCCTTATTTAACACAGATTGACAGTTCAATACTTATTTATTATCTATCTCATAGATAATATGTGAAGTGATTTCAATGGCTTGTAACAAATGCTCCCCTTCAAAACATGATACCATCTCACTTCTTTTGTACGTGGCTTTTCCAATGAGGCGCGAATCCAAGGGCGTCTATCAAAGTGGTTTTTGGAGGAGATATTAACCCAGCTGAAGTCCATGTTTTGCAATTAGAATTAGCACATTAAAAGAATTTGCCCTGAATTTCAGTTTGTAACAGATCCTGTTTGAAAGTCATAGAAAAAAACCACTGGGTTCAAGCATAGGTGTGTGAAATGATTTCTGCAAACCGATGTACATGTTTAGTCGGTTTGGTTGCACAGTCTTTCAGTGAGAGGATCTACTCTTCTGCTGGAAAGGCTCTTGGAGAAATTTTAAAACTGCAAAGTAAATCACTCCTTCCACTTCCTTTGCACCCAGTGGTTAAAGGCTGTGAAGAGCTGTCGCAGCACTGGGTACAAAGGATGGACTACAGCTGGTATTTTTCAGCGTTTTGCTGGGGACCTCCGATAGGGTAGAACTTTGCTGTATCATCAAGTTTGAGCAAGCTGACTTTTCTCAGGCAGAACTCATGGGCCTGAGTCTGCTCTTGCTTACACTTACCTCAAATTTAAATTTGGGTTCAGTAGAGTGGCTTTAGATTCAGAGAAAATGTCTAATTTCTGAGAGATCTGATTCAGGACTTTTGTTTAAAATAAAGGCAGAATCCAATGTTCAAGTGCAGCATATTTTATAATTATTTAATAGTTATTAAAGTTAATTAATAAAATTCTTAATTCTGTTCTGGATTCACTCGCCATGCATTCATTCTCTTCAACAAAGACCAGCACTAGAGTTATTGGAGAAATGGTGTTTGGTAAAATAAAAATAGACCATCGTATTACAACATTTCAGCACGATTTTAATACTGTATCTCAGTTTTGCTATTTTGATTGATTTAACTTTCCATACCATATTGAAGCATCTGTTTCTATAACCTTTACAACAGTTCCTCCATATCAGCAGATTGGAATGGAGCACTTTAATAGGTCTGAATCAGGCACTCCCAGTCCACTTTTCTGTTGAAAATTTAAAAAGGAAAATAGTTTTTTTTT
Organism: Melanocharis versteri; assembly: GCA_013397845.1. Classification (NCBI taxonomy): domain Eukaryota; kingdom Metazoa; phylum Chordata; class Aves; order Passeriformes; family Melanocharitidae; genus Melanocharis; species Melanocharis versteri. The sequence goes on from VZTG01004087.1 coordinate 923,608, forward strand.
AAAAAAAACAGACTGTAAAATGAATGTTGTAGTTTCTCATAGGAAGGCAACTCTAGTTTCTGGTCTGCTCTAACAAATATTTATGAACATTTCAGCAACAATATGATTAAGCAGAAGTTTTCCATGTAGTAGCTTGAGTGTTTAGATTGATTGCAACAAAATCTGGACCACACTTCCAAGTTGGCATGTTGTTTCTCCAACATACACATACGGTTACCTCTTCCACCTGCTCTAAGTAATTTCTGCTTCACAGGATAGAAGTCCTAACTTTGTGCTTGACACATTATTTCTCTCTGAGATTTATTTTTCTTTTCTAACATGTTCTTGCTCTTTAGAAATAATTATTATACAAAAAGATGAAAGGATTGCTTTCCATTTCTTAAGACAAAGAGGTAAACAAGAGATAATTACTTAAGTTGTGATACAGTTTATCAAAAGTAAATCACTTTCTTTTTCTTGCTTACCCAAATAGGTGTTTGCTCTATAATTTTTCCCTTTGGTGTCCTTTTCTATTAGCTGTTCCCCCAAATTCTATAATTATATTGTGAAAGTGATGTGTTATAGAAACTAAAATGCAATGGTAACTCATTGTTTTGCTTTCATAATCGCTTATACAAATCCAGTGAATATCATGTAGTTTAGTTTAACTGTAAAATACTGGATAAATCTACAAAGATGGTGAAGGGCCTTGAGGGGAAGCCAAATGAGGAGTGGCTGAGGTCACTTGGTTTGTTCAGCCTGGAGAAGAAGAGACTGAGGAGAGACCTCATTGCAGGTACCACTTCCTCGTGAAGGAATGTGGAGGGGTAGACACTCATCTCTCCTCTGTGGTGGCCAGTGACAGGACCCAAGGGAATGGCCTGAAGCTGAGTCAGGGGAGGTCTAGGCTGGGTATTAGGAGAAGATTTTTCACCCTGAGGGTGGTTGGGCACTGTAACTGGGCTCCCCAGGGGAAGCTATCACAGCACCAAGCCTGACATAGTTCAAGGAGCATTTGAACAACACTCTCAGGTTCATGGTGTGACTCTTGGGGCTGTTCTGCACGGGACCAGGAGTTGGACTTCAATGATCCTAGTGCGTCCCTTCCAGCTCAGGATATTCTGTGATTCTATGAAATGTGCTCTATATGGCTCAACCTCTGTTAAAAGCTAACTCTTGTAAACATTAGTCTCTCCTGTGACATCACATCCTGTATCATGGACCTCTGGGACAAAATCTATTACTCTGTCCTTTAACAACTCCATGCAGGATAGGATGAAGTGCTTATTTGCCACATTATTTATAGTTTCCTTACTCAGCTAACGCTTGGTCCTTACATGTCCTTTTCTGTCACATACCATCTTTTGTAATTCTTCATTTCCCAAGATCAGAATAGCTATGGTTTGGTTTCATAATGTTCCTTGAAGTTCGAGTTTTGTTTATTTATGACTTTGGGATGAAAAAGTATTGCATGGCAGGACTTTCTTAGAAGCCAGGGGACTCACTAGAGCAGAGAGTGACTCTGTTGATGGGCTCGTGGAACTTCTACATTTTCAAAGCTTACAACAGCAAAATTCGTTTTGTAAATAAACTGCAGGCTCTGTGAATACCATAGTCCTGCTGGGTACATCCATCTGAGCCCAGATATAGAATCAAAACTTAAACTTGCTCTGTCCTGCCTTGCTCTACAGCTTTTGTGTCTCTCATGTCTCTCTGTGAAATACTGCCTCCTTACAAAATGGCTTTGATGTTACCATAAGGTAAAGTTTTTCTTAAAAGACTACAAATGTTTAATCTGTAACAGACAAAGAGGTTGGTTCTTACATGGGTGTTTCAATCAGATGTTCTGTGTGATTTGCACATGAAAATGTTACCAAAACGCTTAAAATTTGGAAGGCAGTTAGGAATAAAAATAGTTATCAGAGCTTGATCAGTATGAATGCTTGGTCTAATTGTGAACCCAGTTACTACTGTGCACAGTTTTTTATTGTGGAGGAGGATTTGCCAAGGCTGAAAAAGAAATTAATCCAACTTTCTCATTAAAACATACTTTGAAAAAGATCATTAATTGTGCACTGACCATTCATTGTCATACCAATGATTTTCTAATTATTTTTCTTCACATTAACAAAATAGAGGTGGCTAAAGACCCACATGAATGTTCACAATGGACATATTGCTAGGCTGTCTACTGAAAATGTTACTTTCATTGTTGCAAAAAATGAGAAGAAGAGATTAAACTCTTCCTAACATGCTGAAAAATACTGTCTTCAAAAATATTCTTAGTAAAAGCAGCTAAAATGCATAAAAATGTCCTGTTACTGCATTTTGTATATGTAATTCTTGCCATTGCTGGACAGATGATGCTATACGACAGTGGGGAACACGCTTTTCTCAGTAATTCTTAAGACAGTAAAAGTTTCAGAGCACCTGAAATAATGAAAAAGATTCACCAAATGCAAATGACAGCTTTCATCTTCCTTTATGAAGCACATGCTCATGAATATGTACATTTTTGCACATGTAGAAGCTCAAGTGTATCTGCCTTCCGATGAATGAAAGAATACGGAAATTATGTATTCAGAATTAGTTAGAAGTTTGCTTTATTTTGTTGAATTCTCCAATTTAATTGAAATTCCCTTCCTGAGCTGGAACATTTCTTAGAGGCTGCCAGATTCGAGAAGGGGGCACTGTTACCCCTTCTCGTTCCTTCAGAAGTTTTTGTGCTATTTAAGTACCAGGGTTGCTGTTGGTGATACTAACAGCCTTTTGGCAGTTCTGTGCTGTTTGTCTGTACAATCTGTCCATCTAAAGTAGCAGAGCATGAGAAGCTGATCTCCTGAGGGAACTCCAACAATATTGACAGGCTTGATTGACATAAAACCAGTCTCTCTCTTTCACCTCCACTGAACTCTTAGAGTAATTCAGGGCCTGACTGAAGTGAGATAGGGTTTTAGCCATTGACTTCCATGGGAACAGAATTTGAACACTAGCAGCTACTGCCCTCTCCTAAGGCAACCCTGAATATCTTGGCAAATGCTGTTTAGAAGCACTATCAATTTGATCCCACTTCCTTCTCAGGACTCAAAGCCAAGTTCAGGGCTATTTATGTCTTATTAACTAGAGAAGGCTTTGGATGGGAACTGCAGCAAGCATTTAAATCTTCGCCTTGAAAAATGGGTTATGGTTTAATGAACCTTGTTCAGGTTAAAGCAGTTATTTATTCTTGATATTTGTGTTTGTTGCTGTCAGGTAGAAGTCAATGAAAGAGCAGTGCCTTCTATCTTAAAGAGTTTATCAGGATGGAATAGCCTGAAATTTGTTTCAAGTGAATCAATTCTCACTTTTTTGACAGGAAAATAGCAACAGTAGATTTTCCAGATATGCTTCAAAATACCACATATGCTTAAAACTTAGAGAATGTCAAGAATCATACAAAAAGATCTGCTTATCACTTCAAAATGTGAACATCTACAGATATCCAAATTACATTTTCTATTAAGTCAGCAGTACAAAAGGTGAGAGAAGAGGCAGAGACACAGGCATTTATTTTCAGTCAGTGTGTTCATACAGAGGAAAAGGAGAAAAGTAAAAATGCAGTCCATAAATTGAAGACTGTCTGTATGGAATGGAAAAGAAAAGAAACAGAAAAGTTTAAAATATTCCCTTTTTTCTTTCCTCCCCTTCTGAAGTATTTGGGGTGAAATATACCACTTCTACTGCAACCCATAAATATTATTCATCTAATGTTGATATTGTTTGACTCGTTCCTAGGTATTTTCTATTTTGAATTGATAACCATAGTACCTAATTATGATCTTTTTCTTGGCTGAAGTAAAGCTATTATTTTTAAAGCGCTTTGGAAATTCAATGAAACCATTAAAAAAGAATTCTACTTAGAAATAATTATGCTCGTGTAGTGGGAATGGGATGTGCTCTTTCCAGTATCTTCCGTTGCTCTGTATCTGACCAGTAAGAATGATGGCACTAATGCCAAATATTTGGGTGCATCTGATCTTGGAAAGCCTAGAGGACCTTTCTTACAATGCATTTCAAGAGGGCTGAAGTAAACCAAGATTTGAGTTCTTCTGTGTACTTAGAGCAAAATCTTTGAACTCCCAAGACTGTTACATTCTACTTTATGTCCTGAAAGAAGAGAGATTATTAGTTTGGGTTTTTTTATATATATATTTTGAGGTTGGTTACCATAATTGTTTCCAGGTGTAAACCATTAGGACCTACACCACTTCAGAGTTATTCACATAATTTTCTGTCTTGTTTGATGCTACATGCCTGTGTTTAAGAAAAAAAAAAACAAAAGCAAACAAAACCATGAAAACCCTCAACCCAAAACCATCTTATATGGGCTCTGTCTTCCTGTCAGAACATTTTGTTTTAATGTTCGTCAACACAGACTGACTTTCTCCACAGAATTCCCCTCAGTTTGTTGTAGAGGGACAATATAACCTCCCATGCAGAAACTTGCCCATGTAGACCATTGTCCTTTTCCACCTTCTTTCTAACCTCCTGAAAAGTCTATGCAATATTTGTTCGCATTTTTTCTAGATGGGGTTAGTAAAGTTGTTTGGTAGCTCTGTTCGATCTCAATCAACTTTAAGAAGCCACCAATTAACAAATATGAGGTTGTCAGATGGTAACGCTGGATAGGGGAATTCCGGAAATGGTAACAGCTTCCTATTTGTGGCTGGCTAATATAGAGAGAGAGGATGTGTAGATTTCCTAGCTAGTTAAACCACATCACAGTACATGGGGCTAATACCACGTGCGCTCATTAGCAGATGATCAGGGCATGTGTAAATATCCACTGTGCAGATGGGTTTTGCTCGGTCCTCCTGACGGTATCGTATGTTGCTTGGTAGTTGTTCAGTGCCTAAAACAAAAAGCTTTTGAAGCTTCAGATGTGATGTTTAATAGGTCTTTCTCTAATGCTGGCTTAGCACCTGCTCCTCCCTCACAATCACATCAAAGTGAACTCCAAGTCACCACTCTGAAATCAGGCAGCATCAGGCCATGGAGTAAAACCAGTGAAAGTGCAGGGCAATCAGCCCTGTAAAGTCTCTCCATCTTCAGAAAGAATCTCCATAGCCACCTAGATGCTTTTAAACCTTCATTATTTTAAATTTAAAATGGTTGGCTGAGCATTGCTTTTACAAAAATCTGATACAATAATCGAAGTTGGAGGTGGGGAAGGACCTCTGGGGTCATACAGTCAAGCTTTCTGCCAATAATGGATTGTTCCCTGCAGTTCGGTTTCTAGTGACCTTGGAGATTACTAGCCTGGTAAAATGGTAATGAAAAAACAAAGCTGTTACAGCTTCAGAAGTAGCCAATGTGATGCTGTCCCAATGAGAAATTGTGTTTTTGATGTGAGATTCTCTACGTGCATTGTTTCTTGGTTGCAGTTTTTAAGTGATCACAGTTTTAATCTACACTTTCTGACACATTTTGAATTGGCTATAACCACGAGATTGGTGCAGGTTAGCTTGTTTTAATACCACATGAATTTATCCCTTAACCAAATCATAATTTTTATTACAAATAAATAAGTCAATGACTTGATTAGACTCCCCTACCCAAACATTTTGTTCATGTCTCTGCAGTAGTATTCTTTCAATATTTCTAGCCTCCAAGAAACAGGAAATGGGAAAGAAAAAAAAAAAACTGATTTCTTGGTTTTCCCATTAAAACTCTTGGTTAATTAATTACAGACTTATCATGCCTGGGAACTCAAAAATTCCTGAAAAGGCTTAGATGTGACACACGATTTTTAGATTTCTTTCACCAAGCAAATATTGGTTTACTTCTCTGCTGATGGAGGCAGTAAAGCACAAACCTAACATACGCCTAAGTGCGTAGAATTTGGCCCCCCTCTTAAGGATGAAGCAGCAGAGACAAGCTCCCACCAGCAAAGTAATTAAAGTTTTGGTTAAAAAATATTTTAGGAGGCTGTCAAAAGCTGAATAGATGGGAAAGAGATCCCAAGACACCAAGTTCCCTTCCTGTTGTGCCTGTTTGATGTGTGTTAATTTCTTCTCTAGGGAGTCCTATTGTTGGCTGCCTTTTGGGGTGTGAAGCTCTGTGATTATCCTTTCTTCCTGGGACTCTGCCCTCCCCCCCCCCCCC